>JARHVA010002924.1:1647500-2132500 GCA_037957365.1 Torreya grandis | reverse complement strand
TAAGAACCTACATTTCATTCTAGAGATTGATTGATTCACATGGAGACCATAATGACAAATTTATCCTTCTATCTTAGGCTTATTCATTTATATGAGGACTATTATCACAATTTAAATACCTATTAAACACCCTTTATGTAATCATTCCACCCATGTTCAATGTCAAAACCATCTCTAAGACTTATACGCAAGTGCATTAGGTCTATTAGGAACTTTTGATGGTATATTAATTCAACACTAGATGTCTTGAAACCTCTAAATGGTGCTTCAATAATTCTATACCTTATTATGATTTTTTGTAATCATATTAAATGGTATCCTTCAGGTCATGGATGATTTCGAGGTACTCCATTAGGCTTTACTTAGTCAAATTTCATGAAAATCCATCAAAACCTACATTTTTAGGCCTACAACAGTCATTTTTAGGCCAATTTATGTAACATATCAGCCCACACATGATAAATAAATGGCCCATTCAGGTTTCCATGAGACATATAGAGGTCAAATTCATCATTTTAAATCCAAAAAAATGCATTTGAATCCATTTTATGATAAAACACAGTCATTGGGTCATTGGAAGTGTTTTAGGTTTGTAACCTTCTTAAGGATAGTTCATAAAGAATAAGACCCTAATATCTTAAATAATAATACATATTTTGAGGGAATAGGGTCAATAAAACACCTCATAATACCTTTTTCTCCCATGTAACTCCTCATGTGAGATCTCACATGCCAAAACTGACCTCTCAAGTGAGATGGGCCTATTTGAGAGCTCGAGAAGGATGATTTAGCATATTTAGGTGTGAAAGTGTTTAATTTTGGATATAAAACCATTTTTTGGGTATATAAAACCTCAAATTATGTGTTCAATTGGTTTTATTCACCACTTCACCTCTCCACCTCACTGTAACCTATGTTATCCCATGGTCAGGGTTTAAGGGTAGTTTACTATAAATGACCTTAAGATCCTACATTTTGAATTTTATCCTCATTTAAATGGATATATATTATATGTGATATTATAACATGAAATTACACATATATCATAACCATAAAAAATCCAAAATCAATACAATTATTTCATGTTCTCTTCACAATTTGAGTATAGACCTATATGTCTATATTTAGGCCTCATGACTGCAAGTATGAGAGTGTGTCTCTTTATTATGGACTTATGGAACCTTAGTGATTATAATAATTATTTTAAAGTTTTAAATAATCAATTTTAACTATATAAATACCTCATAAAATCATTCTACATCACACATATGTTATTTTGATCATATTGTCTACTATAGGTTATAGGTGGTCATTTAGGCCTTTTTGGCTGTAGGTCACCAAAATGAATTAATTAGACTAATAAAACCTTATTAATTTTATTTTGTGATATTTAACATATTATTCACTTTTGAGTTCTTCAAAACCATCATCATCAACCCCTTTTTCTCATATTGCCTGCTATAGGCATGTAGGTGGCCATTTGGTCAAAATATTACCTTGTCTCTTATTTTGGATTTTTGACTGTCAGGTTTAGATGCTGATGGAATTATGGGTATACTTAAATAAGTTTTGATATCCTTTACTTCAATCCAATATATTCTAACTATATTCAACATTCACTTGAGGTCTTCACAAACTTCCTTTTAGGCTCACACAACCCTCTCAGTTCACACAATCCCTTTGAATGAAAGGTGAGTTGAGAGATGAGATTTCATAGATGTTTAGGGTGATTATATAACCCTTATATAACCTTGATAATATGAAACTAAATTATACCAAAGTTTTTTTCATGTTAGTTTCCTATGATAATAGTTTTAATTGTTGCACACATTGTATTTCTTTGAATGCACTTGGATCTCCTTCTCTCACTATTGGCTTGAGATTATTGGATTTGAATCATTTTTTATGTTTGTGAAATTGAAGGAGGACATTATATCATTATTTATTAAGGCCATATACACTCCCATAGAAAAACATTTGGTACCAATGATGACCTATAAGTGTACAGACTTGTAGGTTCACAAACTCTCTTGATATTGGCCTATAGACAACATTCTAATATTGTGCATGGTTATTGGTGTCTTAAGCTATCATTAATTTCAAAGATTGCATGTGTTGCTAATGTATGAATGATAAAATGATTATATTTAGATATTGAAGAGATATGACAAATGTATAAGCCTATATGGACAAAGAAGAGGTTTTGATTCATCCACAAATGTCTTGGAAGAGCTCTAGTATGTTTTTTTATCATTTAGAATGAGAAAAATGCATCTTATAGTTTAAGAGAAGCTAGACCATCATTGCACGTCATGTAGATATAAAAGATCTAGAAATTTTAGGCATTTATTTAAGGTATGAAAAAATTCAATATTTGTTAAAAGATTACATGAAGATATTGTATATAGTGCCAAGAAGCTACCCTAAAAATTTTGATTCTTGAAGTGTTGTCTAGATCAAGTTATAAAGCTTCAATGTTGCTCTAGTAGACTATGATGGGTTGGAGACCATCAAGTTTAACCACATCAAAGACTGACATCATTGGTTTATAAGATCCAATGATATGTGACTAATCATACATATTGGGATCAATGGTGTGTATGAAGTCAACATGTCAAAGGTTTCACATATAGGTGACAAGTGTCACAAGCTTGCTAGTCTGATAGAAAGATCAATGATGACCAATGGCTCATACTGATGAAGATCAATGGTGTGGTATAAGTCAATGACTAAAATGTGTAAAATTCATTTGGGGATGCCAAGTTGCATAATAACTATGGGATTTTTTATCAATATATAATTGTGAGCACTTCAAGACAAAGACCTAGTTAATCTATAGATATTTGCGATGCACATTTGGTCAATATTGCAAGGGTGCACAAGATGAGGTCAAAATGTTTGAGGTCTAATGTTTGGAAAGTGGAACAATAAGAGTTAAAGTTTGAAATATTTCCAAATAATATCTATGGCGTAATGTGAGTTAGCTAAGTGAAGAACATGAAATGTTTTTGAAGTGACTAAGGTTTAGCTATGATCATTTGGATTTATATATTTGAATTTAATGAATGAAAGACCAGTGCTTGGTTTTTGAGCTATAAATTTTGATCTATGAAGAATTTGATGTTTTAGTAATAAGAAAAGTTGTAGAATACTTCAAGTAACATATATAAATATTCATTTCAAGGTTTTAATTTTTGTACAATCATATCTATTGAGATTCAAAGTTGATTGTGTGTTCATTGATGCTCTGCAAATAACCCAAGAAGGGTAATTGAGTTGTTATTGATGGTATTTTGATATTCCAATATGATTTAACTATCAAAGAGTGTTGTAGATTATATGAGGACCATCTTTATGGATTATTAATATTTGATCAATCATATTCATTATGATCGAAGGCTTAGAAGGTGATTGTATGTTCGTTAATGGTGGTTGTGTGCACAAAATGTTGTTTGAGTGAATTGAGCTTTAGCAAAACGGTGATGTGATGGTTATTATCACTTAAGGAGGACATAAATATTATGTGGTATGTGTCCATGTATTTTAAAGTGTTGTTTTTTTCTTAGTTTTCTCAAATAAGTGTCAAAGAGGTGAATGGGTCTTCACGGGACCTAAAAGGTGACTTAGGCCTATTTGAAAGAAGCTTGTGCTTCAAGGTGACTCAATTAGATGCCTTAAGGGTGAAGTAATGTGTTTTGGATTACAAATAAGGTTGTGATCATAATAATCATGAATAATCTATAAAATTTGAAACCAAATGTGATGGTTTTAAGGGCTTATAAAAGAGACCTATGTAGATTTGAGGAATATGTGTTGAGAGATAGATAGAGACTTGTATGAGCTGAGTTAAGAGAAGGTGTATACTCTATGGATGAGTTAATAGGTAGTTTAGATATATTACAATATGGATGACCTTTTTTCATGTCATTATTGTAATTATAGAATTTTTGTAGGTTTGTTGCTAAGGATGAGCAAAGAAGCTTAGAGGGATTCAAAAGGGTGATTTGGATGAATTTCCTATGTGAAATAGGGTTGAGAGAGTTTTGATAATTAAAGAGAGGTTTTATAAAATAATACTACATTATATTTATATGCAACCAAAATTTTAGAACTATCTATTTCATAGGTTTTGTGTGGGTACTCAACATTTAGAGCAAGTGGGTGCTTGTTCATACTTAGGGGTGGGTTCTCCTTATGAAGTAGGTGCTTCACTAAAAGGGTATCTTTTTATTAATATTATTATAGTACAAGTAGTCCATGTTTTTTAGGATTGAGAGTGGGTTTTATTCCTTATGAGAGTTTCCCATAGGAACTATGTGTTGTGTGTTTAATCTTATGTATGCATTGAATGAATGATCTCCCTTATTAATGTTACTTGATTAAGTTGATATATGTTGATTGATTAATAGTATAAAAGTTTTGGAATTAAATTTAAATATCTACCATCACTGATTCACCCCCCCTCTCAATTATTATACTTCTAATAATTGGTATCAGAGATAGGACCTTCATTGTAAGTTTAACCACATAAAGGTGATCATAAGTACAATGGACGATAAAGAGGTTGAGATTTTTATTCAAGGTGAAATAATATGTGATTTATTTGATCTCAAGTGTTCAAATAAATAACCTAAATGTCTAAAAGAAGAGATTTCATGAAAAACATGAAATAAAGTCAAAATTCAAACCTGACTTCTTCTATATATCATAAGTTACTTGCAATCATTGATAGTGTGAATACACAAATAGGAATAAGAAAAAAAATAGTCAAAAATTTGCATTTTATGATTGACACAAAGTTGAATCAAAGAATGAATCCAATTTGAAGGTAAAGTTATGACTTATATTGATACTCTACTATCTAAATACAATAATAAATCCATCTCTACAAAAGAATATATGGATGAGATATCTTGGGGTATTGATGTTTAAACAAAAGGGGTGATAAACATGAATAATTATATGTATGCTTTAAATGGACACTATTATACTTGTAATGAATATGGTCATAGATATCAAGAGTGTACTTACTCTTTAAGAAAAATAAATGAGGTTATCTACTATAACTATAATCAACAAGGACATATAGCCAAGTATTGTAAAATGAAATTTTGGATATAGGACAAGTTATTGACACCATTAAATGGTTCAAGAAATAAAAAACTAAGATTCAATTAAAGGATCAGGACTCAAAGGAAGAATCCATGTTTGTACAAGTTGTATTTCATACTCAAGAAGATGAAAAAAAGAAATGGTACATAGATAGTGGATGATCAAGTCATATGATAAGAGACAAGTGTAAGTTTATTTTTCTCAAAAATCACAATTTAGGATTAGTAATATTTGTTGGCAACAACTTTCTTGACATAGTTGTGAAAGGCTCAATAATTTTGGATAATGGCCATACTAGAATTGAAAATGTTTTATATCTAAAAGGTTTGAAACATAATCTTATAAGTGTTATCCAAATGAGTAAATAAGGAAATGTTGTAAATTTTCATTAAAAAGGATGTCAAGTGAGAAGTTCCAAATATATAAAATTAGTTACAAACATTCACAAGGCTGATAACAACTTTTATATGCTCCATTATTCCAATAAAGAAAGGTGTTACATGAATTGATTAGAAGAAAGTTGGTTTTGGCATAGAAGGCTTACACACCTAGATTTTGATAATTTGTTAAGGATCAGTTCAAAAGGAATAGTGAGGCATATGCCTAACATAAATAATATTCCTCATACTATTTTCAAGGCATTCCATCATGAAAATCAAGTTAAAAGAAGATACAAATCTAAGGAGTACTCTAGCATAGTACCATCAAAGTTTATCCACATAGACCTTTGTGGACCTATGAGGACTCAAGACATTCAAGGTAATATCTACTTTATGTTATTAATTGATGACTTTAATAGAATGACTTGGATATTTTATATTAATTAAAAATCAAAATATTTTAGAAAATTTAAAGAATTCAAAGCTCTTGTTAAAAATGAAAAAGGATTAAGAATCAAGTGTGTAAGATCAGATAGAGGAGGTGAATTTTGATCTTATGAGTTTGACAAATTTTGTGAGGAATAAGGAATCAGAAGACAATACTCTACTACTAGGACACCCCAATATAATGGGGTAGTTGAGAGGGAAAATAGAACTATCCAAGAGATGACTAGAACCTTGCTTCAAGATTTCAAACTTTCAGATGGTTTTTGGGAAGAAGCTGCCAATACATCTATCTATATCTTAAATAGATGTCAAATTAGAGAAAATTGTGATAAGACTCCATATGAACTTTAGAAAAATATGGAAGTTAATGTTTAACACTTTAGAGTGTTTGGGAAAAAGTGTTTTATCAATAGAAATGAAGAAAATCTTGGAAAATTTGACTCAAGATTTGATGAGGGCATATTCTTGGGGTATTCCTCCATAAGTTCTACCTATAGATGTCTCACTAAAATACTTCACAAGGTTATTGAAAGCTCTAATATGAGATTTGAAGAGGCAAGTGACATCAAGAATCCCATCTTGTAGACAATTAACATTATTAAGGATGTTATCTCAAATAATTAAAGCATACCTGATCAATCAGATGATGAATAGGAAGAAGTAAGATAGGATACTAAATCCCCTTCTAGGAGAATATAGAAGGATCATCCTATTTCCCAAGTTATTGGAGATGTGAACGCTAGTTTTCAAACTAGGAGAAGAAGGTTGACAAATAATAATCAACAAGACACAACCTTATTATCCAAGGTTAAACCCAAAACTTTTTTGGAAGCCAATAAAGATGAAAGTTGGACATGTGTTATAGATGAAGAACTTGGTCAAATAGTGAAGGGTGAAACATGGGATTTGGTTCCTAGACCAAAAAACAAGAATGTGATAGGCAATAAGTGGGTCTTAAAAAATAATATGAATGAGAAAGGAGAAGTCATATTAAATAAAGATAGATTGGTGTGTAAAGGATATGCTCAAGTTGAAGGGATAGATTTTAATCATAATTATCTCCAATGGCAAGAATGGAAGCAATCAGACTCTTGTGGGCATATGCTAGTTTCAATAATTCCAAGGAATACTAAATGGATGGGAAGCCTACCTTTTTGAATGTCAACTTAGAAGAAGTGTACATTGAGTTACATGAAGGATTATTCATGTCAAATAATCAACAATATGTGTGAAAATTGAAGAAGGATTTATATGGCCTTATCAAAGCTCCTAGAGTCTGGTATGATATAATAGAAAAGTATCTTTTGAGTTAAGGTTTCAAAATATGGGTAACTAATAGCAATTTATACATCAAGACTGAAGGTAGTCATCAACTACTTGTATTTGTCACTGTTGATGACTAATATTTGGTTCTGACAATGACAATATGAGTAAATAATATACAAATGTCATGAAGGGTGAATCTGAGATGTCTATATTTGGAGAGCTTTCACTCCTTTTGGGATTAAAAATTAACCAACTAGATACAGTTGTATTCATCTCACAAACTAAATACATCACTGATATGCTAAGAAAATTTGAGATGATGACGTGTAATCTAATGATTAAACCACTGATTACATATTTCAAGTTGAGTAGGCAAGATGAATCACCAAAGGTTGATAGAACCTTATATAGATCTATGACTGAAAGTCTTTTATACTCCACTACCTTGAGACCTAATATCATGCAAGAATTAGGACTTGTTGATAGGTTTAAATTTGATCCTACATAATCTCACTTGAAAAAAATCAAATTAATCTTAAGGTATCTTAAGGGCACTATAGAATATGGTTTATGGTATCTGAGGAAAAATAATTCACTCTAAAGACATACACTGATGTAGATTGGGTTGGTTGTGTGGATGATAGAAAAAGTACTAGTGGAGGTGTTTTCTTCTTGGGTGAATGCTTATTACCTTTGTTAAGTAAGAAGCAAGCCTTAGTATCATTATCAACTATAGGATCTTAGTATATAACTGCCTCTTGTTGTACTCAAACTATATAGATGAATCAAACCTTGGAAGACTATAAGGTAATGTAAAAAGAACCTTATCCCATCTTCTATGAAAATACTAGTGAAATTAGTATCTCAAAGAATCTTGTAATGCACTTAATACCTAAATGCATTCTTATTATATATCATTTCTTGATAGAATAGGTGATCAATCAATATGTTATATTGGAATATGTGCCTATAAAATAATAGCTTGTAGACATTTTGACCAAACCATTGATAAAAGGAACATTTGAGTATCTAAGAAAAAGATTGGGAGTCATATCCTTATCTAAAAATCAATAAAAGGTTTCTCTAAGAAGGAGATAACTCAATTATCTTGAGTGTCTTGAATATCTACACTGATGTAAGGGGGAGCATATGTGAGATGTTTCAACTTTGGTTAAAGTATGGAAGAAGTATGTTGTAGTTGTGAATTCAAAGAATTTCTAAATGATGACTTTATCAAACGAAGTCATGTGTTTTGACAAATTATTAGATCTTCATCCATGAGAAAAGGGATCTAGTCTGTTATGAAGGCAAATAGGTCCAAGGATTAGAAAAGGCAAGTTTATATTGGGGTGTTTCAAAGAATAGATGACATGATTTGAAGCTGGATGATAGGGGGAGATTTCTAAGCTCTATGGGTAGCTTTTTAGGTCCAAGGATCAAATAAGTCCTACTTCATATGGATGCATGTCAAATGGGGATCCATTGGTTCATTTGCCTAAAAATATTTAAGTATCCTAAGCATCTTAAAATAATATTTTGATTGTATGTATGATGTTAGGGAATGATTGTTGGCATGTGACGAAGGGATCCTTTGTCATTAATGTCAAAAGGGGAGAAAGATAAAAATGGAGAGTTTTTTAGTATGAGATAAGACATTCTATGTGTGGTTTTCCATCAATGACAAATGGGGAGATTTTTGGATATGGTCATTGGTGTTTTAAGTTATCATTGATGTAAAATAGAGCATGTGGTACTAATGAATGAATGACAAAGTGATCAGATTGAGACATTAAAGAGATATGTCACATGTATAGGTTTATAAAGATAAGTAAGAGGTTATGAGACATCCATAGATATCTTAGAGGGGCTATGGTATGTTTTGTGATCATTTGGAATGATCAAAATGCATCTTCTATCTTAAGAGAAGCTAGACCATCATTACATGTCATATAGATATGAAATATATAAAAAAATTGAGCATTTATTATAGGTAAATATAAATTCAATATTAGACAAAATATTACATGGAGATATTATCTATAGTGCCAAGAATCTGCCCTAACAATTTGGAGTCTTGAAATGTTGTCTATCTCAAGTTATAAAACTTCAAAGTTACTCTAGTAGACTGTGATAGGTTAGAGACCATCAAGTTTAACCACATAAAAAACTAAGGTCATTGATATAAAATATCCAAAGGTGAGTTCTTAATTTTACATATTGAGATAAATGATTCATATTAAATCAACATGTCAAAGGTTGCATTTGCATGTGTATGTGACAGGTGCGACAATCTTGCTAGTTTGACATAAAGATCAATAGTGAGTGGTGTTTTGTACTAATGAAGATCAATGGTGCAGGACAAGTCAATGAGTCAAATGTGTAGAAGGAACATAGGGATACCAAGTGGCATAGTTATGGGAGTTATGATCAAGATATAATGGTGATAAATGGAAGAAAAATACTTGGTTACTCCATAGAGATCGATGGTGTGCATTTGGTCAATATTTCAAGGGTGTATGAGATAAGGTCAACATGTTTGAGGTTTAACATTTGGATAGTGGAGCACTACGAGTTAAAGTTAAATATCATTCCAAAAAAGATAGATGGTGTGAGTTTAGAGAGATAAACAAAGATCATGAGATGTGTTCTAAGTGATTGAGGTTTAACTATGACCGTTTGGATTTAAATATTTGAATATAATGAAGGAAAGACCAATGCTTGGTTTTTGAGCCATAAAATTCAATCTATATATAATTTTATTTTATAATAAAAATAAAAGTTATATAGTACTTCAAGGTTAATATTTAAATATTAATTTTAAGTTCTTAATGTTTGTACATTCAATGTTATTGAGCTTCAAATTTGACTATGTGTTCATTCATGCTTTGCAAGTAACTTGAGAAGGGTAATTAAGTTGTTCTTGATGGAATTTCAATGTTTCAAGATGAGATAACTATCATAGAGTGTTATATACTCCATGAGGACCATCCATTTGGATTATTAAGTTTTTATTAATCATATTTAGTATGATCAAAGGCTTAGAAGGTGACTATGTGTTCATTCATGGTGGTTGTGTGCATAGAATGTTATTTGAGCCAATTGAGCTTCAGCATAAGGGTGTTGTGATGGTATTATCAATTAATGAGGAGATATATATTTTGTGTCATGGGTTCATGTATTTCAAAGTGTTGATGTGTTCTTCATTTGCTTGAATAAGTGTCAAAGCAGTGAATGGGTCTTTGTAAGACCTAAAAAGTGACTTAGGCCTATTTGAAAGAGGGTCATGCTTAAAGGTGACCCATGTCAGATGCCTTAAGGGTGAATGCATGTGTTTTGGTTGATGAGGATGGTTATGATCATAATAGTCATAAAGACTCTATAAAAGGTGAAACCAAATGTGATGATTTTAGGGCTTTTAAAAGAGACTTATGTAGATTTGAGGAATATGTGTTGAGAGACAGATAGAGACTTGTATGAGCTTAGGGAAGATAACGTGTATGATGTGTGGATGATTTAAGAGTAATTTTAGAGAGAGGACTATGTGGATGACCTTTTGGTCATGTCTCTATTGTGATTACAGAGTTGTTATAGGTTTTTGGCTAAGGATGAGTGAAGAAGCTTAGAGAGATCCAAAAGGGTGCCTTATATGAATTGCCTATGTAAATCAAGGTTGAGAGATTGTTTATAATTAAATAGAGGTGTTATAAATTATGACTCCATCAAATTTATATGCGATTTAAAATTATGGAGCTGTTGATTTCTTAGGTGTTTTGTGGGTACTCAACATCTAGAGTAAGTGGGTGTTTATTCATATTTAGGGGTGGGTGTTCCTTGTGAAGTGGGTGATTCACTAAAAGGGTCTCTTAATTTTAAAAAGATTATAGGATAAGTATTCCATATATTTTTAGGCTTGAGAGTGGGTTTTATTCCCCATAATAGTTTCCCATAAGAACTACGTGTTATGTGTTTTATCTTGTGTATGCATTGAATAAATGAGATCTCTTGTTAATTTTTATTGATCAAGTTGATGTGTTGATTGATTATAGTATAAAATATTTGGAGTTAAATTTAAATATATGAAATCACTAATTCACCACCCTTTTAGTGATCATACCTCTAACATAGAACTCTTGACTTCTAGGTATTTTCACCTACACTGCTTTGTTTAGAATGGTTTTCAATGATATATAAAGTTGGTACTCTCTTCAAGGATCATGGAAAATGAAAAAATATCCCCATTTGATTAAGTTTTCTCCACCATGGCTATAGGTTCTAACTAGCTCAATTATACATGCATGGTTATCTATTTTCCTTGAATTCCATTGATTTAATTATGTTTTCATAGGTTTGATGGATCTTGATAAAGTTAAATCCATTATTAAATACCTCATTTCATTCATTATATGCAATAAGACACCTTATAGCTCTTGTAAATGTGTCTATCTTGTTTAAACTTGAAAATCAAGGCCTATTTTATACTAATCCAAGCATGAACATGAGGAAACCTAAGGGAACATGATATTACAGGGGTCAATAATGTTCAATAAAACTTATATAATCATATTCATGCATTAATTTGGCTTCAAAACTTTGTATTTGGAAAAAATTGACCCTAATGGGGGTTTGAGTCCTTTTTCTTCACCCTTAACTTCTTAACAATTATTCATAAATTTAAGTAGCGTAACCATATAATAAATTACAAAAAGTGTAAGGGAATTAGGTTCCCCTCATAGGGCCAATAGTTCTAGTTCCAACTTTCTCTCTCCTTAGAGTACCATTTATAAACCAATTGCCCTTTTGAGACTACCAAGAAGCTCGATCGAGAAAAGAATGGGTTTTATAACTTGTTTAACTCTATCTCTCCATGTTTTACATGTATTATGGTTTGATAATACCATCGGGACCCTTTTAATAATTTTTACATTTTCCATCAATAGAAACCCTCTAAAATGACCTCCAAAATCATGTTTTTTCAAGATTCTACATGTTTTGCCCTTTGAAACTATTGGAGATGGTGAACTAGGTGACTATACAACTTCCTCTGACTTATATAAAGATGGAGGAGTGTGTCAAAACATTTATGATCCAAAATTTGGGAGATTTGGTTGAAATATAATTCAAGAAAAAATAATAAAACAATTATAAAAATGATATCTCTGAGAAGAGATGTTTTATTGATCAAATTTTTTAGATCCAAACATATGCCTATCTCTGATAAGAGATGTTTGATTTATTTTTTTGGTTACATATTAATTTATACACATTTTTAAGGTATGAGGATGATGTGGAAGGTCACCAATCTCGATTTATATTAAGTTTTTGGACTTCCATGATTCACAACAATACAAAATTTGAGGAATTACTATTTCTAGACTGCACTACTAGAATTGAAATTTAGGGAACTTCCATTTGGTTTTTAGGGGTAAAAATACACCTATAAATATCCATTCCATTTCATTGTTTTTCCCTCATTCTTAAACTTCCAACAGTTCAAATGGGGAGTCAAATGGAGCTATGGTGCAAAAGTTATGGCTCTCAGAACTTTTGCCACCAATTGAAGTAGAACTGTCACCTGAACTGTCACCTAAAATGTTTCTCAGATCATTCCTCCATCCTTGAGAATAAATGGTACCCATTTCATCAATATTTTTCATCAAGTTTGGTAGTTGTTTTTTTATTTGATTCTTGATTCATACTTGTAATGGACTATGCTTTGTGGAGCTATGCAAGGTTCGATTGTTCACCATTTCTATCTGACTATTAGTCTATGGATGAAAGGCCATGAAATTATTCATCTTGGTATCTAATTTCCTTTTTTTTTTTGTCTGTGTATTCAAGGCTAAAACATCAGCCCTTTTGGATTTTTGTGGCTTGACCACCATGAGAATAAATTTCTTGGTACTAATCAGGGAGATAGATGTAGAAGGTGGTACTTATATACCCTATAGCACCATGTTCCAATAATTAGGGTGATCATTCAAGTTATTGATTCATAGATACCATGTTGATCATACATGAATGACTGACCAAAGAGTACATCACAAACATCTAGATTGACAACATCACATAAGACCTGATCTTGGAAAGGTTTTATTGCATATGAGAGAAGACATTGGTGGGTGACACAGAGGTTTATCCCTGGACTCAACCATCCAATACTATATGGATTTGGGTGAGGCTTCATGGAAAAATTTAGGCTTTCAAAACATTAGTATATATTAAATTCTTTTGACTCCCACTATCAATAATGAAATGTAGAGGCTAACCTTTCACCCATAACTTAGAGTGAAACAACCTTTCATTATTGTCTAGCCTCTCCTCATGGGTCTATGATGAAGCAATGATGGCATTGGTCTCAGTATCTAAAATCTCTTATTCATCCTCTTCAACTGTAGGGTGTGTATGAGGTAGAGTAGTAAATGTTGAGGATTGTGACTTAGAAAGTAGGGATTTGATGGCTTAACATTCTTATTTAGAGTGTATTCTAGATTTGAGGTAATCACACCATTTCCCAATCTTCCCTTCCTTTTTCTTCCAATTTTGGTCTATGACCTTCTTTGTCACTTTTCCATTTTGAATGCTGACTCTTCATATTCATTTTTCCATGTTTCTACTCAATCTTCACCATGAACTTATACACCTCACCAAGGGTTTCCAAATTGAAGAGTTCCATCTCCCCCCATATATACCATTGTAGTCCACCATGATATTTTAGAAACTTATGTTTCTTACTTTCTTGGATTCCCAATCTCACAAATAGAGAATGAAAAATGTTAGTGTAATCTTGAATAGATTGTTTCTTATCCTGGTGAAGTTGTTGCCACTCTATATGCAAATCATCATATGATCCAATGAGGTAGTATTCTTCATTTATAGCTTCTATGATATCATCCCAAGTAGTTTCCACTTCAAGGCTAATATCATCTATACTAAATCTCTTCTTTTACACTTCCCACTAATTTTTGACAGGCAATGATGCTTTCAAAAGAGTAAAAGTGATCTTTTCTTTATCAGTGAATTTATTTATAGAAAAATAGGAAGATAATTGATCTAACCAATTTTGTACTACATTAACATTGATTTTGCCTTCAAATGTATGGATATAAAAATTCACTTAAACCTTGAAGGGTGTTAGGGTACTGAAAGGATGTGGGGGTGTAGATGAGGAGCCAAAAATTTTCTTCGAGATTTATTAGATAATTTGGGTGAATTATTATAACATCAATGCTTGCTAATGTTGGAGGGATTCGTTCACCATTTCCTTGAAAGGATCAGTTGTCTCAATTTTTTTTGCCATTTGAGGTCATTTGGAGTGAATAGGTGGATATTCCACTGGATCTTATGTTTTTCACCTAATCTTCCTATAGTCTAACCTCATCCTTAGGATCATACACTCTTAAGACAAACTGCTTTGATACCTCTGATCCAAAACTCAAGAGATTTTGTTGAAATATAATTCAAGAAACAAGAATAACATAATTATAATAATGTTATCTCTGAGAAGAGATGTTCTATTGATCAAGTTTATAGATCCAAGCATAAGCCTATCTCTAAGAAGAGATGTCTGATTTCCTTTTCATGTTACATCTTCATTTATAAAAATTATTAAGGTAGGAAGAGGATGTGGAAGGTCACAAATCTCAAGGTAGATTAAGTGGTTTGACATCAATGATTCACAATAATACAAAATTTGAAGAATTACTATTTTTAGAAACTTGATATTTTTAGACTGCACTACTAAAATGGAAATTTTGGGAATTTATATTTGGTTTTTGGGGGTCAAAATCCATTGATAAAATATCATGCCATTTCATATAATTTTCCTCATTCTTAGCTTTTTAATGGTTCAAATAGGGAGTCAAATGAAGAAATGGTGCAAAAATTATGTCTCCTAAAACTTCTACCACCAATTGGGGTAAAACCGTCACCTGAAATGTTTCTCAGATCATCTTCACACTTCTCTTTCCCTACATCTCTCTAAATAATTCCTTGTTTATGTATTATAAGTTGATTAATGAGAAGTTATAAAGAATTTCAATGTTAGAATATGTTTACCAAGACATTTGGGGAGAAGGTATAGACAAGTAAAAAAATGATGTTAGATGACTTAAAAAATATCCCTATCCAAAGATAAAACCTTCATAATTTTGTTTTATATCAAGTATCATCTCAAAATTAAAGTGTACAATAAGACTAAAGTAATGAAATGCATTAATCTTGTCAAAATTACCTTAAACTCTACAATTTTTTTAAAATACAATATGTTACTAGCTTTGCCTCTTGTCTAATTTGGTTTGATTTAGATCATGGTGTTATTTGAAGGGTTACCACCTTGCCTCCTTGAGAATGATTCCTTATTGACTTGATTCCATGCTTAAACTTAATCTTTTTTTAGAAACTTTTTTCAACAGCCATTTTTTCCTCTAGTTTTTAAGAAGTAAGGTACTGTTGTTCTCACAATGATTTTTACCTAATGAATGATCATAGTAGTAGATAAAAAATGAGTCAATATTTAAAACTAGACACAATTTTTTCTACAAAACATTACTTTTTAACCTTAACTTTATCTAACTTAACTTAAAAAATACCTATCACATAAATAAGACCACAATAAATGACCATTTGATGATAAGATAATGTGACTTAAACTTTCTACTCACTAGACCATCCTAGATGACCTACTAATCTACCAAGGAAGACACACTACCTATCAGCATAGATCATTAATAACTAATATAAGACCTTCATAATGGCTATCAACAAATTTATTATCAAGTAAATCAAATTTTTGAATGATACTCATTCATTGTAGTCAAAGTTTGGCTAACATCTTTAGTGACTTCTTGGGATAACATGCTTGATATGCATCTAGATTAGTTGCCTTATGCCTCCATTAGGCTATGGAATCATTTCTCTCTCTCAAACTTATACCTTATTAGACCCTAGACCTAATCAACCCTCTTGAAAAAATAAAGATAATTGGCATACTTCAAAAACATAATAAAACAAGAACAACATACACAAGTAAAACACACATATGTGTGCTACAAAGAACTTAGAGGAAAGACAAAAGGCCTATTTTAGATAATGCAAACTTATCAACAGTCCAAATTTTTAAAAACTATCAAAAATAAATTAGACTATATCAAGATTAATTTGGACTTATTACAAATAAATAACATCTATCTAATGTATTAATAATAAGTCCAAATTATTTAAAATTCTCATAAATAATTAGTAGTTGAAAACTATCATAAATAAATTGGACTTCATCAAGAGGTAATTGGACTTCTCAAAAATTAGTTGTAATTATTACAAATAAATCACATCTATCTAATGTATTTGTAATAAGTCCAAATTATTTAAAATAATTGAACACATTTAATAATCATTTTTTTGAAAACTATCAAAAATAAATTAGAATTTATCAATAATTGATTGGACTTTTCAATAATTAGTTGAACTTATTACAAATAAATCACATATATCTATTTTATTTGTAATAAGTCCAACTTATTTAAAATAATCATAAACAATTAATAATCAATTTTTTTAAAACTATCAAACATAAATTGGACTGTGTCAAGATTTAGTTGGACATATTACAAATAAATCACATCTATATAAAGTATTTAAATCACATCTATATAAATTATGTATTTTGTAATAAGTCCAAATTATTTAAAAATATCAAAAATAATAATTTAAATTTCTAATATACCCCTCTTTAACCTCAACTAAAATAAATTGAGCTTTATAAATAATTAAATGGGCTTATCAAAAAGTTTGAACTTATTACAAATAAATCACATCTATCTAAATGTGAAAAATAGTCAAAAGGCCCATCGTATTTCTAATATATTCAATCAAATTTATATGGCCATTCAAATTAGTTCACAAATCATGCATTTGTTGATAATAAGCCTAGGTAGTTTATTTCTTAAGGAGAAATAATTCATACATCAATCAAGGGATTGGGAGATATGTGATTTAAATCACAAGGGATGATTGGGATGCCATGTGTTAGTAGTTAATTGGATCATAAACTATTGTTTAATTTACAGGTAACATCCTCAGAATAATCAAAGCTTATCTCATATTTGTATACATGCCACGTGTTGATCACAAGTTTTCAAGTTTTTAGGAAACTTCTCAATGTTTATATTATTAATATAATATCCCACATATTTGAGTTACCAATATTATGGTGTGTGTCATAATATTGGGTGCTCATGCTATTTGGGAATTTTGTTTGGACTAGTCATCCTTCCACACAACTGATTTGTTAAGATTGTACCATGTGCAACAATCTCAAGTGCTTGGTCGAATTGTAATTTGAAAAAAATGAAAAGCTAAAGACCATTTGTTGATATTCAAATGCAAAGAACAAATCTTGATGTGAAAATGCCAAAGTGGGACATTTTGAGGTGTAAACCTGAAAGACCTTTTCACAAACATGAGAATGCTAAAATTTATTTTTAATGTACAAAAATGAAGCATAAATTTTGATGTGAAAATTGTGAAGACCATTTTGAAGGATGCAAAACATGAAATTTAATTTGAAAAAATTAAAATTTGAAGAGGTTTTCATGATTCATGAAATACAATCTTGTTATTTTGAATACACAAAATTTGAAGACCATTTTGAAACGAAAAAAATGAAAATTTGACATTCCAATAGTCAAATGCTATTAAATATATATATGCACAGTTATCAAAATTTTGAATTATCATAGTAGAAAATACAAAACACAAATGCCAAAGTGTATTTTCTAAGACCTAAAATGTGAAGTGCCACTAAAAATAAATATAAATAAATAAAATAATAAAACATTATACATTCCCAAAAAATGGACTAAATTTTGAAAAAAATCATTCATATTTATCATTCTAAAATTAAGGAAACACCATTTCAAATTTTCTAATGTCATGAAAGAAAACAATACTTACAAATCCTTTATCACTATTTTTGAAAGTGCCTAGTGGGATGATGCATTTAAATAGTATATTACAATGCCTTTCAAAAAATTAGTGAGAACAAGCATATGACCTCTCCAATTTTTAATTGGTTTCCAAGATTAGATGATACTATCTATGAGTATGGATGGTAAAGATGTGTCAGTTGTGTTTGGCTTCCATTTCTTATTTAAATAATTTGAATAAATTTCTACTTCTTCTACATCTTTTTCCCCTATATGAATTGTGATTAACTAAGATATTTTGACTCTTTGTTATATATCTCCATTTGTTTATAGTGTCTCAATATTTATTTCAGCTCTAGAAACCCATATTGTTTTATTTAATTCTATAGAATCAATAGGTCTAACAAATAACATATCTCTATTTTACACATCTTGAGCTAGATCAAATGATTTTTTTTCTTTTGCTTCTTAGACCAACATATGTATTTGTAGATGCCACTCCAAAATCAAGGGACTTAACATGAACCATTTTGTTTATAACTATATGTAAGGGTATGTCTTAATGAGTTTTAGGACAAAATGTTATATACATTTAATTTTATAAGGGAACATATTTTCTTTCATTGTGTCATGGATGTTTTAGTAGTAATATGCTAGATCCTTCCATTTACTATTTTAGATCAAACCAAATTCATTGAATTGTTGTACATAATTAATCAAGTTATATTTAATTTATTTTCACTCTTTTTTATACTTCTATCTAATACTTTTAAAACAATGTTATCTTACAAATTTTCTCTATTTTTAAAGTCCTTGAAAAATGTTTTTATTGGATTACCTTCTAGAACATTTGGTTCACCAATTTATTTTGTTCCCTATAATGTAATGTGAGGGGGTGAGGGGGGTTAATTTATATCTCATATATATTTTTTTAAATTCATAATGGTCTAACCTTACTCCATGCATAAAATAAAGTATCGACCTTTTGTTAAGCCTACTATTTCATTTCTTCCCTTCAGTTGGTAACTATTAACATAGTCTTTGAAATCTACTAATTATTTAATAAAATATGGCATGAATGTTATTGTATTTTTACATGTCCTATAGCTATAAATCTTCTCTACCACACTCCATACATCTTTCCTCCTTAAACATTCAGATAGGTTTCCAAATGTCCCGTCGATGTCCTCATGGCTATGTCAATGACCTTTTGTTAAGCACATGATATACTAAGAGGGGGGGTGAATCAATATATCATATATCTTATAAAACTTTCCCTTTATCAAATTCCACTTAATCAAACATTCAAGATATGCAACAAAAATCAAACAATAAACATCACACAAGATAGAGAGAGAGACACCAAATATAATGTGAAAACCTAATGTGGGAAAAACCATAGAGAACAATCTCAATTATATTTGTGAGAAACAACTCACAGGAGCACCATACCCCTTTGCCAAGTACCACCCCAGCTACAATTCATGAGCACCAACCCACAAGAGCTTCAAACTCCTTTGTCGAGCACCAACCCATCAACTATTCATGAGCACCAACCCACAGGAGCACCAACCCCTTTGCCAAGCACCAACCCACAAGAGCACCAACCCCTTTGTGTATACCACACACCTATCTCTCAATGTTGCTATCTCAACAAATGATAGATCAATACAACATCTCTTTCCTCTCTCTCACTTTTGCTCTTCTAAGCTAGATATAACAAATACAAATCATATTGATCTCTCACAATTGCTCTTCTCAGCTAGATATTACAATATCAAATCAACCTCTATCTTCCATATTTATAAATCACTTCTCAAGCCTTTATTTATAGCTTTCTAAATGACCTTTGGCCTTCCCCCTTTGTGACCCTTTAATCCTCATGGAAAATGGTGCCAATCTTGGATGACCATTCATATTCAAGCCTTTGAAAAGTCATGTGGTGACCCTTCATGATCAAAAACGTCCTTCCCACTTTTGTCCTTATCTTTGGTGACTTTTTGTATTCTTCAAAGTGTCCCTTCATGAGAAATTGTGCCCTTACTCTTTTGTCTTCACTTGGTGACTCTTGGTATTCCCCAAGATGACTCTTCATGGGAAAATGCATCCCATCCTTCTTTTCTCTTTATCTCGTGGCTCTTTGACTTCTGCATTGGCCCTTTTTTTGTCTCATATGCAACCAAAAATATATTCATTAATATTAAATAAATATTAACTCATATTAGCCATGATATATTTATTACACACAAAATTAAATACAATGGGGCCTTTATCACCAATAATGCTAGTCCTTTGACATCAATGACAATATTTCCAACAATCTCCCCCTTTGTCATTGATGGCAACCTCAATCCTATAACTACCACATCCTATCACCTACACATATGCCTTCAGACCTATCTGTATATCTCTGACCTAATTGCCTTTTGTAGCTTTGTTCCTTCTAGCCTTCTCTGTTTGGAATGTCCTCTGTATTCTTCACTTCTCCCCTTTTTGTTTCCTCTTGTGTAAGAGCTTCAGCATAGCTCTTTTTCTTTTCAAAATTGATCCCTGTCTTATCTGAATATGCTTTTTGACTTTCCAATATCTTATTCAGCATGTTAATGCTATCTTTAAATTTTGAATCACTGACTACTTTATCATTGACTACTTTCTTAATATCTTCCTTTAAAGAGGCAATTTCAATAACATACCTTTCACAATATTTTCTTGTTATTTCCAACTGTGTTGTGAGATATTCTTCATTCTTCTTGGCTTCTTCAAAGTGTGCTTGTAGATTTTCAATCATTTCCTTTGACTCTTGTTCATTTTTCTCGATCTGGTGCTTTAATCTTTGATTCTTCTTCTGAACAGCTTCTAACTCTTCTAAGGCACAAATGAGCTCTCCTTCCATATTCACTTCAGCTTCATCCTCTTCTTCTTCTTGATCATCTTCATGTATAGCCATGAATAGAATCTATTCTTTTTTTGAATCGCTGACTCCACTATCTTCACCTGAGCTAGGATCTTTAGAATACAGGCTCTTCTTCTCGAATCCCTTCTTAGATTTGCCTTTGAAATTATTATTATATGTAGGCTTTTCTTCTTCATCTTTAACTTGATCTAGGCATCTAGCTAAAAAATGTCTAATCTTTCCACAATTAAAACATTTAAAAGGTAATTTTCCTTGATATTTACTTGTTTCTCTTTTCGGCTTGCAAATGAAAAGTGCTCCATTGTCATCTTCATCATCACTGCAACTATCACTTGATTCTTGAATCTAAGCTTTCTCCTTCTTTGATGTCTTCAAAGCCACTTCTCTCTTTGAGGGTTTATCTGGTTTTGTCTGCATCTCATATGCCGTGAGAATACCATGAAGCTCATCCATCTTTAGCTTGGCTAAATTCTTCATCTCCTCAATTGCCAAAACCTTTGCATCATATCTCATTGGTAGAGATCTCAAAACCTTTTGAACCACTGTTGACTCATCCAATGTTTCTCCAAGACCTTGAATCTGATTTATGACTTGATCAACCCACAAAAGATAACTTGTTATATCTTCTTCTTCTTCCATTTCCAAACTTTCAAACTACCTTCTAAAAGTCTACAACTTAGCTTGTTGAACCTTTCCATTACCTTTGTAAATATTCTCAAGTTTTACCCAAGTTTCATGATAAAATTTACATTGCATGACTTTAACAAATTTAGATTCACATAAGCCACATAAAATAGCATTTAAAGCTTTAGCATTAAATTCACTTGCCTTCTTTTATACTGTAGTAATTGTAGATGTCAGTGGCTCTTCATATTCCTCCACCACTAATTTACATATGTCAAATCCAAGGGCCATCAAATAAACCTTCATTCTCATGCTCCAAAAATCATAATTCATCCCATCAAACAAAGGTGCCTTATTTGTATAAAATCCTTCTTGTGACCCAGCCATCATGCTTTCCCGATCTACCTTTAGCTATAAAACTTTGCAAAAAGCAACCTGCTCTGATACCAATTGTTAAGCATGAGATATACTGAGAGGGGGGGTGAATCAGTATATCATATATCTTATAAAAATTTCCCTTTATCAAATTCCACTTAATCAAACATTCAAGATATGCAATAAAACTTAAACAATAAACATCACACAAGATAGAGAGAGACACCAGATATAACATGGAAACCTAATGTGGGAAAAACCATAGATAACAATCTCAATTATATTCATGAGAAACAACTCACAAGAGCACCATACCCCTTTACCGAGTACCACCCCAGCTACAATTCATGAGCACCAACCCACAGGAGCTTCAAACCCCTTTGCCGAGCACCAACCTAGCAACTATTCATGAGCACCAACCCACAAGAGCACCAACCCCTTTGCCAAGCACCAACCCAACAATAATTCATGAGTGCCAACCCATAGGAGCACTAACCCCTTTGTGTATACCACACACCTATCTCTCAATGTTTTTATCTCAACAAATGATAGATCAATACAACATCTCTTTCATCTCTCTCACTTTTGCTCTTCTAAGCTAGATATAACAAATACAAATCATATTCATCTCTCACAATTGCTCTTCTAAGCTAGATATTACAATATCAAATCAACCTCTATCTTCCATATTTATAAATGGCTTCTCAAGCCTTTATTTATAGCTTTCTCAATGACCTTTGGCCTTCCCCCTTTGTGACCCTTCAATCCTCATGGAAAATGGTGCCAATCTTGGATGACCATTCATATTCAAGCCTTTGAAAAGTCATGTGGTGACCCTTCATGATCAAAAACATCCTTCCCACTTTTGTCCTTATCTTTGGTGACTTTTTGTATTCCTCAAAGTGTCCCTTCATGAGAAATTACGCCCTTACTCTTTTGTCCTCACTTGGTGACTCTTGGTATTCCCTAAGATGACTCTTCATGGGAAAATGCATCCTATCCTTCTTTTGTCTTTATCCCATGGCTCTTTGAATTCTCCATGGGCCCTTCTTTTGTCTCATATGCAACTAAAAATATATTCGTTAATATTAAATAAATATTAACTCATATTAGCCAAGATATATTTATTACACACAACATTAAATGCAATGGGGCCTTTATCACCAATAATGCTAGACCTTTGACATCAATGACAATATTTCCAACATATTTTAATTTATTTTCACTCTTTTTTATACTTCTATCTAATACTTTTAAAACAATGTAATCTTACAAATTTTCTCTATTTTTCAAGTCTTTGAAAAATGTTTTTATTGGATTACCTTCTAGAACATTTGGTTCACCAATTTATTTTGTTCCCTATAATGTAATATGAGTGGGCAGGGGGGGAGGGGGGGCGCGTTAGTTTATATATCTTATATATATTTTTAAATTCATAATTGGCTGACCTTGCTCCATGCATAGAATAAAGTATTGACCTTTTGTTAAGCCTACTATTTCATTTCTTCCCTTTAGTTGGTAACTATTAACATAGTCTTTGAAATCTACTAATTATTTAATAAAATATGGCATGAATGTTATTATATTTCTACATGTCTTATAACTATACATCTTCTCTACCACACTCCATACATCTTTACTCAAACATTCAGATAGGTTTCCAAATGTCCCATCAATGTCCTCATGTCTATGTCCTATAGGGAGAAATCCAAACTTGACATTGAGGCAAACAACTTTGTAAACAAGGAGAGATAAACATTACAACACAAACAAGTACAAAAAAACATGAATTTGTGAATTTGTAAATGTAATATTAGTTCCATATAAGGTTTGACATTTTTAAGTATAAGTATGGATGGAAGGATGTGCATGTTCTTACTATCCCTAAAATAGTTGTCTAGTTGAAGGTATAGCCTAAAAGTAATTTTCTTGAAGAAAAAAACTGATTATGCTTCTTCTATGTATTTCTTGCATCTAGGGTAGAAGTTATTAGAGAAAAGTGCATCATACAATGGATATTTTGAATATCTAGATTTATATATGAAAGATCCATTAGTATCTATCATTGTTATGTCCATATCCTTGAAGCACTTATTCATTGAGGTGATATTAAAGTTATATCCTCAAAGAACATATAATGAAAAAATGCCCATATCCACCTTCGCTATGACCATGTGTTATAATCCCTACCATTGAAAACTTTACTATTTTTTTGGTTACTACTTTGATTTTTACCACTATCATGGCACATATGTTTTTTGACATTCCACCTTGTCATGAATGACATTGAGGCATTATTCAAGGTATTGATCTGACATTCCTTTATGTGTGAAATAAATTTGTCTTGCAAAAAGTATATAATTTGTGTGCATCATGAATTCTTGATCGATATGATCTTAATGATCTCTAGAGAGGGACCTAGAGATTTTTTGTTGAGTCAACAAGATGCATGTTTTTCACCTAGTGAATTCATCAGACACGGCAATGGTCACATCATGAAAATTATTTCTTCACATGTTATTAAATTTTGGTTGTGATATTGGCTCATATTCCATATCTATTAGTCATGCATTAATGTTGAAATTCATAAATTCTTGAGTGAAAGATGATAAAAAATGTCAAACATTTTATTGTGAGCTGTCTATATCTACTTGGCATGCTAGTCATGGAGAAGCATTTGTAAAATCGTCCACCAATTGGTTTAACAAATCTTTATCTACCATTATCTTATTTTGTGGATTTTATCGAAACCTCCCTACATGGAATGCATGTCATTCTCCATTTTTTTGACAATTTTGAATGTCAAAAAAATACTTCTCTTCAATCCATATATTTTAGTCCAAACTTCCAAAAAGATCTTTGTACCCAAAAATTCAATGGTAATTTTGTTTTTATTTTTCTTAAACAAATTGGCAGAAGGGGCATCCAAGACATGTTGCCTCCTATCCATTGTGATGGAATCAGACAACTTTGTCCTTGCATATTTTAGCATCTCAAATGATAATCCTAATTGAATTTTTTTGGGGCACAACATTTATCTACATATATTGTTATAATCTCACTATCTATGTTTTCATTTGGTTGAGCGAAGTGTTTGGTTGATTTATTTTTCACCTGAGTAGTTGTAGGCATGAGTTAATTTTTTTTGGGTGCCTTTGTACTAGGAATGTCATATAAGGAATGAATTCAGTATCCACTACTTTCCAAATATTTTTTATTTCTTTATCCTTTGGTTTCATGTATGCTAAACTAATTACTCTACATTCAATGTCCATTATCTTTTTGTAAGGCCATCTAATGATAGATGTTTTAGTTACCTATGTACTACAAGTCTCATAATGTTTTAGAATGTGCCTTATGTAATTACCACTTCATTTTATAATGTTAGGATAGGAATGCAACCATAAACATCCCTTGGTTGTGAAAATTAAAATAAACAAAAGAAATTATTTCATCATTTTCAATAGTTGTACATTTTTGCAATAAATGTACTCTTTTCTTGATAAAATTATTTCTTAGGCTATAAAATGTGGTAGGATCATTGATATATCAAGTCAATGAATCCAAGAAAGGATTTTCTTGTTACAATAGTTGTATATGCAGAATTGAACTAAAATTATTTAATCTTTCTTCTATGTCATTCTCTATATAAAACTTGTCTATGATGTGTTGCATCATTCGTGTGTTCGATATAGTAAATATATCAACTACATCCCCAAAATATCCATAAAAGCTATAAGAAATAGAAGTGGTAGAGTCAAATCAAAATATTTAGTCATATTAATAGTTACATATTTAATAGGTATTTCATCATTCTATAATGTGGAAGTGAGATTTATGGATTCTAGAGATTCAACATCTAGACTTGGAACTTTCTGTAATCTTCCTTCACCAATGGCCTTACCATTATTTATGAGAGAAACATATTATCCACATTGAAAAGCCATTGACATATGATTTTTTAGCTTGGACATTTGAAAAATACATGAGAAGAGTTGTTAATCATATTATTTATAAAATTAGTCCAATTTATACCTCTATGTAGGAGATAAAGCTCTACTTATACCATAAAATAAACATGGAGATATGTTAAAACCTAAAAATATAAAAAATGTAATATATAACTCCTATTTTTAATGACATAATATATGTGCATCCAAAAAAATAATAGCTTTTAATATCATATACTGCATACTTCAATCTTCATTTCATCCTACTTTGAAGGTATCTCCTGGGAGATACCTTTCAAACATGCATAAGAGCGGATTAGTTGAGTAGAGAAAAATAGCTAATTAATTAAACATTCAACCATGTATTTTATTAATATACAAAATGATATTGAGAAATGGGGGTTTTGAGAAAAATTATGGAAAATGATTAGCTACTTATATTTTATGATCCTGTATGTGATTTAAACCTCTATGATGAACACAAGAGTTTGAAGGTATCTCATAGGAGATACCTTTCAAACATGCATAAGGGTACCCTTAAATATATTACAATTCCATTCAAGGTATGTTTAAAAGTAGTATTGGGTGATACCATGAAGGGAATTGTTATATATTCAATGATATGTGAAAAATTAAACTTAAGACTTCATTTTTAAATAGTCAAGGACATGTGGCATGTACTCGTGAACCTATGACATTTCAACACTCAAAAAATATTTCAATTTCATTGGGTGGGAAAATCTCTAAGATTATGCTAAGTGTCTCCGTATTATTTACCTTAAGGCTAATAGATTGAACTTAATGTATGAAATCCTTAGGTAATCAATAAAGTTATATCATGATAAATGTCATCATACTGATTACTCAGAGACTGACTCAATGAAAGGCATTGTATAGAATCTCTTGGGCAAGTGACTTAGTGCAATCCTATAAAGTGGCATCATATTATGATTTTAATGCAATAAAAATGTCACCATCCCATGAGTTAGGTGAAATGTAAATAAAAAAAATAAAATCAAGGAGATAAAGCCATTATAACCATTAATTCACATGAATTGAATAACTTTACATTCAATTAGGTAAATCTAGTAAATCCAAAGGTAATATATGTAATTGTTAGAGCCAATTACACTCATATTTCCATTGAGCTAATAAATTTCAAGCCTAAGTTTGAACCCTCATGAACCAAAAGTTTCACAGCCACATGACATGGACTCATCATCTAAAAGTTCACCTCCTCCATCGGCATATTCAATTATAAGAACAACATAATATAATGACATAGTGTTTGATGAAGGTTCCCTCAAACATGAATTCAAGTACTTCTCTTATATTTTTGAAGAATTAAATAAGGTCAAACCTTGAATTTGGAGGACCATCTCTCTATATTCTCATGAAGGTACCTAGATGACCTATGGGCAACCAAAATAATGGGCTTACATAACATTATATTTAAACTCAAGGTAATGCCCTACATAAAATTATTTTTTGATTTATTTACAAATGGAAATTTTTTTGGCAAAATATTTCACTTTTGCCAAAATAGAACACCAGTGGCCCACATTAGTGGTAGAGCATTTGAAAGGTACTATAGGCTACCTACCCCTAAGATAACATATGACTAAACCCTAGTGAATACCTAGATACATGAAAATAATGTAGCCCTAAACCTATAAAAATGGGCCCATGACCCTAGTACTTTTTGAATTAGAGGCCTTATTTATGCTATTCCCATAGCCACTTTTTAACCTAGAGTCATAATTGTCATGGACTTGTTAATTAGAATCTATGGTTTCCCTAATATAACTTATGTCATTGAGGTGTGGATTCCCCTTCTCGACCTTATTCTCACTTCCAAAATGATAATTACCATATGGTAAATCATAAATTCCAACATCATCACCATAATAACCAATCTGAACAACTCCCTAGATCACAAATTTTGTATGATGTCCTACATGGTGTACATTATAATGAAACTAACCATGCATCTTTCAATGAGTTTTGGGAGCCTTATGAATATTACCCTAATAGCAGGGTATGTGAAAGGTTAAACATCCTCCATATTCATAGGTTTAGGAGGAACATGACCAATATTACTAAGACCTTATACCCAATGGTATACTACACCATTTATGGAAAAGATATGCCTAGGATCTTAGATTAAATTAAGAATAACATAGGCAAGATAGGGGATTATTGTCTCTATCTAGAATAAAACATAATTAGGATAGAGGGCATGAGAGCCTACCCTTTGTATCTACCTAGGTTGGTCCCAAAAAAAGTTATTGAATAAGAAATTGTTGCCCAATTAGTTGACTCCATGTATGTTTAGATAATAAATAGGAGAAAAGGAGTTGTACACCTGACTCCCCTTAGTATTGATAGGATTTAATACACCAAATGGGAACACTTATATCTAGTGGGAGAAAAATAAACCCATTGTGATTTTAAGTGGGTAGCCTACATATAATGGGACCCTAGGGATAACATGAGGAAACACCTAAAGAGATTCAAAGGAAGGTTAAATATTGACTATGGTCACGTCCACACTTGGCATAAAGAGGTGTTTATGAATGATGTGAATGATGTAGAGGTCCACATAAGCATGAAGAAGGTCACCTTGTCAATGGTGGTTGTTAGACACATACTATTTAATATTAAAACTACCAAAGAGCATGACAAGAATATATAAAAAGAGCACTAGGTTTTGGAGTCTCCTAAGGGGGCCATTTCACAAATGGGAAAACAAGAGTAGACACCCCCTTAGACATCTATTCATTCCTCACCACCATCCATTTCCATCATAGTAACTATTGTAGTGGCAATAATCCTTTCTTCACACTATGTATCAAAAGGAACCATAAATGACATGGGTAGTGGTGGAGTTTTCCCTATGTTATTTTTTCCTCCATTCACCATAGTTTAAGAAGTTCATCTTCCTTCCTTCCTCTCCTCACTCAATTATATTATCCTACCTTCACCTCTAATTAATGTAGCATCCACCACTATGGGGATTGTTGGAGCCTTCTCTATGTTACCCTTTCCTCCACTCACCATAGAGTAGTAATATCCTCTTCCTTCCTTCCTTTCTCACCTTAACTACTGGTTTACATCCATCCACTCCCCCCTCATCTCCACCCAATATCACATTTATTTTATTATGTAATACTCCAATTCCCTCCACACAAACTTCTAACTTCACTATAGAGCCTATTATATATAGAAGGAAACCCATGACTCCTCTAAACTCATCATAAGGTGAAACTATCCAAAAATTACCTAATGAGGGATCAAAGGGATGCTTGAAGGGAAGGAAGGGTTATAAAATAATAAAACCCATAGAGGTAATGGATAGTGATGAGGAACTAAAGAAATTGCTCTCAGATGAAGGAGAGTGGGAAGGTGAATTTGAGACATCACTCTCAGTATATATTAGTAAGACTATTGAGAATGATCCTGAGGATGATTGTCTTGAAGAATAAGAGGCCCAATCAGGGGATACAAATATTTTGGGGACTAGTTCAGTTTCCACCAAGATACTTCCAAAAGAGGGAAACACCAAGGATAAGTAGATTTAAGACCCCTAGCTTACAAAAGTGAATAATTAGTGAAAGTGTCTTTGGATCATTCATCCTTGAACATAATAATGATAACTATTTCAATAGTTCTCATACTTACTTATGTGCAACATGTAAGTACCTCAGCCCATTATTTTTTGCCCTCATCTTCTATAATTTATACTATAGTTATAAATCCCTCTCATTATTTAAATTATTTGAATCAGATCCATATTAGTCCACTCCCTAATTCACCTACTACACTACCACTAGGCTCACATTTTCCTTAGCCACTAAGTACTTGCAAATTTTCCTCAGTACTCCCTCCACATAATTCTACTTTAGCACAACTAACCTTCCCTAATGATAGAAATGAGTCCCATTTAAGAGCTTAGCCTCTACTTCTAATTTTTTCTTCACTTATTACCACATATCAACTATCCACCCAAATGGGGATGAAAATAACCTAGCCTACTTAGACTTATAATGTTGTGGTGACCACCCAAAAGGAGCTAGAAAATGGCAAGTTGTTTCTAAATATAAAGCCCACTAAAAAGGCCACTAGTTGGAGGTGGTAAATCCCACATTTCCCAAAATTAGTACCATCTTCCCCTAAGCCCATTATCCCTCTAGGAAATCCTTAATCCTACACTCCACTAGAGCCTAAAGTCCCACTAAGTAGTAAATAATATTAGACACACCAGAATGACTATAAAGGCTACAATAGGTAGAAGAGGGTAGGGGAAACCTAGTAGTCATTGAATAACCAATGGTTAGTTCCATTTTGATAAGGAGATGAAGACCATGAGATGGGTCAAAAAGAAGACTCTCATGGTAGAAGGGAAAGAGGTGGAATTGGAATAAATGGAAGATATCTCTATCTAAAAGGAGAAAAGCACATCCCTTTGATGTGAGATCTCTACACTGAGAGGACCCCTATACCTTTATGGATTCTATAGGTGGTGATCAAGGAAATGTTCAAAAGATATGATTAATCCATCAAATAATTATAAGTAATAACCACTATACAAGCCCTGGTGGACATCATCAATAATATACAGGGGGTGACCAAGAAGTTATATAGTATCATCCAATTAATTAGAGCTATAAAAGGGGAGTCACAAACTTAAAGGGGAGATGTATTCTAGAGGTAGATATGATGAATAAAATGGAGGCTAAACTACATTTTTTGAGTGGAGCATATAAGAACAAAGCTCATGTCTATTTGAACATGATATCAACCCCTAATATTGCCTAGGTATAGAACTACATAGATATCAAGAGAGATTCTTTGATTAAATGGAACTAAGACATGAAGTCTTTGGTCCTACAATTGATTAGTTAGGAGAGGCAAGCTATGGATTTTTTTGGATAAATAAGGATCAATAATGTAGTCACTCCAAAAAGTGATTTGGTACATAGATCCATTTTTAAAGACCTTCTATATGCATCTACCAATATTTTTAGAGTAGAGGTTGAGGGCACCATCTATAGAATAGTCAATGAAGTGTAATAACTAGTGAGTTTTTCTAAAGGTAGGGTTCTTAGTATAGAAACCCTTTACGTAGAGTTTGGGGCATCACTAAATATAAATATAAATTTGATGAATAAGCTTCCTCAACTTTTCAAAATACCATTATTGGACTTCAAGGTAGTGGAAGTTGACTTTAAATCTATCCATAATCTCTACCTCCAAATTCATATCAACAAGTAGGCCATGAGATCCATGGTCACCCCACTGATAATTTTAGTTACAACCATTATTCCAACTACTACTCATATTCCAGTTCCAATAGTCCCCTTAATAAAATCTAACATTATAATAACAACTTTATAGTGTTAATGCTTTTATTTACAACTACAATAGCTAAAATAGTCGCTAGTGCACAAGTTCCACCATTTATAGCTACCACCTCACTGATAGCCCCATTAATAACTACAATCCTTGGTTAGGAATCTTTCCTATTGTAACCTTTTTTGTCTCTAATGAGATGTTAAGTGTTACTTTAGATTTTATTGAGAGATGATTTTGGCCCCATCCCAAGCCTATAAAAAGTATATCACCTTCTCTAATTAGAGAGGAGAAATTTTGACATCAAATATAGATAAAAAATACTTTGGGTTGTTCTAAAAGTTTATTTTGTATGGTGGTCTCTTCCATTTATTTTCATTGATCTGGTATCTTAGTTATTTTATATATGTAATAAAACTTTTAAAAGTTTTATTGTTACTTAAGTTCTGTTAATGAAGAATGTGTCATATCAATTCTAGTTTATATATCTCAGTGACTATTTATGGAATAAGATCTTGTTAAGATAATTTAGAATTTGGGAGATACCTTTAATTACATTTTAATACCTTCAAGGGTACCCTTATGCATGTTAGAAAGGTATCACATAGGAGATACCTTCAAGTTACCCTTGAAGGTACTACACCACACCTTAAGGGTTCCCTTAATAGATACATTGAACATGCATATGATTAGAATTTTATTTCAAGGTATCTAGTAGGAGATACCTTAAGGGGCCTTGTAGTGCCTCTAATGGGTATCCTAGTAGATACCTTGAACATGTACATGATTAGAATTTTATTTCAAGGTATCTCCTAGGAGATACCTTGAAGGGCCTTGTAATTCATTTAAGGGTAACCTTATGCATGTTTTGAATGTATCTCCTAAGAGATAATTTCACTGTAACCTTGATGGTAATAAAATTACCTTCAATATATCTTCTAAGAGGCACCTTGAAGGGTCTTGCAGCACCTTCAAGGGTTCACCTAGTGGGTATGTGCATGGAGTTGGGGGACAATTCTATGGACATAACCCATAACACATACACATTATAACATAATGTGTATGCATTATAAATTTAACATGTATGTGTTATTTAAACTTATAGAAACACATACACATTATACAAATGTGTATGCATTCCTATAGGTTTACATAATGCATACATGTTATTGAAACTATAAAATGGAAAAACCCTCATCTTCTTCATTTTTTCCATTAATGTTTTGGTGATTCCCATTCATGTTTTTGCCTACAAGATCATGTTTTTCCCTCAAGCTCTCATTTTTTCCTAAAATATTTGCATTTTTCCCTCTATTCACCAAATTGATGATGCCACCATGAAGAAGAGGTATGTTTTTTGTAGATTAAATCATTTTTTTAATTTTATTTAAATTTTTTGTGAATGTGAATTTCAAGTTTGTTTTTTTATTTTTATCTAATAGGTCAGCATGATCTACCTAAACCTCCACCTAATCCTCTACCTAGCCTTCTACCCAACCCTCCTAACCCTCCACCTACCCCTCATGTAGTTCCCATAGATCCCCTAGGTAGCTAGGAGGATATAGTTGCTCACATAGTGGAGAAAAAAATTGAAATTGAGAAAATAATTAGGAGAATGAGAGAGCCCACTTCCACAAACACACACTACACCTATTTGGCCAATAACCTAGAATTAGTATTAGGTTAATTTGACTCGATAATGAGTCAAATTTATAGATGGAGGTCATATAGGGATAGTTTTAGGGCTTATTATGTTGACAATTTATCAGCATTTGAGGTGAAAAACCAAAATATAATAAAATATCAAATTTTTAACTTATTTATTGACCCAACCATCAATGTCCCATTTCCCATAATGACCAAAAATTTCCTAATCCATTGATGCCAACATCATTTGATTAAGGCAAATTTTTGGGAGTGATGGTGGAGTGTTTGACTATCCCCCTTGTAATAACCATGAGGTATCTTTAAACTTTTTGAGGAAACTCTATTGCAATTTTATCCTCAATCAAAGTCTAAACTACTTTGACTATGGTGAGTTTCAAGGTTGAGGGAAAGGCTCTGCATAGTATCAACCAGGTGCATGACACCTACAAGGATCCCTACCCAAAAGAAACTTCATCTATGGTGATATAGGTTGTGGAGATAAATACTTTTCATGCGCTTAGTGTGCTTACTAATACACTCATTAATCATATGATTAGAATTTCAGAGATAGATGCTTAAGATACTCTAGATAGAGGTCATACCCCACCCCACCCATATATATGTTATGGTGGTATATGCACTATATCTTCAGATGGTGATGGTGGTGCTTTAGGGATCTTGGAGGATATTGTCTTAACTGATGAGTTGTTGGCACACACATTTGGTTCAAATATTTTGGGAGTCTCTACATACATGTAGGTATCTTTTATACAAATTTAATGTTAAATTTTGAAGTTACATTTACAAATTAAAAAGGTAAAAACTAATTTACATGTTTAAATTATATAATATATATGTATTTTTTATGTTCTAAGAGGACACGTTGCCTTTGACATCATAACTATGTAATGGGCCAACCCAGGTTACTACATCTATGTGTGTCAGTATGACACTATATACATTTATAGAGGTAAAATTTTAAGTGAATATTATATACTCTAGATGTACATTCATAAACCTTAATTATATCCTTGGTAGATTTTGTGTAAGAAAATATAAAATACTATATTATTTTGTTGGACTTTTTATTGTTTGATGTATTAACATGGATTGGTGTAACTTGTTAGAAACTCATCCTCCATCTCAAATATGTTTTTAATAAAAAAATAGTGAGTTAAAAAATTTATTGAAATCCCATTATATGTAGTTTCCATAGCAGGTCAATCCCAATTAGTAGGATTGGATGTATATATATATATATATATATATAGAATTCATTTGATAAAAAGAAATTTCTACAATATATTTCTATCAATTTCCCAATCGAGCATAACATGTATTAATCAATATGCACACCAATCCTTTCTTTTAAATATTGGCCTCATAACCAAAAACATTATTCTTTGTTATCCTAATCACATATAGTGGTTCAATCTATATGATCGATATCTAAAATGGTCATAGCTAGCAATTCAATTCCCATATTAATTCCATTCAAGCATAATAATTTCATCTCTATCTATGGGGTTATAGATTTATATGGAATAACCTCTTGATCTCATTATACCTAGTCAGTTCCATTGGTTTGTTTGGAGAGCATTGACTATAAATTATATCCTATATGTATATGGCATAGGCCTTATAACCATATACAAATAGGGGACCTCAACCCCATATAGATAGATGGGGTTGAGTAGTTTGTTACCACCACCTACTTAGGGCACCCAAAGACCTATTATATGTATTTAGGGGAGAGGTTCTATCTATATCCATTGATGTAGATCTATATCAACTTCTATTCCAAACTCTACCTATATCCCTTCCTTTCAAGGTTCTCCTTCATCCATTCATAACTCATTCCCTTAGTCCTTTGGGAAATAAAATAACAATGATAATATTAGTCAAATAAATCCTTCTATATTATTATCACTCTCTCTATCTCTACATACTTGGTCATGTCGCTAAATCGAACTATATGTCTACTTACCCCTCACATACACCATTCCAGATTTACCTTCTACTAGCCCTATTTTTTGGTAAAGATCCTTATTGAGAGCATCTAATAGATATTCAATAGAAAATAATTACATATTTGAGGACCCATTTGGCCCATAAAACTCCCATATTAACCCTCTAACACAAATCTTAAATAAAATTATACTTCCTTCTTTAAGCCTCTCACTAATTAACCCTCCACTTTTGCAAACTTCCTTACTATAAAACATGTACAAAATTTATCTATAATATATTGATCTTTTTAGATACCCATTTGTCTCTTTCAATTGAGTCAAACATTTTTAACCCCCTTATTTGGATAAATCCTCATGTTTCTATATCACCCCTTCTCCCTTAACCTTTCTCTAGCCCTAACACTAGATCACAGCCTCATTTAGATACTTTTTTGTACTTTAAAAGCCTAAAACCATGCCCATTAGTGATAATAAATTAAATAATGTAAAATTACAAGTTTTTATAAAATTTTAATAGTCAAATATCATTTTATACACTAAACCCTAGAATCAGGGTTTCTAGCCATTATCAAGGCTAAGAGCACACTAAAGGGGATAACTTTTGTATTAGTTGGTTTGAAAACCCCAAAAATATTTCATTAGGTCTATACTAACCCTATACAAATTTCTCATTTAGACAGCAACTTCTGAAAGCCCATAATCAATTAAAAACTCAAAACTCTCAATTTACAACCCTACATATGGACATAGGAAAACAAGGTACAGGGTTACTTTGCCTTTCCTTCAAATCCTAATATATTTAAAACCTAATATGGGATTATATACACTTCCATTGACTATTTTATACCCCTTACAATCTCAATGGAATCCCAAACTAGTTTTAACATAATATAACTCATTCCATTGATTGTATGATGCCCTTTAACAAACAGGGTACTCAGGGATTATTTCCTCTTTCATTTTCAAATCACTATAAACCTATATCAACATGATCTCCCCCTTTATATTATCATTTGACATCCTTATTTAAACTTTGTATAATCTATAACAAGTAACAAGACTAAATACAGGACACATAATTTCTTAGTTTATAAACTATATGTTTTCCAAGAATAAGGACTATGGACCAATAGGATTTTACCACTTCTTCAACAATTATATTCCTAAAAAAAATATTCTCAACACTCTTATGTTTTCCTTAGTTAACCTTCCACATAAATTTATACCAAAAGAATCAAATTCTTAGACTATATTTGAATCTTGGATTGTATGCAAGACTAAGTTTGTTAGCAACTTGTTTAATCAATGAATTGCCCAAGTTATTAATTATTATTTGTTTGTTCAACTAATTACTAGGGCAGACAATCCATCATTATGAGTTGAGATAGACTCAACCATTACTACTAAAATTTTATCTACATAGGCACTCATTGAGGTATTTATATTCACTTGTAGTTTTGTATTATAATTTAGTACTTTTATTTTAATAATTTTACTATATACTTTGTCAAATATAAGTTATATACATGAATGTATTGTGTATACAGTATTGTCATATGACATTTGATAGTCTGATTCAGATAACTACCATGAAAAATCTTCATGTTTCTTCATCATTTGACATGCTTGTTTGTACAAATGAACTTGGCACTAACCCAATCGAGTGTCAATAATAGATTGAGGAGGACCATGAGATTGTGATATGTGTATGTTTAAATGATTTTTTTAATTGTAGTTTAAAACATGATTTTCTTACCTTGGTTTCATGTATAATTGTTAATTTTATAATAATTTTTTTATTTGAATAGGTTTAGCTATAATAAAACTATGAGCGTAGTACCCATAGTAAAACCTTGGAGAAATCCAAGGCATTCAGGATATCTCCATCTACAAGTAGGGCATCCCAAGGAGAGTCTTCTTCGAAGAAGGCAAAGAGAGGGAGACTATTTGATGATTAGGATATTGTAGATGATGTACTTTATTTATGCATGTATGGCAATGTACACATATTTGACATTGTACATGTGTATATGATGTATTCACCTCACATTAGATACTATGTTGTTAGACATGATGTAATTTTTTGTACGCATATATGACAATGCATGTATTATTGGCATTGTATACCTATATATGGCATTTTTACATGGAATTATTATTTTTTACATGAATATTTAAGAAAACCAATGAATTAAATCATGTTTTAATAACTTGTGTTTAGATTATTATAAATGATTGGTTTTGAAGTATTCTCAAGGATTAAAATGCTATGATATTGAGAATAACTTGTTAGGATAATGTTACAAATCAGACCCTTATAAGAAATTAAAAATATTAGTGATTAAATTTTAATTATGTTTATATATTGATGCAAAGGTATAGAGGATAAGTTTTAAAAAACATCATTATCTGGTTTTAAACCCAACTGATGACATTCACTTTCAATGGCTTGATTTGAATTTTCTTACACAAGCTAGCTCCTTTTTTGACTCTTTAGACTTAATTTAGCTTCTTATACCTAGTACTTATTCCTTGTACTCTTATTAGAATCTTTTTGATGGAATTAACCTCTATCCATAAATATTTTACCTCATGTCTCATTCAAAAATTTATTCTCACTCTCTTTCTAGTTTCTTTCTAGGCACCTTCTTTGGGTCTCAAAGAGCAAATCTTGGTCTATGTTTCAAGAGCTCAACCTATTATCACTTATGGTCTTATATTATCATAACATACTTGGTATAACCTCCTTAAATTACTTAAACAATAGTATAATCTCATTCCATACCTTATGGACACAATGCTCTCTCAAGGCTTGTAGCCTTTTTTATTATATTTTTCCTTGTATGGAAATGTTATGATTAATCAAGAGATTATAAGGGCATTTATAGGTAAACTCTATTCTTTTTCATATCCATGTGACATTTCATATCCCAAATCCACCTTGAACTATCACTTCATTCATTATATTACCTTCATTTATGCCTAATTAGCCCTATTACAAACCCTTAGTCCTAGAATCCATACACGTCCATACAATCTCAGGTTAAAACCTTTTGATTCAACTTTTACATGTATAGGGGAGAAATATATCTACAATTTCCCATGCCCTATACATACTCTCCAAAGGACAAATTTGACCTTATAATTAATTTTATTTTTTTAAAAAAATATTCATGACATCTATCTAAAACATCTCATAACACCTTTCTAATGATAAAAAAACCAACTTTGCCTTTATGCCTTTGAGACTGTCTATGGGGATTTGAGCCTACCTATGGGGATTGCATGAATTTTGGAGTGTTAAAAACCTTAACATAATTTTAATATGTTTAAAACCATCTTATCATAATTATAAAATACTTATCTAAGCTTGTAACCCTCAAACACATCTTAAATTTTTAAAAATTATGCATGCATGAATAGTGACCATTATGAGACATGGAGGGGATTTTGACAAAATAAAAATCACTTTCACTTATCATATGACCTTAAAAATATTATAAATGGGTATATTATGTCACTAATACCAATAATACCAGGTTTCAAGTCATTTTGATATGTAATTTATCCTATAGACCCCTTTTACCATAATTTACCTTGAGCTACTTGCATGTCTCCTTCATGCCAAAACTTATCTTTATTCAAAAAAATTCATGAAAAACCTTAATTTTATCACTTATATAGGACAATATAGTTTTATAACATCATATTTTATTGTGTTTATATCTCTCAAATGGCTAAACTTCTTCTTGGCATCTCAAACTGAGAAAACTTCCAAAAATCTCCAATGGCTACCTTCTTGACTGCAACAGGACTATGTAAAAAAAATTAGGCATTTTCACTCTTTTTAGGATATTTATTATGTCATGGGATTTTTTTAAGAATGGAGACCAATATTAATAAATTTAATGCTTTTAATCAACCTGTAAATGCCCCAAACTAACCAATTTATGCAAGGTAAGCTCCCATGTTGACCGTGATTTGACATAGGGTTGATTTTACTAAAATAGTGAATAGTTTCCATTGTAAAAAACACACAAAAATAGATTTAATGGGTATATTAGGTCATAATGATCCTCTCCACTAAATTTTGTGATTAGATCCAACATATTTTGGCCTATAGGCCCAATTTGGCAAAAGTTAGTGACATGTCTTGTTGGTCAAATTTCACAAATGAGTCATCATCCTCTTTTGCATTGGTTTGTGATGAAGTGAATTGAGGATAAGTCTAAAACTCATCATTCCAACTAGTTTCAATGTACTTTATGAATTTTTTCCTATCTATATACACTTAGAGTCAAATACAATAGATTCTAACCTCCTACAATATCCTCAAACATGCCAACCAACCTTCACTAAAGGCCCCAAGTCTTCCTTGTACCTATTTCCCACTATTACCCAAGTAGGAATATAAGTCATAGTAGGCATAATTTATGTTCTGAAATATTATTTTTTCCTTGTGACCTTATTGCTCACTCTTGACCCCACTCTCACATATATAATACTTATTTCAATATTAAACAAGAGTTCTCACAAGCTTAGACATCCACTCTTCCAAATTATCCACCTATTTCCCCTTGTTGGCTTTAAATACTAGGCATAACAACTACACTCTATTATAAACTTGTCCTGAATGGGTTTTAGGCTTCCTTAGGATTTTCATTTGGCCATATCTCCTCCCATAGACTTGCCCTAACCTCCAAACCACCTTCAACACTTGAATTAGGGAAGCCATACATTTAGGTATAATAATTGTCATTACATTATGTTAAATTTATATATTGTGTGAAAAGATATTTTGTGGGTAAACTTTTTGTGGATTGGCATAATTGATCCATCTTTCTACTCCTTACCAGAAGTTATGTCATAATATCCTCTACCTTCAACTAACAACTCTACCTCTGGTACTGGCATGTGCAAATCCATCACTTTGAGCACATATATATAGTCAAATTATACATGTTCCAACAATCTTGACACTCACTTCCACCCACAAGTGCATTTTCACTACTATTCTAGACCATGGAAATACTGACAATAAATGTTATCAAAGTTAAAGCTATGATTTGAGAACTCAATTTTTAGTGCTTCTTGGCTAAAAATTAGCACTGTCAACACATCAAAAGGATTGAATAACATCTAGGACCAGGTTCTTGACCTCCCATCTGAACTGAATGACAAACTCACCACCTATTTTGGGCTTAAGAATGCCCTTCCTAATACAAGAAAGATGTTTATTTTTAGTCTAAATTTAGGCATATATAAAACTAAAATTTTAAGTCATATGGAGGAACCATAACATCCCTCATGTGCATGGGAAAGTCCTCTAATTGTACCCTAAATTTAGTCTGAAGCACTTCTAAGAGAAATATGTGGTAGAATTTGAAAAAAATGTCCTAAAATGTAATTTTTTGGCAATGAAGAGACACATTCTTGACCTCTAACAAGCAACATTGCCTTTGGTACCGGTAGGTACAAATTCACTACAAAAAAATCTATATGGGAAAATTATATGTGTTCCAAAAACCTTAACACCCACTTCCACTTGCAAGTGCATTTTCACTATTATTCTAAAGCATGGAAATATTGACAATAAATGGCATCAAAGTTGAAGCTATGGTCTAAGAACTCAATTTTTAGTGCTTTTTGGCTAAAAACTAGTACTGCTAACATGTAAAAAAGGGAAAATAATGTCTAGTATGTTTATGACTAGGTTTTCGACCTCCTTTTTAACCTAGATGAGATACCCACCACCCATTTTGGGCTCAAGAAAACCCTTCCCAATACAAGAAAGATGTTGATTTTTAGCTTAACTTCAAGCATGCATAAAACCAAAATTGTAAGTCGTATAGAATAACCATAAGATCCCTCATGTTTGTGGTAAAATTCTCTAATTTCACCTCAAATATAGTATAAATAATCACTAAAACAAACCCATGGCATAATTTGTAGTAAAGGGTCCTAAAATGCAACTTTTTGGTAGTGAAGAGATAACTTCTTGACCTCTAATTAGCAAATTTACCTTTAAGATAGGAAGGTGAAAATACACCACTTTTAAAACATATATATATATATATAATATGTATATATACACATATAATATGTATATATATACACATATAATATGTATGTATATATATAATATGTATATGTATATATATATATATATATATATATATATATATATATATGTATATATATATGTATATGTATATATATACATATATATATAAATATTATATGTATATATATATATATATATAGGTAAATTACACATGTTACAACTACTATGACACCTACTTCCACCCGTAACTACATTTTAACTACTATTCTAGAGCATGGAAACACACAACAAATATTGTCAAAGTTGAAGCTATGATCTAAGAACTCAATTTTTGGTTTTTGTTAGCTAAAAAATATCATTTAAAATATGTTCAAATGGGTGAATAATATTTATTACCAGGTTATTGGCCTCCCATATAGCCTGAACGACAAATCCACCACCCATTTTGGGCTCAAAAATGCCCTTCCCAATACAAGAAAGATGTTGATTTTTAGCCTGACTTTAGGGATGCATAAAAACAAAAATATAAGTCATATAAAGGAATCATAAGATACTTTTTGTGCATGTGAAATTCCTCTAATTATACTCCTAATATAGTATAAATCACCTCTAAGAGAAATGCATGGCAGAAGTTGCAGTAAAGGGTCCTAAAATGCAACATTTTGGTAGTGAAGAGACAACTTCTTGATTCCAACTAGCAACTTTGCCTTCCAGACTGATAGATGAAAATATGCCACTTTTATCACATATATATTGTCAAAATACATGTGTTCTAATAACTATGACACCACTTCCACTCACAAGGGCATTTTCACTACTGTTTTGGAGCATGAAAACACTTATAACAAATGTTGTCAAAGTTGAAGCTATGAACCAAGAACTCAATTTTTGGTGCTTATTGGATAAAAAATGGCATTTATAACATGTTTGTATGGGTGAATAAAATACAATACCAAGTTTTTTTTCTCCCATTTATCCTAGATGACAAACCCACCACCCATTTTGGGCTCAAGAATACCCTTCCCAATACAAGAAAGATGTTAATTTTTACCCTAACTTCAGGAAGGTATAAAACCAGAACTCAAAGTTACATGGAGGAACCATAAGATTCATTATGTGTATGGGAAATTCTTATAATTTCACCTTTAATCTAGTTTGAATCACCTCTAAGAGAATTATGTGGTATAAGTTGTAGTAAAGGGTCCTAAAATGCAAATTATTGGTAGTGAAGAGATAAATTCTTGACATCCAACTAGCAACTTTTCTTCTAAGACTGAAAGGTGTAAATATACCACTTTTAATGTGTCTATATATGAAAATTACACGTGTTCCAACAACATTTCCACCCACTTCCCCCTACAAGTGTTTTTTCACTACTATTCCAGAGCATGAAAACACTAACAATAGATGTGTTTGGAAGGATATAAGGAGAAATAAACTTGTCATGAGAAATGGTTTAGGAGTGTGGAAATTCTTAGTACTTTTATTAATATTTTCTTAGCTTCAATAATATGAAATTATTTACTAACGGTGCCAACCATGTGAAGGTGGAAGTTGATTTAGCACCATTAACCTACAAAAAAATGTTAGTAAGTAATTAAAAATGAAATTTATGCACATACTACCTCCAAAATCAAAAACATTTGGTAAAATTTATTAAATATACATTTTAAAAGTCAATATACCTACACATTTAAATCAATTAATGACTTGTATCTACTCTAATCTTGATATTATCAAGAATAGCTTCATGGTCTGACTCATGAACTTTACATAGATTCTTGGTTTTTGGCCTCCCATGATATTTTTCCAATTGAATATTCATTGTAAGAACCAAATTTGAATAATGTAGAATCTTCCTATGAGTTTCAAAATCTTCAAAAAACCATACACTTAAATTTTTTATAGGATATCATCAAATCCAAGTTCTAGTGACTACCATAGACCCAATGGGATAATCAATGTTTTCTCCATCTACAATCGGGGAAGTCAATTTTTTCTTTCCATCAACACACTGACATAAGTATAAATGTATTCCATATTCATTATCCTCATCTAAAATAACTACAAAAACATGTCCTTCCTCAATAAAAAAACAATTTTTAATGACATTATGAAGATATAATATTTGAATAAATGGTACATAAGGATTAATCTTCTACCTAGCTGTACTAGATCAGATATATGGTCAAAGTCATGTGAGGATGTCATGTGAGTAAGTTGAAATGTTGGTGGAGCATGATATGTGTTGATTGTAATTATAGGTTTGGAACTTTAGTCATCCACCCACTATTGTAAATCACACTCATTCCAAACAAAGTCCATGCATGCAGAATAAAATCATGCGAAGTGTCACATATGAATAGTCCAAAAACCTATATTTGAGATATGAAATGAGTGGAGATAAATTAAACCTATTATATTCATAAAATACTCATATTTTGTGAATTATTTTTCCTCCATTAACCAAAAATGTCTATGAATAGTAGAATTTGCTTGACTACTATGACATATATTCTCATTACACCAATCAACCATAATTTTTACATCAATCAAATTAACAACATTGTCATATTTTAACTCCTCCCTTGCAATGTCTCTTTTTAGACATTTTACAACACCATCATGCTTCCCTTTTCAATGGCCAACCTTAGTGAAAATTCAAATATGTTCTACACCTATGGTAATGTGTATCCTACACAACCAATAAAACATTCATGCATTCTTCAATTACGATGTGCAATTATCTAATCAAATGTAATTTTGTTTGAAATTAATGTTCCTATGAGTCAATTATCCATATAAATTATCAAAATAACCTTGAACATACTCTATATAATGTGATCAGTCATCAATGATATAGAAATGGTACTCCCTTAGTATTTTGCAATCTTTCTCTGTATTGGCTTCATTATATGTTTCCATGAAATTTTATTCATTGTTTTTTTCTTCATTATATGTTTCCATTAAATTTTATTCATTATTAATTTCATCATTATTAAATTCCATTAAATTTTTTTCATTATTTGTGGGTAAAGTATCATGCATAGGATCTTCATCAACATAATCAAAAACTTTAAACTTTGAATGTGAATTTTCAACATTATCTAATTTTTTATTATCAATTTCATCATAATTTAATTAATTATTGTTTTTTTCATCATAATTAAATTCATTATTATAAATTTCATCATTATTTAATTGATTACTATCAATTTCCTCATTATCTAAGACACTTGGTTCATTAGGGTTAGTGTTTGTACCTTGTCTGGAATGAATTACTTACATTCATACCTTATTTTCTTCTCTCAACTCTTCTAATTGCTCTGATGTTTTGATCTCCAAATTCTTCTGCATCCCTCAATGTGAATTGGAGCCCATTTTGACTAAAGTAACCAAGAAATTACTTCAAATTTGGGGTCCAAAAAAAACTACAACTAAGAAAGTACATAGAGTATGTAGGGAATGTCTATGGGGAAAATAATATCGATTATAGATAAAAATAGATGTTGAAAAGTGAGTTTTTGTTTGTAATTCAAGGAATGCATACATACTATAGGAATGTGTTCGCATTGTTATAATGCTTACACATTCTTTGAAGTATAGACACATACTATACAAACAAGCAAAAAGGCTCATATTCAAGCATTTTTTCTATTATAATACTATAATATGATGTAATAACACTCAATAAGACTATAATATAATGCATAAATCCATAATATGATGCAATAAGACTATTAGATATTGTAATAATTCTATTGTATCATGCAATAAGGCTCAATATGATACAATAAGACTATCCTATGATGTAATAAATATCTAATGTGATGTATTTAAGCTATCATATGATGTAATTAGGATATCATATGATGTAATAAGGCTATCATATGATGTAATAAGGATAAATATGATGCATAAATCCCAAATATGATGCATAAATATCAACTACATGATGAAATAAGACTCTTGATAAGACTATGAATCAATAAGACTAATGAATGATGCAATATTGCTAAATATGTAAGATGAAATGAGCTATGTTTGCCGAAAATCGCATCATTGGTCCTTACAAAACTAGGTGAATAACAAGTTGACAAATTAACACTAATCACATTCATAAATTTATGCATTTGAGATGAAATCAAGGAACTTAAGGGTTGTGTTTGTTATAAAATTAGGATATAGGGTTAGGGGGTTTAGTGTAACAAGTTTGTACATGTGTATATGTCATGAAATTAGGGTTTAAGTGAATTAAATACATGTTTCAGTGATAAAATTAGGGCTTATGATCAACATGTCATTAAAAGTGACCTAATTTAACCCTTTCAATCACATTGTGACTCCAATTTAGGTTCAGTGGGTTGAAATTGGCCACATTTGCATTCATATTTGGATTTTTAATTAAATTAAGGTCGGTTAAGTCATACATGTTACATCTAGATTATATAATTGATTGGGATATAAATTTGGTTTATGGGCTCAATTTTTCCCAAATCACATCCTTAATTGAACCAATCGACTGATTGGTTCAATACATGATAGATAGAATCATATTTAACTTTATCTCAAATCATATATATCATGATCTTATAGTTATGTTAAGAAGGGGTTCAAATTAGCCTCTCATGCCTCTTTGATTGAATTATCCATATAATTAAACCTTGTTGTGCCACATGTGTACCTCATACACCCAAAAGTGTTAAAGCTATCAAAAAAGCATCAATTTCTAGAAGTTTTAGAGTTGAAAATGCACTGAGAATCCAAATCCAATTACATATCACCATGTGTACCTCATTGTGCTCAAAAGTGTCAACATTGCTAGAGGTGTTAGGTCCTAGAAGTGTTAAAGAGCTCTATCAGATCCCTGTGAGGCCTGATCTAATTAGATATGTATACATTTGTGTATTTTGTACACACATATATTTGTGTTAGAGATCTAACTATCACTTGTACAAGAAGCATTAGATTTTTTAGAGCCTCATGATGCCCAATCCAATCAAATACTTCCACATGTGTAGATCCATTACACCTAGAGAAGTGTTAGAGTTATTGGATACACACATGTTTGATACTTAGACATGTTCCATCACCGATCCAACTAATCTAATTAAGGCTTATTCACAAATTTATCATACATACATAGAAGCCAATAATGTTTAATATTGATATAAAAATAATCAACTCATGTTTAGTAAATAATTCACATGGTGTGAGCCTTTGACTTGTCATTACTATATGAAAATTGTCATGTAAAGCCCTTTAAGGTCCCATTTGAATTTAGCAAGCACTAAATGTTATCAATTTTATACATGTATGTATTCAAATAGTTTATATCTCTCTACCTGAAATTACCTCTAGAAATATTATAAATTACATTCATATTAAGTCCTACATATAGGATAGAACATAATTCAGCAATGGATGAGAGTCAACCTCAAATCCCAATCTAGAGAAAGAATTATGAGACATGTACTACTTTCTTGCAATCCACATCATAAGGTTTAAGCTCAATACAATGAAATATGAACAAGTTGATTAAAGATATATGTAATATATATATATATATATATATATATAATCTTGAAACCTTTGGTGAGGGGGTGCACATTGGTATTCAATTATGATCAATTATCTATATGAGGTGAGCAGTTCATCATCCACATGAACAATTATTGGGTCTCTTTGCTCAGCATCATCCTTGAGGGGAAGTAAGTCTTAGATTTAGGGGACATTGTCAAAAGTTTAATGTATCTTGAATAAGTTCAATAGATTTTGATTTGGGGTAACTTATACATATGGTGTACTTAGTCAATGTTAGGTCTATATCATCCCTTAATGGTTTTGAACAAAGTCCATAGTGCATTTACATATTTTCTAACCTATGCATTAATCACTACAGGAACAACATCTTAAAACCACATCATCACTAATAAATAGATGTGACCATTTTAAGTTTATTGAGCTCAAAACCACATCTTATACAAAATAAAATGCATACCCAATTTGACCAAAATATTTAATAATTTAACATGTAAATACATTGTAGGTCCATCATCCTACTTTTATATCTTACCATCCTAATTACACAGTAAGGTATAAAACTATATAGTATTGATAGCATCAAGTGTTATCTAGCTTGTTTTTGATCTTGTGATTATTACACCTATGGTGTGGTTATGACTAGTCCCATGTCAAAGACACACTCTTCAAATGATGTGGGAATGGATTATCGGAGTTGTTGCCAAAATCCGGATAATGCAAATGCAATGGAGACGTGATCACATGAGATGAAGCAAGTACACACCACATAGATGCTAAAGCAATTTGAAATTATACAAGAAGATAAATTACACAAGACAAAATAGGAGAAAACCCAATATTTGATTAACATGAGATGGCCAAAGTGAAGAATACATATAGGAGAGTACATAAGTAACTCCTCCACAAAAGGTGGTCAAGGCACCCAAAGAATAGATTGTAACTCCTCCATGAAAGGTGGTGACAAGGTGCTAAGAATAGAGAAGTAACTCCCATAAAGGGAGTTACTTATGACATTCTTATGACACCTATGACACATCTATGACACACATCTCCACATAATCTAGCCTATCCCACAAATGTAGGAAAACTCCATGTATGCACAAATATAATTTCCCTAATTAAATAATAGGGAAAAATAAAAACCTACACTAATACCCCCCATAAGCACAGCTTAGGTGGGCAGTGTGGAAATATAAAATGGGTCCTGGCAACTAGGCCTGATGAGGTACGCATGTATAAATGCAATCTCCCATAAGATAGAGAAAAGGAGAAAACTTGTAGGCAAAAACTCCCCCCCCCCAAAAAAAGAGAGACATAAAAGAAAATATGAGACTAAAAGGCCCCCCTGAAGATGATACTACTATAGATGTAGACTACACCCCAAGAAGAGCTCGTAGATGAATGAACTTGCTCTCGGTGAAAGGTTTGGTGAAGATGTCTGCAACCTACTCTGAAGACTGGTAAAAGATTAAGTTAATGACCTGACTATGAATAAGCTACCAAATGAAATGCATGTGAATCTATATGTGCTTGGTCTGTTGGTGCTAAACTAGATTCCTACAAATTTGAATGGTACTCTGGTTGTCACAATAAATGATGGTGGGCTACCTAATAGGAATGCCAAACTTAGAAAGAATCCCCTAAAGCCAAATATCCTTAGTAGCTGCATTAATAGCTCCCCTATACTCTACCTCTGTGGATGATATAGCAATAGCATTCTATTTCCTACTAGACCAACTAATAGGACCAGAACCTAAAGAGAAACTATAACTAAAAGTGGACTTGCGAGTCTATGAATGGCTAGCCTAGTTTGAATCTATATATCCAACCAAATCAACCTCTATGCCAAATTTGTAATAAATCCTATATCTATGTGAACCCTATATAAATTGCAAGATCCTCTTAGCTACTTTCTAATGCACCTTATGAGCTTCTTGCATAAATCTCGAGACAAGTCCCACTGTATATGATATGTCAGGCTTGGTGTGAATCAAGTAGATGAGACTACCAACAAGTTTTCAATACCAAGTGGCATCAACCAATGGTGAAGAACAATTAGCCTCAAGCTTGAATCCTGGTAGAAAGGGAGTCAGAGATGGCTTGCAATTAGCCATGTGAAACTGAGCCAATAAGTCAAGAGCATACTTAGGCTATGCAAGAGAAATCCCTAAATCTAACTATGAGATCTCAATGCCAACGAAGTAGTGAAACAAACCCAAATCTATCATGTCAAATATATACTAGAGAGATGCCTTCACCACTGTAATAGTTTATGAAGAACTTAGTGATCAAAAGGTCATCAACATATAGAACCAAAATCAGGAGTGAATCATCCTACCGCAAGAAGTAGACATTGGGGTTAGAATGGCACCTAGTGAAACCTATTGTGAGAAGGAAGGAATCTATCTTGGAATACCAAGCACGAGGGGCCTGTTTGAGGCCATAGATAGATTTCCTAAGTTTGCATACTAAGGAAGAATCCTGAACAAATCTTGGTGGCTGCTCCATGTAGATCTCCTCCTCTAGGTCTCCATGAAGAAAGGCACTCTTCACATCCATCTAGTGCCCATCCCAACCATGTGTTGTGGCAATAGCCAAGGTGAGTTAGATAGAAGTCATCTTTGCAATAGGTGCAAAGGTCTCTGAGTAGTCAATGCCTGCCACCTATGAGAAACCCTTGGCAACCAATCATGCCTTGTACTTATCAATCGACCCATCTACTGCAAACTTGGTCTGATATATCCACCTACATCAAACTGTCTTTCTTCCCTTAGGAAGTGAAGTCAAATCCCAAGTGTGATTTTTGATTAAGGAAGAATATTCTTCCTCTATAGCACTATCCCACTCAAGTACCCTAGATGCCTCTCAAAAAGTCTGTGGATCTAAAACTAAAGCAAAGAAGGCATGTATATCTCTCTAAAAATCCCCCCTAGTACGTCTATCATCTATGGGATCTCTTGCCCAAGTGCCAGCACTCTCAAGTGTTTGTCTGGCCCAAAGTGGCCTAGAAGTGGGCGAGTCAAGTGCTAACTCCTCATCCTCTGACTGACTAGAGGTGGATGACTCTGCATCACTATCCTCACTGTCTAAACTCAAATAAGAAGAAGATGTCTTTGGCTCAAGAACCTGGTGTGGTTGATCTAAATCTAATGAAGAATCATCATGAAGAAGTAGATTTGATGAGGGAGAAGAAGTGTCATGTGTTGAGTCTTTAGGACTCTCCTGAAAATGGACACTTTTCTTGATGAACAACTCATGAGTGACTGGATCTAGAAGGCGATACCCCTTAATACCATCCAAATATCCTACAAAGATGCAAAGGTTGGACTGACGTTTCATAGCTTTGCATTTCTTCTTTGGAATGTGGGCCATGGCTGGGATCCAAAAACCCTAAGGTGCTCAACATTAGGTTTCCTTTTATGCTAAGCTTTAAAGGGTGTTATCTATTTCAAAGCTTTGTGAGGAATCCTATTTTGAATGTAGTAAGCACAATTGATGGCTTTAGCCCAGTACTATGGTGTTAAGGATTTGGAGTGAATCATACAGCTACCCATCTCTTTTAAGAACCTATTTTTGCATTCTACAACCCCATTCTATGAAGGACTGTAAGTGACTATGCGCTACAAATAAATCCCCTCTATGGTGCAAAACTACTCAAACTTGTTGCTGACATACTCCCCTCAATTATCAATTCAAATAACCTTGATGGATTTCTCACTCTATTTCTCAACAAGAGCCTTGAAGTCTAGAAAATTTTCAAACACTTCAGACTATTGTTTGAGAAAATATATCCAAGTCTACCTAGAGAAATCATCAATGAAAGTGAGGATGTACTTGGCCCTTATGAAAGATGTTTTGGGAAAGGGTCATGATACATCACTGTGGACTAACTCCAAAGGTTGTGAAGCCCTTTAAGCTTTGCCTTTGTAAAATTTTGCTTTGAAATGCTTCCCAAGGGAGCACCCTCACAAAGTCCTTTTGAGAATTGGACACGAGGCAAGCCAATGACCATGTCATCTTTGCAAAGTTGCTCAAGGTAGCAGTAGTTAAGGTGGCCAAACCGCTCATGACATAATTTGCTAACTCCATCTGAATGAGTTAGCAATGTCATTAGAGAAGAATTAGGTGCAAAATGTGAGAAGGTGTATAACCTTGATTGGTGATCTACCCTACCCACTACCATTGTAGTATCACTATGCAACTCCCTGATAGCCACTAAATCTGGTGAAAACTCAACTCTCATGCCCTAACCAATGTGAGTGATTTGGTACACTGATAGAAGATTGGTTGAAATAGAAGGAACACTTAAAACATTATTGAATGTTCCTCCTTCCATTTCAACTGACCCTTTCCCTACAATGGAAATTGATGTGTCATCACCCAAACTAATTGAAGTCATGCTACAAGGCTCTAAAGATGAAAAATCAACTAGTGAAGAGCCCATGTGGTGAGAAGCACCTAAATTAATGACCCATGATGTTGTAGAAGTTGTAGTTGCTACAAGGGCCTTACCCTTTTCTTCCTCCTTACCCTTGCCTTTTGCCTTGTTGGAATCTTGGGTAGATGAATTCTGCTTGATGGACTCAGGAACACCTATGTTGTGCTTCTCTAGAAGATGAGTTAGGTGATCTATTTGTTTCTTCATGCATTTGTGTTCATCATGCCTTGTCTTCTTATAATAAGCACGCTTAACCTTCTCCTTATTAGGTTTAGTAATGGAGGAAGAAGACTCAGTGTTGTTTTTGGTAGGATTATTGTTTTCTTTCTTCTTCTCCTGGTCCTTGTTCTTTTTCTTCTTCTCCTTTGTTTAAGTCTTATCCTTACCATTTCTAGATATCAAGGCTTCAGGTTGATTAGACTTCATTGTGACCATTTGAATTAGCTTATCTTGCTCCCTAGTCAAATTGGCAACGAATGAATCCAAAGAAGGCATTTTCCATGTAGTGCCAAGGACACTTTTGGTGGCATGGAATGTGGAGACAAAGACTGAATAACTTGGACCTAAATTTGTGAGAATAGAAAGGATGAGTTGATCATATTTCTTCTCTATCCTGAATTCTTTCAATTGCAATCTAAGGGCCTTAAACTTAGTGAAGAAGTCCTTTAGGGTGTCAAAGTTGCTAGTACTTAGACTTATGAGTTCCCTTTCAAGCTCATGACCTCTCATCTCATCAAGCTTCCCAAATAAGAGTTCTGAGGTGTCCCATAGGTCTTTGGGAGTCTTGGAGGTTTCTAAATTGAATAGAAGTTATAGAGACATAGACAAGCTTAGTGATCCATATGCTTCATCACTACGGTTGTACCACTTGACCTTTTCAGCATCAGTGCTGGGTTTTACTTCAGTACCCATGGTGATCCTATACAACCCTTTGCTTCTAAGAATGATTGACATTTTAACCTTCCATTCATGATATTTGAAGGGTTTTAGGGGTTTAAGTTTAAAAGAATCCATTTTAAGCTAAATTTAGCTGAAGTTGTGTTGATTGCAAGTTGTGAAATTATGCAAAAAGGAGAATGAAAGCAAAGATTTGCAAGTTGTGAAAAGAAATCACACCCCCCTAAAATTTTGAGCCCCCCAAATATGAAAGTGTATGCTCAAAATATGTTGGTCTCATTTGAGAATGCGTTTTAGAGAAATCAGTGCAAGACTTTAAGCAAACAGGATGTTAGACTCAGTCAAAAATGCGTCTCAAGAGACCCAAATTTTAGGCACTTTATAAACTAGTGCATTTTTGAGAAATAGAAAGCCTAAACTATGGATAATTTAATTAAAAACACTTTTTCAAAAAATGGCACCCAAATTTGAGCTACCATTTGTAAGATATTAAAGGTTCAATTTTCCCATAAACTAGTGTTTTTGCAAAAAAAGCACTAAAACATTAAAAAATGCCTATTTTGAGAGAGAAAGTGGCCTTCCAACCACTCATTAGATTCAACATAGAGTGAGGAATCCAAAGGAGGTCTTTGTGAGGTGGAATTGGCCTCCTACCAACCCGGGCCTCACCCTTCATCTTCGTAGGTTGAAGATACAAGTTTTGAAAAAACTTTAAATTGCTTTTTTTTTAAATGCTACTTTCAAATTTTATTTTAATTCAAACGTTAAAATGATTGGTTTAGATCAAAATAATTTTAAAATTATATTTACCCATTGAATCAATGAGAGATGGGCCCACCAAATAGGCATTAGAAACCAGAAAAGGCCGGCTGAGTCTGAAGGGCAGCAAGGTCGGCTAAGTATGAAGGGTGGCAAGGTCGGTTGAGTCAGCCGATCACTACCAACATGTCAGCAGTGCTTGTACCTTCCCCCTCCCAAATAAACATCATGGTGAAGCCTAGGATATGACTGACAACCCCAATGTCTGCTTGGCATTGTTGTCTTCCTACGTTGTCTCTCTATAGGGTAAGCGCAACCATCACATGCTTGTCAAGGTTGTCGTCAAATTCAGCCTCAATAGATAGGGAATACACTACTCAAAGACTGCAAGGAGAATTTTGGTGACACGTTGGAGTAGATCAAACAATTTTTGGCTGAGCTGAAGCATATGAGGCACAGAACTTTCAAGTTCTAGATGAGTAAAGATCTATCTTTTCCTACAGAATGACCAAAACAAAAGAATTCCACTACCTTTGTTAAAGCCACAACATATCTATACAAGATGTCTTGGCAAATTTTAACTCAGAAGTAATTTTTTTAACAAGTTTTTGAATGGATTTGCATGAGTTTTCAAAAAACTCTTCCAAAACTCTCAAATGCAACAGATTTAAACAAAAAAACTACTAAGAAAGCAAAGTAAAAAATTTAGAATAAACTAATAGCATAACCAAACACATGATTACCAAAGTGGCTCTGATACCATGTCAGAGTTATTGCTAGAATCTAGATAATGTAAACGCAATGGAGACATGATCACATGAGATGAAGCAAGTACACACCACATAGATGCTAAATCAATTTGAAATTATACAAGAAGATAAATTACACAAGACAAAATAGGAGAAAACCCAATATCTGATTAACATGAGATGGCCAAAGTGAAGAATACATATAGGAGAGCACGTAAGTAACTCCTCCACAAAAGGTGATCAAGGCATCCCAAGAATAGACTGTAACTCCTCCATGAAAGGTGGTGACAAGGTGCTAAGAATAGAGAAGTAACTCCCATCAAGGGAATTACTTATGACATTCTTATGACACCTATGACACACATCTCCACATAAGCTAGCCTATCCCACAAATGTAGGAAAACTCCATGTATGCACAAATATAATTTCCATAATTAAATAATAGGGAAAAATAAAAACCTACACTAATATGGATGAAGTGGTTGATGGTTGTCCCATGTGTGATGGAGGGGTAGAAGAAGGAGGTGCATAAAATGGAGGATTAACCATATTTTCACAAGAGATCTTAATTTTAGGCAAAATTTCAATAATTTATTTGAATACATTAGGGTAATCAAACTAAAATAATTGTAACAATAGAACACTCTTGTTAGACTTTCAATTGGGACCTCAAAATCTACCTATTGAACTATATGCACTAAGTGACCTTGGGGGAAACTTAAGGGATTTTATTCAAAACATTTTAGGAATGTTTTTGGGAAAATTTAAGGAATGATTCATAGGTATTGGGCTCCATTAAATAGCATTCTTGAAATAGATATCAAAGAGATGCACTATTACACTATGGGTTCAATTCTTATTTCTACTTATATAAGATTATTTATACTACATTGTCCAATTCAACGGGTTTTCCACTTAAATAAATTAGTTCAAAATTTATAAATAAAGGGGTCTAGTCAAAGATATCAAAGAAACAAAAAAAAGGGTAAGATAAGATTTTAGGAAAGTAGGATAATATCAATAAGAAACACAAAATTTAAGGGGAAGCAGGATTTTAGGCAAGTAAGGTGGTAAGGTATATCCTTGCCCTACTAGGGGAAAGATCCCAATAGCTATGTAGGTTTCAATTGTCAAATAAATCTTTTGTTAACATGTGTTTTATTGATGAAACATATTGGTGTATATAAATATTAAATTACACTAGAAGCTAAACATGTAATATCTAATGCTTGTTCAACATTTATTCTATAAAATTAAAAGTAACCAATCACATCTTGATAGGTAAGAGTCAAGTATTGATACTCTAATGCACAATGATTGGTACACTAAAGGTTAAGTTTTGATTATTGGTTTAAAAAATGCATTTTATGACCTCTTATATTAACATCAGTTATATTGTCAAATTTATAACATGTTAGACCTTGAAACCTTAGTTATAATTAGTTAAGATTACATATTGAAATGGGTAAAAGTTTCAAACTCTAATGTGATGTTATGGCACCTTAATTCACTGTCTAAAGATAATGGGACCTTTCCCCTATAAGAAACATGAAATTTGACATTTCCCCTATAAGGATGCATGGCTAAAAGGACCTTTACCCCATAACAAACACAAAATTTATTTATTTCTTTTTATGTCAAAGAAATGCATACATGTTATATAACACATACACATTCTTTATTGTGTTACACAACATGTACATGTTATTTAAATTTGAATTTAAAATTGAGCCTTTAGGCTCAGAAACGGCTTGGATTTCCAAGCCAAAGGCTTGAGACTGTGCATCTACATCTAAGACAAAGATTTTTAGGAAAAACTAACAAATTTTAACTTCAATCATCAAATATGTTATGGATTTCAACATTAAAATTCAAAAAAAGATTACCGTTATGATGAGCACATTATCCTCTTTCTAAATGTATGATTTTTATAATTTTTGGGTTATTTTAAGGGTTTAAACTATATTTATTTCTAACACATTTTTTAGGCCACTACATGCCTCACCCATAAATGTCTATCATTTTTATCTAATTTGTGTATTTTCAATCTAAATGCAAAACAAATTATATCGTAACAAACTAGGCCTAATTCTACACATTAAAAAAAATCAATTTTCATATTTTTTAAGGTAGTTAGGGTGGGTCACATGAATGGGTATCCATTTTTTTGTCAGTTTGTAGGATATAATTAATTGAAAAATTAGTAAAAAAAATATTCATCAAAAATATAAAAATATTTCATAACACACTAGAAGGACTAATCTAAATATTCACCAAAGGGTTTCTAACAATATTAAATGATGCTCAAAAAATAGTAAGTAGTACAGAATGGTACAATTCAAATTTTCTTAAAAAAAATAGGAGGTTCTCTTCAAATTTTAGATTTTTGACCTAATTATACTTAAGCATTTTTCAAAAACATAATTTTTTGTAAACTAGACTCAAAATGCTACAATTCATATACTTATACCATCTTCAGATTTTAAATGTATCCATCTCTAATTATCTACATAAGTTCACATTTCTAAAATTTTAGAAAAATCATGTCCATGGGTAGGCCCTTTTTTGTCCCCCAAGTTGGTGCACTAACCCTAGTACATACCTTAAACATGCACATGATTGGAATTTTATTTTAAGGTATCTCCTAGGGGATACCTTGAAGGGCCTTATAATACCCTCAATGTTGATTTCAAAGGTTATTGTAAGGGATTTGATATTACCATGGCATGCAAGGGACATTTGAGTTATGGCTATATGAGTGAATGTGTAGAGATATTAAGAAATAATAAATAAAACACCTTAAGTGGAAATGTAATTTATATTCACTCATGGTGAATTGATTATTTTAATACATGTTCAAACATTGATTCTCAATTTTGTTCAAGGTTCAAACTCATCTATATAGACCAATTTCACACACTAAGCCTCTACAAATCATGAATGTATAGTTTAGTGGCATTTGTCACATAAACATCTCATTCGATCCCAAATTTGATGTATATTGGATCATGGTTATTGTGAGATTTAAATTCCTATCACATTTGAGCCCTTCTACAAGGAAAATATGTGGCACACTACCATTTGTCCCCTTGGTACACCATGACTTAGATTCAACCCATCCTATGATCTTATGGGCATACAAGACACACTCTAAGAGGGTTACAAGATTCATTCCATTTCAACTGTTATATGGTCTTGAGGTAGTTATGCCTATGGATTATATTGTACCAATTTTGTGTATTGTAATGGTTATGTGACTTAGTGATCATGAGTCGGTAAATGAAATATTTTTGGATTTAACTAAGATGGAAGAGAATCAAAAAAGGTCTTAGTGGATACAATAGATTACCAAGCTATGTCAAAATGCATGCATGAATGAAACTTACAATCTAAAGAGTTCAATCTAGAATAGGTAGTGTTATTATATGATAGTAAGTTCAAATCTTTTCCAGGGAAGATGGATACTATATGGAAAGGACCCTACATTATTCAATAAGTCTCATAATAGGGTACCATTATACTAAATGATTTTTAGGGAACCATATTACTAGGATATATAAATTATTTTAGGCTTCAGCCTTACTACCTTTAATCTCTATAAATGTTCTAAAATTATGAGTGGGCATTGAGTGCAACCAAATAGTTAATGTTTTATGTTTTTATTTTGTTAGGTTAGAATGCTTATATAGTGTGTTCATAATATCACATTACAACATCTAAGAAGAGGCTATGATCATAGGGTGCTCTCACATTCTAGTGATAGATCATCGAAGATAGTTGGTCGTAACTACATTGAGCTCAATTAAATCTAGGAAATTGGTGGTGATAAGATACATATGTCAAAGATTGATAATAACTATTTAAGACCATTAATGATGCAATGTTTCATAATATTACATATTATTTGAGGTAGATTGAGTTGAGATGCAATAAGTGGATTCATTAAATAAAGTGGTTAGATGAAGTGACATAGGGTCACATCAAACACATGATATTGGGTAAATTAAATATTTTGGAGATAAAAAGTTCACCATCAAATGAAAAATATTAGAGATGAGGAATATCACTCATGTGCAAGTAGTTAGTGCATTTAAATAGGTTAGAAATAGTAAAATTGGATGCCAAAAGCTATAAAAGGAAGGGCATGAACAATGCTAAAACATTACAAACTTCAGTAAAAAAGAGTATTCTACTATATTCTCTTGATATACTCCCATGCACAAAACTTGAGAACCATATTTTGGTAGAACAAAGTAATCAAACAATGCAAATTATAATTATAGTAATAGATAGGAGAAACTTGTTGATCCCACTCACAAATTCATAGAAGGAAGAAATGAGGATTGGGCTGAGTCTTCAAAAAACTAGATATAATGACCCAAATCCCTTCAACTTTAGATAAATTATAAAAGTTTCTCTCTTTTCCATAAAAGCACAACTAGGTGCACAAACAAGAGATATTACACTTCAACATCCACTTCAGGGTTCCAATGTAGAGAGGCTAATCAAATTACCTACATTCAGGAAACTGGACGAGATCATGCACACCTTGTTAAAAATGTAGAACTAGGGGACTATTCATTTATCCTAAGATATCACCATCTAGATCAATGCATAGACCATGGTGAAGCCACAAGCCTCCTAAATCATGAAAAAGCCTTATTTCCACACAAATCCACCACACCATTAATTCATTTAGTTAGTTGAGAGAAATTTCCCACTAGGGCAGGCAAAGGAACCCAAATTGACTCCATTAAGGACATTGTAGTGTGCATTCTTGTAGGGAGTATAATAAAGAGGTTCTAGTAGATAATGAAGTAAGATAACCAGGCAACAAAATGTCAGGGAACTCTAGAACAATAAACATGCTCTGATCTCTACTTTGTCAGGATCTTGCTCTACCAATTAGAGCACATATGATTACTTCTTGTATTAGCAACTAAACATGGAATTTAACCAGAATCAATAAGTAACTAGAAATATGAAACAACACAGGAATTGAGAGACAATACACAATTGTATTAATAATCACTCAGAAGAATATACAATAAAGAAGATGCCACTTCTTCTTCCACCTCAAAGGTTCACCACACCTCAAGACCTTCTTCCCTCTCTCTCTTGGTCACAACAATCAACTCCAATATATAATTGATGTTCACCTCTCCAACTAGTCAATAACACGCTGCCAATTCACCAAGTACACAACCATACTCCAAGTAGATCTCCTGCTCTCTGCTACTACCTGCAAATCACTAGACCTTACTCACCATTGTAGATCTCCTATAGAAGGTCATGCCCACATGCTAACCAAGATCATACACATACAAAGACCCTTGCTAATTCTTCAAACCAGTACCCACCTTGGTACTATGGCACTAGGAGGAATGCACCATTACTCTCTTCTCTCTGAAGGAGCTTATTGCTCTCTTACTCACTAGCTACAAGTTTACAATATAGCCCATGAGTCCATATATAGATCTCATGCTTACAATAATTAGACTAACCTAATTACAATAATTAGACTCGCAACTCAAGACTACAACTAGCCTTTAACATGCAAACAACCAGTCTAAAAATAAACTCTTCGGGATCAACATGTGAACTGCCTATTCTCTCACAGGCTACCGACATCGGCTCCTACATGACTGATATCGGTCGACTGGTGACTGACACCGATTGCTTCCTCTTTGCTATTTGACCGACGTCGACTGATCAGACCGACGCCGATTTCCCTGCAACTGATTCTGCAACTCCCCATAACTCTGCATCTTCCATGACTTCTATTATTTGCATCCTGGTGAAGCTTTTAGCTCCACAACCTAACAATCTCCCACTTGGAGATAAATAGCTGCACCTGTACCTGTACTTGTACACTATCTAAATTATTCCCTGGCTTGTATTCCTCTTCAAGATCAATCTTGAAGACTAACCACCACATAACCTGTGATGCTACACCTGTCATCAAAGTAGCCTGCCACATCCGAACCTACATATCCATGTAGTGAAGAACTTGACCCTGCATAACAAGAATCCCTATTGCTAGTCCCACTAAACTGCCCTCCAGTACTCCTTCCCCGAATTGGCTCCATACTTTCTGACAACCCCCACTGCCTGGGAAAATAACTCAGGTCTTACACTAGACCTCATGTGATTTCAAACCCTGTTTCAAACTAAGCTTGAACTGTCCAGCCCTTGGTGTGCTTTCTGATTCTACATCCTGCGTCATGAACCCCACCAACACCGTCTTCACATCAGCTCCCACTGGAGATCAAATCTCCATGTCTCTTATGCCAAAGAATTTTGCTGCTTCAAATTATTCATGACACACCTCTGAACTAACCTTACCCTTAGCTCAACAAATCCCTGTATGTACAAGCCTACTAGCAAATCACCCACATACAGTAACAAGATAATGTTACGACCATCATCTACGTGGAAAGATAAAACCACAATAGTTACACTGACATTGACTGAAGCCATGCTTAGTCATCCACCTATCAAAACATGTACCACTGTCCTGCAGCTTCTTCAAGACCATATGCCTTGGCCTTCTGTCTCTTGTGTCCATCCACTCTCTTCTTTAACTTGGGAATCCATTTCATCTCTCAGTGCTTACTTCCAACTGACAAATCTACCAACAAATACCTATTTGGTTCTTCTCCAAGGACTCACACTCCTCATCCATGTCAAGCTCCCACTGTATCTGGACTCTACCTGCATTGCCTCTTCCATCTTCATGGTTCTTGACTATCAAAAAAAGCAATCTAAAGAAGGTGAACAATGAATATGAGGTTCACTTACCCTTTCTAACCTCAACATGAGCATTTGAGACTTGTTGTCTGCCCACTATCTGTACCAGTGATCGATCTCGGTCATCTCCCAGTCTACTCTCGACCGATGTTGGCTCCTTGTACTGAACCTGACTACCGATGTCGTTTCCCTAGCCGACGCCAGTGTCCCTTCTGTCGACGTCAGTTCCTTCATGACCAACATCGATCTTCCTATTGTCGATGTTAGTTACTGTCTGATCGATGCCGGTACCTATGTTCGTCTGTGAGTGATAATTTTTTACCCGTGAGCTCTCCATGGATCAAAATCCTAATCAAATCAACCCAGCTCTGCTCAGAATAATTCAGCTTCCTCACCTGATCTCTATCCATCATCTCCTCCATGAACACCAAGGCTTTCTAGTTCTTTAGCTTGTCAAAAAACATCTGACTTCCGCTTCAAAACCTGCATTCTCCTTCAACATATGTGACTAAGCCTATGAAGCCACATCTCTGCAACAGAAGGTGAATCAGCAATATAAGTAGATAGATAAAGGATACCTACTTTCTTACCACCATCTAATTCAAGTGTATCCACTATGAGAGTTATAGTGCATCTCTCATCACCCAAATTTCCTAAAGAAATTAGACTCATCTCCAAGACTGGTACCTACATGACTTCCTTCAACCACTGTGTGTCATCCGCCTGCAATTTTAGCTTCACTTCCCCTTCGTCAATCATCTGAAAAGGCTCTCCAACCCCTAAATAAATCTCTCCAAGGTCTCCAAAGACATACCCATGAAAAGATGCTCTATTCGAGCTACATGGAAAGAGGCAAAAGAATCTATAAACAAAGATTCCACTTTATCCAGAACATCCTGTGCAATATTACCTGTAACATATGCTTCCACAAGCTGATCTTCTACTGACCAACGATCTTTTTTTACCTGCTCTTTCTTTCCATCAATCAGACCATTCATGCTATTTAGTTTCTCCATTCGTAGCTTACTTTCTTCTGCCATTGCTATACTCCCACTCAATTTGAAACTCCTGTGAGTGACCTGTAATCAACAAACACTACCAGATCTAAAACCACCTATTAGTCAACCCAACCAAAAGCTCTGATACCACTTGTCAGGGAACTCTAGAACAATAAACATGCTCTGATCCCTACTTTGTCAGGATCTTGCTCTACCAATTAGAGAACATATGATTACTTCTTGTATTAGCAACTAAACATGAAATTTAACCAGAATCAATAAGTAACTAGAAATATGAAACAACATAGGAATTGAGAGACAATACACAATTGTATTAATAATCACTCAAAAGAATATACAATAAAGAAAATGCCACTTCTTCTTCCACCTCAAAGGTTTGCCACACCTCAAGACCTTCTTCCCTCTCTCTCTTGGTCATAACAATCAACTCTAATACAGAATTGATGTTCACCTCTCCAACCAGTCAGTAACACGCTGCCAGTTCACCAAGTACACAACTATACTCCAAGTAGATCTCCTGCTCTCTGCTGCTACCTACAAATCACTAGACCTTACTCACCATTGTAGATCTCCTATAGAAGGTCATGCCCACATGCTGACCAAGATCATACACATATAAAGAACCTTGCTGATTCTTCAAACCAGTACCCACCTTGGTACTGTGGCACTAGGAGGAACGCACCATTACTCTCTTCTCTCTGAAGGAGCTTATTGCTCTCTTACTCACTAGCTACAAGTTTACAATACAACCCATGAGTCCATATATAAATCTCATGCTTACAATAATTAGACTAACCTAATTACAATAATTAGACTCACAACTCAAGACTACAACTAGCCTTTGACATGCAAATAACCAGTCTAAAAATAGACTCTCTGGGATCAACATGCAAACTGCCTGTTCTCGCACAGGCTATCGACGTCGGCTCCTACATGACCGATATCGGCTGACTAGTGACCGACACAAGTTGCTTCCTCTTTTCTATCTGATCGACGTCGGTTGATCAGACCGATGTCGATTTCCCTGCAACTGATTTTGCAACTCCCTGCAACTCTGCATCTTCCGTGACTTTTCCTGTTTGCATCCTTGTGAAGCTTTTAGCTCCACAACCTAACACAAAAGGAGTAATTGACACTATGTATTGCATGATACACCCAAATGAGAATTTAATTGTCCTAAATTTCTCACATCTGAGCTTACCACTAATATTGACAAGGTAATTTTAGGTAGCTCTTGAAATTTACAATATCAATTTCTAGTTTTATTATTATGCTTCACCAAATAGAAGTCCCTACTAGGCCAAGTTAATGTTATTTTGGACTTTTGGCCTAATACTACCCTCACAAATGTCACTTAGACTAAGATAGGTTAATATTATGAGAAATTTGGATATCTTAACAGATGGTATCTTGAGGCTTTATCTTTGATCAGGTCACACCCTCAAATTCCATTAGATGGCATGCAATATTTAGGGTAGCATACATCAGTAACTAAGTTGTACAATGGTATTCAAATCAAGGTGCATGATTTGGCCATGCCAACTATGACTTCAATTCCCTTTTTCATCACAATGGTTTAATTACCAGCTGAAGTCTTCAATCATGGATTAAAGAACTACCTATTCATTAACTCCCAACTTTTTAAGATCACACATACAAGCTATCTTTGGCACATGTGGGTTATCCAACTAAGACTTGGTTTTTCTTGATCTCTTTCTAGCTAGTAGTGGTGAGGCTCTCGATGTAGGTCCTTTCCATTTCATTTTCTCTTACTATGGGGGAGCCATGGTCTGTAGTGGTGAGGCATGTGGTTGAACAATTGGCTACAATTATGATTTCTCTTTCTTAGGTAATTGTATACCTAGAGGGATCATTTGAATATATTGAACTTACCTCATGGCTAGGGATCTTAGCCTCCATACTTCATAGGGATAAAGAATCTAAGTCTAAGGTATATGTTAAGGCTAAAATTGTGTCTAGAGCCAAGGCTAAGGAGGTAGCTCAAATTCATGTGGAGGTTTTAGCTAAGTCTCAAGTTAAAGTTGTGGCATAAATCATGAAAGAAAAGGGAGCTAAAGAAAAGGAAAAAGTAGAACACATAACATCCCACAAAAATGTGACCCAATCAGGTACACCATAGGATACTTCACTATCAATGTCTCACCCCTCTACCCAATTGTTGTGGGATGTCCCTACCACATCATCTCATCACACCACTTTCTTATTTCTATTAGCTCAATTTACAATAGCTCCTACCACAATCATAACCACATCCACTATGCTTACTTCCACTTTCATGGAGGCATATTTGAATGTTTTGTAGCTTTTCTTATTAAATAAAATTAAAGGAGCATATGCATTCTAAGAATCCATTGTGAAAAAGGAACTAAACTTGGAAGATAATGTTTTTCATCTATGTGAAGAGAAAGTGGAAGTATAAAATTAAATTTCTAAGTTTAGGCAGTTCATCAATGCTACTTATCCTTCTTTGGTTACGTAAGTCCTTGGTGATCAAGTAATGTCTAAGGAAAAAAAAACTCACTACATTGTTGACTCATCTAATAAAGTATTATGTAAGCATAATAAAACTAATCACACTACACACCCAAGGTCAAGTTGTTCATGTTGAAATAGAAGGCATTTTTGAACTACTAGAGGAATATGTATAGGTCTTGAATACTGTTACACATAAAGATAAGTAGATATACCAAGTAATGATTGGAGGAAACACCTTGAAAAATCCTTTTTTATTATGAAACTAGAGTTCACAAAAATGGATAAAGCTAAAGTTATAATGAGTGATCAAATGGATACTATGGAGAAACATTAACTAATACATTTTAACAGTTATTAGATGTCAAGGATACCATGATGAAAAAGCTCTAGGTTTACTATAATGAGACAATACACAAACATTTACATCTATTCAATCCCAAAGGACTACAGATAGGTTGGGTGATATTATGTTAGATATCCAAAATAAGTTATCAAATACCAAAGCCTTATCATTGTAGAAGAAAAAGATGTTCAAAAATTGATGGTCATTTAGATTCCACTATGTATTTTTCTTACCATGGTGTGGTAAGTAATTTATAATTGAAAAATTCTCAAACATGAACTCTCATAGGTTGAACTGGATATTACATGTACCATATAAGAAACTAAGTGCATTCCACCGTAGGAGCTCTAAGAAATTTTATAGAATAGAAATCTAGATACAAAGGTGTAGTCTAAGCAACCACGACCTACATAGCCACTTGGCCAAAATTTAACACTAACTCCATAGTAGGTAAGTGCATAATTTAGGTTTTGTAGTTTAACAAAAAATTATGCTTTGTAACATAGTCATAACTAACTAAGATGCCCACCTAGTTAAACTAGTCTCTAGAAAACCAAAATGGGTGGTAGGCAAGTATTCTACTTAGTTAAAAACCCAAAAGGGTAGATAAATAACGTGAAAAAGGTTAAAACAAACAATTCTCACCTAGATAAATTAATACCACTTTTATGAAAGGTTAATATTTTCCATCTTTACTTGAGATCAGAGTTTAGAGTTTGTCTTGGGATGAAATAATAGTTTAAGTCTGGGAAAGTGTTGGACTTGGAACAAGGCCTCATAAAAATACAAGAGTATTATTTATGGATACATGTGTGTAGGGTAAAAATTATTCATTGATATGATCTTTTGTATGTTTTCAACCTTATTATCCAAGTGATATACATAAGAATGCCAAGAGTCTTTCTTTGTATATGTTGGAACCATGTAAGAAGCTATATATAGTGCTTTGATATAATGTAATACGGTTTTGATGTGTGATAGATATAAATATACTAGTTATGTTATGGTGTTCTTAAGATTCTTTTATGTATGCCTAGTGTGTAGTGTTTACTCTATTTTGTTTTAGTTTGTTCTATCTTGTATTTTGTTTGTTTATGTTATAGAATTATTAACACCATGTTAGTTTATCTTTATCTTTTTTTTATGTATAAAATTGAAGATTATATAAATTCACTGATGCTATTATTATTATTTTTCACTTTCTTCTATGAAATTTATCCTTATAATTAGTATGTTATAGATAAATTCCATGAAACTCTGTTAACATTCTTTGAACATGCACATGATTGGAATTTTCTTTCATGGTATCTCTGAGGAGATACCTTGAAGGGATTTTTAGTACCTTTGAGTGTACCCTAATTCATGTTTAAAAGGTATAATATATCTCCTAGGAAATACCTTTTAAACATGCATTATGATACCCTTTAAGGTACTATAAGGCCCTTCAAGGTATCTCCTAGGAGATACCATGAAAAGTCTTATAGTACCTTAAATGGGTCTCCTAGTAGATACCTTGAACATGCACACAATTAGAATTTTCTTTAACGGTATCTCTTAGGAGATACCTTTAATTTCCTTGTAATACCTTCAAGGGTAGCATTATGCATGTTTGAAAGGCATTTCCTATGAGATACCTTCAAGATACCCTTGAAGGTATTACAACGCCCTTCACAATACTTTTAAGGAGATATCTTGAAGGGTCTTGTAGTACCTTTAAGGGTTATCCTAATAGATACATTCAACATACACATGATTGGAATTTTATTTCAAGGTATCTCATAGTGGATGCCTTGAAGGGACTTGTATTAACTTCAAGGGGTCTCTTAGTAGATACCTTGAACATGCACTCAATTGGAATTTTCTTTCGAGGTATCTCCTACAAGATACCTTGAAGGACCTTGTAATACCTTCCATATTGATTTCAAAGGTCAATTTATTGGATTTTTTATAATCATGGAATGTTATGGATATTAAATTTATGGTTATATGAGTGAATATGCAGAGATATTCAGAAAGAATAAACAAAATAACTTTAGTGGAAATGCAATTTTTATTCATTAATGTGAATTGATTATTTTAATTTTTTTCAAACACTGATTCTCTATTTTTTTAAGGGTTTGAGGTGTTTTTAAATATTTAATTTGTGTCTAATTAACTATTATTTCTAATAATATGTATTATTTATAGGTGCTCTTACAATGGGTTATGTTAAAAAATCCAAGGTACAATCCTTAGAACTCGACCAAGGTTGCTTAATCAAGGTTTTACAAAGCATAGTTTAGCTTTAATTATGATAAAATTCACGTTGAGGACTATGGTATACCTTAATATTAATTTTTTATACTAAATCCCAAGTTGGATTTCATGCTCTAGGTTTACAAATTTAGGCTTGCCATTTTTCTTTTTATCTTGTTGATTTCTAACTTTCACACCTTTTTATTTGTTAGGAACCCCGATGACAACTCAACTTCAAATGACACACAATAGTGTTGCATTAATTGGTGACTTAGTCTCATAATTTATAGACTTTGTCACATATATTTTTGACTTTTAAAAACTATTTGATAATGTGACCCAATGGTATTTTTCCACTTGTCACCTAGTTGCAGTGTTCCATCTAACAAATAAATTATAAAGTTCATGACCCCACAACTCAATTAAAAAATGCCACATGGAATATATTCATGGTCTTATGAGGCTTATATTATTTTCTAAATCTTTAAATAATGTAATCTTATTGCATAATTCCACTTGGCACTCAGTCACACCCATAGTAAAGATGAAATATTTTAATTTCATGATATAAAGATTGCACAACAAGATGACACTTTATAGTAAGTCATTTAATCTTAGGTAGTTAAATATGATGTGGAATACATAGATAAGTTGGGAATAATTGTTTTAAGACACTTGGACCCATATCTCATGTCAATAATATGATCAAAGGAAGCCATGAAACCCAATGACTACATGGTCAAATTAAAATGTGATACTTGGTGAAGTGTTGTGGCATTTGGGTCCATTAAGAATTACATATATCAAATCCACATGAAAACATGAGCCAATAATAACTTACCACTTTAAAAACCAAATTTTTTTTTGAGGCCATATCAGTCAAAGGATGAAAGGGGTCAATTCTTATGATAATTGAAGATGAGTGATCCAATCAAAAGATGACATTTGGAAAAGTGTCGTACAATCCACCAAAATGATTTGATATTCAAAATAAAAGGCTAAAATGCCTAAGAGGATGCCAAGTGTTAAGTGCATGTTAAAAATAGCACCTAGGTGGCATACAAATATTCACAAATCAATGATATTAGGCATGAATTAAATACTTATGGGACCTATTCTAGGGGATATAAAGCCAAGCCACTTTACTAAAAAGTCAAGCCTATAATGATAAGACACATAGACAAAGCAAGGGTGGTGATTGGCTGATTTATTGAAGTAATGTTTTGATGGTGATGTGGCCACCAAATTGGTGAAAAGAATGAAACAAAGGACAACTAAGCTAGAATAGAAAAATAAATCCACCATACTAGAAGAAACTATCACCAAAGTAGAATGGGTAGTTGAGGCCATGTTTGATAATCTAAATACTTTAGCTCAATATAAATTAAAAAGAGATGAGTTTTATAAAAAAAATATTAAGGCATAAAACACCTATGGTAATTATGATATCAAAGTGATCAACGTGGTTAAGTTGATTAGGTTGAATAAATTTAAAGAACTGAACCTAGTACCCTTGGAATATTTGAGCATTGTCCAGTCCTACAACATTGGAAGGAGGAAAGCCTAAAATCAATGGATTGATGATATGAGATCCTTGGTCCATTATCTTAGTCAGCAAGGTGATATATTTCTAACTCTATTCAAGGAGGCTAAAATCACACACCTTGCAAATAAACATGGTACCATCATCAAAAAGGATTCTTTCAAAGCACAAATCCATAATTTCGTTATTAATTTTAGGAAACAAGATCTAGATAAAGGATTAAGCTTTGGAAAAGAGATGGTGGACTTGGTAGCATCAACTAATCAAATAATATAGAAGGCAATATAAATCAATGAAGAAATAATACTTATCTTAACTAAACATGATGTAATGTTAGATTTCACTATCAAACTACTAAAGGAACCCATCATAGACCTAAAATTGATTGATAAAGATTACAAAAAGTGCTCCAAGGCATATAAATAACAAATAGAAGTTGAAAAATAGGTGGATAACTAACCATAAATGGTCACCACATGAGCTTCTTCCTCTTTAACCCTTCTAGGAGTTTCTTCTTCTTCAAATACACTAGTAATTATTTCCTCTTTAGCCACTCTAGTTTCACTTTCCTCTTCTAATACATTTGGATCTCCATCATCATCAACAACATCTAGATCCCAATTTGGCACCTCAAGATCAAAATACCCTTTTTTAGCATATTTCTTTGATAAATTTCATGTTCTATTTCTAATCAATATGTTTTAAGAAGATTCTTTGAATAGGGAATATTTTTTATTTTTAGAACATAACTTTTATCCAGTGGTAGCCATCATGTATTTGGTTCTTTTCTAATTGATTCAACCATATCAGACATTTGAATAGTCCTATATATAGGGTTCCCCCACCTCATTTATTTTTAAAAATAGAACTTTATAAAATTAATGTAAATAGAAAGAGGAATTCTAAGAATTTGTTCACTATTTCATTGTTTTCCATATTTTCTTATTTCTCAAGCTTTGTAAATGATAGATGGTTTTAGTTTCTAATGGTTAAAACTGATAATAGTGCTTATAATGCATCTTGTTAGTTTGTGCTCTCTTCTATTCTAATAAATTTTATCTATGTATGCTTTATTTCTCTTTTAGTCTAAAAAAATATATGCTTAAGGCAATTTATTATGGGTAGCCATTTTTTAGGACATACTTATCAGATATGTGCATTTTTTTCACCCTAGATTCACCACTACATTTATGGAATTTTGAGTCCATCACTAAATTTGCATGAATTATAGTTTTATTTGCACTATCATTAGAAAGAACAAAAGGAAATCTATTGATCTTTGTTATTAAAGGAAAATATTCTTTTATGATCAACCCTTCTTTTCATTTTTGATTTTTTTGACATGAGTCACCTTAGTTTATTACTCATTGTAAATATTTAAATGATTGTTTGAATTTAGAAAATAGTTGGCAAAAACATAAACCAATTTTTACCATAAAAACAAAATGAAATCTCAAATAAATTGTGTCACTACAAAGTTATTGGTGTCTTTACAAGAGGGTTTTCTTATAGGCTAAATGTGGTAGTCATATAATCCTTCCATAAAAATTGAATTAAGCCTTACTTTATTCTAAGAACTACACAACAAACTAATATATATTACTCTATTGTTAGCATTACATCCTTGACACAAATGCACATCAACATGTCCCATATAAACCTATTCTTATATCACTCCATTCAATAAAGCTGACTTGACATCCATTTCATGCACCTTCCATTTATGTTGAGAAATAATGGCTATGATTTTTCTCACCATTTCTAGCCTTTCTATGGGTGTAAACATTGAATTTTAATCACATCCAGGCCTTTGATTATATCCATTCACCACTAGTCTTGATTTATTCCTCTCTATCTTTCTTTTGGGAATGGTTTTTGTATTATAAACACACTTGACTCCTATTACCTCTTTTCCTTTTGGAAGTATAACCAACTCCCAAGTCTAATTTCTCTGTATGGAAGAAAAAATATAATGTGTAGGCCCAAGTGGGCAACAACCAACAACACTAAGTAAAATAAAAGACTAAGACTACGAGAAGAGCCCACACCAGACAAAAGTGTTGTAAATGCACTAAATAAAAATACAAAAAGAAATAAAATAGGATATGTTAGATTTTAGTACTAAAACATAGAATTTGCATATATTAAATTCACCTAAAACACTATTAAATTTTTTTACAATGCATAAACTTGTATATCTAAAACTATTCATGAGACTGACAAAAAACACCAATCCATAGATTAATAGCCTAGGTAGATCATTCCAAGTAAATAAGAAAATTAAGACATTAATGGGTCCTTGTGAGGTTATAATCTGGTCCTTTTGGTTGGTCTAGGTGATTATCTATAATTTTGTAGATATGAAACTATTAAAAACACTGGTTACTAAGAGTATTTGATTACAATTATTAGAAAATGTCATATTTACCCTCACATTCACCATTAGGTCCTTATTGGTTTTCCAGACATAATGAAATAATTAATAATCAATAATAATAAGTGTTAAACAATCCTAATCTCTGCCATTTCATAACAAAAATCTAGGTAGAATATTAAAATCTTAGTGATTTCATAACATAAAGTAGTAAACAATGAATAAAAGGGCCAAGTTAAGACAAACAAATCACACATTTTAGATAGAGAAAAAAATATATTAAATAATATTTAAAGATTAAATACCTAAAAAATAAGGATCTGAAGAAATGATAGTAACAAATATGATCAACACTTCAGACAGTCTACAACCTACTCTATTCTAATCTATTAGCACTCTATAGCGTATGTTAAAAAAAACTAGGAATATGTATATGGTCAGACATGTTCGATGGTTTTTGTTCCTCTTTAAAATGTGTTCAAAATTATATAGACCCCATTTTACAAAGTAAATTTGAATTTCAAATTCTTTGGGGACTCCTACTTATTTATATATGTAAATGCACCTCAGGAGTAATGAAGTCAAATTGAAGGCAAGTGATTTATTTAATATATAAAATGATATTTATATATATTATATTAAAATATATAATAAATATTTAAAATATATATTAAATAATGTAATATAATATTACAGTATTATATATTATATAATATAAATATAAGTATATTATACTTAATATATAATATATAATTATATTTTGATTTATAAACTATATTAACATATATATCATATAATATAATAATATTAAAATATATTATATAAAATATATAATTTATATATAATATTACTTAGTTTAATATATAAAAATATTATGATAATATATATACACAAACACACACACGCACGCATGCGTGCACGCATGCGCGCGCGCGCGCACGCACGCACACACACACACACACACACACACACACACACACACACACACACACACACACACACACACACACACACACACACACACACACACACACACACACACACACACACACACACACACACACACACACACACACACACACACACATTCACATAAACATGCACATCATAACATATGTATGTATATATGTATTGGTAAGAGGGGTTATGTAGATCTAAATAGTGTAAATCAACAGTTAAACCTAGTTATTCTAAACCCATTACAATGTCAAAATAAGTTCATCTAAAGTAGTTATGGGCACAAACTGATTGATATTTGAACCACCATGTAATACTTTCTTCTGCAATTGATTGCATTCTTCTTATAAAGAGATAGCCTCTCAGCATGTAATCTCTACGTCAAAATTGTAAATCCCTTATTTTTTATTGTGGGAATATGTATTCACTAGATAAGGATCTAAATTTTGGTTGATCACATTTTGTCTTGGTGATTGCAATGGAGAAATTACTTTTGTTACAATGGCACTAAAAAAATTATAAAGTGACCAAAGTTAATTCTAGGTTTAGAAATTAGATAAAAAATTTAAGTGGACATATATGTTCCAAAGACACAATCTATTCCATGTATTCCTATTATGCCTAGTGATGATGAATTCTAAAGTATACCACCACCACATATTTCTCTTAAAGATACTATTAATGTTACATCTTCCAAAAATATGGATGAAACTCCACTCAATGTTATGTAAGAGCCTATTTATAAATCACTACCATTGGTTCCAATGTTCCATGCTGATAATTTTACTTCTATTTCCATATTTGAACTTCTATAATTTTCATTATATGGTGTTGTAGTGGATTATTGAACAATTTCCATTTCTTATGATCCCCTGAATGTGATTCAAAACCCATGGTAGGAGACCTGTCAAATGCAATTTGTTAGGACTCATATAATTCCTAAAGCTTATATTTCAATAAAAATCATCTATTAGTAGAATGCCTATGACCTTGGTGAAAATCACCATATTCATTCTCATCATATTTCTTGGAATATGTTTACTCATATCAACCTATATAGGTGTAGGGAGAGATATGAGTTGACAATTAGCCAATTTGTTAGTAAGAAGGACTAGAGTCTTTATGAATCTAGTATATTTTTTGCATGGTGTATTTTCTAATATAGCTTTTTGTGGCATTGGCATGTTCATTATTTCATTGGTATCACATTTTGGTTCATTTAGATTAAATTTTTAAGATGTATCGATCTTAAATTTTTTATTAGATGAGGCTAATGTAGTGGCCCCATACTTTAGCTTGTTTAATACAAGGAGTTTCATTTATCGGTCATGCTTAGGGAACCCTTCATGTTTCTCATAAGTACAAAATTTTAGTGCCATAAAATATGGTGGCAAGGGTTGAAATGATACCTCTAATGCAAGAGGGTGATGCAAGACATATTATGAATCAAGCACGTTAGATGCTTTTTATGTGTTCTTCTCAATGAGAGAATTTTTTCCCTCTAATGCTTTAATCATTTGTAATGAGGATTGTGAAAAATCCCCACCTTGGTTTAAAGTATTAATTTAAGTTGACATCAATGGGGATGAATATGTATTCCCACTCAATGTCTGATGTGATTAATGGACCTAAAAGAGGAATGTCCTCCATATTGGTCTCTATCATATTTGATATATAACCATGTCAAATGTCTATTGTGTTATAAGTGTTTAATAGATTCACAAGTGTAAATTCAAGAATAATTAATATAAATAAACTTATTTAATAATTATTATTATAATAAAAAATTAAAAAAAAATATTTTTTTTTATATTTAAAAATTATGTTTATTATTTATTTTTATTTATGTTTAAATATTTAAATATTTTTAGTAAATAATTTATGTTTAAATGTTTTTCCATAGTGGTTAGTTTTTTCCTCATGAAATGAAACATTTTTGAATGGAAAGTTATTTTACTAAATTCCTTATTTGTATTCAAGTGGTAATAAATAAAAGTAAATCCATACTAAAAATTATATTTAAATAGAGTCACAATTCCATTACAAATATTTTGACTATTTTATACAAGTCTAAATCTCTATGAATCTAGATAACATTATATCCTCCAACCATAGGAATAACAAGAATTCCTCTGGCATTTACCAAAATGAACCATGCTAATTTTTTTATACAAGTCCACCTCTAAATCAATTTTAATGACTTGGCATGCATGTTTATAGTTTTTTATATATCCCACTTCAACTACAATTAAATGTTTAGAAACACATTTCATACTTAATATAATTTTGACTACTTCATGTGCCCCTGATACTGAATTAAACAACCACAAACCATTATGTTAGTTATCTAGGTTTCATCCAATAATTCCTAAAATTTTAGATCTCTAACTATGGAGTTTAAATATGAGTTTTTTCATTTGACTAAGACTTAAAAAATCAACAACTAGCATATGGTTGTGTAGCATTGACTAATTAATTTTTTTAGTAAACCTCATCCATATGCATATAATATAATGAACTTATACATCACATAATATAATTATCAGAGTTTCACTCCATGGTGTTTTTCATCTAGTTTCCATACCTTTCCATAAATATGAATACAAGAAATCAACACATCATTATGTATATGTAGTACAACATCACTAGTTATTTAAAATTATGATAGGAAGACATTATTTGGGCATTGAAATCCTTATTGTATCTTCTCAATACTACCTAAATAAGATATAGTAGACATATTTCCATAAAAATTATCCATAATAAACTAAAGACCACCATATTCTATATGATTAGTGACATAGTGAGAGATATATATAGAAGGATGTGATTGGATTCTTTTCATGACATGTGCCTTATGATCAAATAATTTGAGGCTAAAATTATATCTATGTGTATATTTTCATTAAAATAATGAAATTCAAATAATAATATGTACAAAATAATTACAACAAGGTCAAATATATGTATTTATGTATGTATGTATGTATGTATGTATGTGTGTATGTATGAATATGTATGCATGTATGCATATAATTCTTAAAGGAATATAAAATGTGAACATATTAATATAATGTTAGGCCAATTCCATATAGTTGTATAATGTTAAAAAGGCATACATTACCATACACACACACACACACACACACACACACACACACACACACACACACACACACACACACACACACACACACACACACACACACACACACACACACACACACACACACACACACACACACACACACACATACATATATAAAATAAAATTTCATAACACATATCCTAGTCATCAAAAGCCCTCCCTCTCTTTTCTTTTCTCATAGAAGTCTCTCTCTCTTGGACACCTTGGTGATAGATGGAGCTCACTCAAAAACTTAAGATTCCTTCAAGGTTTGACTACGAGTCTTCTTATGCTCATAAGTCACCTTAGTATCCAAACCTATATATATATATATATATATATATATATATATATAATCATAAAATTTACATAATGGATATAGTCATGGTCATGCAACTAAGCTCAAAAGTTACTTTTAAAATGTTACAAAAAAATGAATTTAGTTACATTTACCACAATCTAGTTATCATCCTTAATTTTCTTCTGATGTTCAATAGGGTCAATGGTAGGTTGTATCTCATAAGAAAGAGTTTGAAAGTTAAATAAATACTAGGATTCGATGCCCTAATCATGAGAATGGAAGGTGTTGGACCCTACACATGTATATATACAAAATAAAATTTTAAAATTAACTCAAAGTTATTTAGATTTAAAATTTTAAGTGCATACAAATGTTTAAACCAATTGACTAGATAATATAGATAAAATAGATAAATAAAAAAATAAAATTATGTTTTACCATGTGTCATCTTTGTTAATAATTTGAATAGGAGTATCAAATTTCATTAGAAAATTATTCACATTAGTTATTTGTAAAATTACTAAGTATTTATTAAAATAAATCCATATTTACACTTAAAACATAATTTATAAGTTCTCACACCTCAGTAATTTGTTGCATAAATGAAATCACATTAACAATTCCTATGTTTACTCCTACCCATATAGATGGATGGTTCTCAAATGAGGTCAATAATGAAACAAACAAAATATCATCATTAGTAGAGAATATATACAAAATAACATACATCTACATAAATGACAACTTATAACATTCAAAATTACTTTTGTATATATAAACATCAACCAAGTGGTAACAATATATGAGCTAAAATATGGTTCACAATCTGGATAAGAGAAATATGGTATTGTATCCTATTAAAACCTTAAAAATTACATATTTATTATTTTAATTTACATTTAAAATAATTATTATCCTTTAAACATGATTTATAATTTAATAGGTCTAAATAAAATTACACGTTAAATTTAAAAGATACTTGCAAAGGTGAAGGTGAGATTTCTAAACCAAATATATGTTTCAAAAAAACATCATTAAAAACCATATCATTTATCTAATTATAAACACCACCATAATTAGTTTACATCAAATCCTTCTTCTCATATAAAGGTCCAAACTGTGATTGATCAGTAGTGTTTATTGGACCATCTCCAATGTTGGAAATAAGATTATCGTTGATGTCAAAAGGGAAATTATGAGAATACAATTTATGTTCAATACTGAGTATGGTGATTATAGGATATGAAAAGTATCCTATTAGAGGTCAAGTATGATTGGATTACTTGTGTGCATAATTATACTTCATCTAGTTCTTCATATTGATCATTTAGACATTTTTGGTTTATGATAAGAAAATATGAGAAGGAAATTTTATTATATCACCATTACCACATGTGAATGAGTATAGGGGAGATGATCACATGGTTGTGATCACACTAGTCCCTAGTTATTCTATGCCAGATTTTAAGCCATGCAATGAAGCACAGTTGAAGATATGGGCATGCAAATTTGACTACTCAAACAAAAATCACTAAGTTACAACATAGCCAAATTTCCAAAAGGGTTTAGTAGAGCCAAGTAATAATATTTTTGAGTTTGAAATTTACACATATGGAGGTTCAAGGATAAAATGATCATATGGGTTGGTTCATTTTTGTGCCTAGTTTCTACATGCTAAATCTCAAGTCACATAACATAGAGTGACAAAAGATATGATTGACAAAAGAATGGCTTCAAGATAATTTGATAGTGTTTTCTAACACACTCAAATTTTTAGGTTACAAGATAAAGGTAAATAAGCACATTGATGATTTCATATCTTGCACAAATGAAGGATTCAAGAGAAAATGAATATATGTATTGAATCCCCTATGTAAAAGGATCTTATGCACTAATTTGTAGGTCATGCAACTAAACACAATAAGAGTTATGCAGGTGAAAATTTAGCCTTATAGGCATATTGAAATGTTCCCCATACTTAGTCAAATATACACAAGTTCTTGCAAAGTTGTCGTGCTTTTACAAAGATTAGTTATGGACATTTACAAAAGAAACAAATAATAGATCTGTTATGGGTTTTTAATAACCATATTAGATATATGGTCCATAGGTTTAGATGAAGAGTGATGAGCTTAGAATTGAATTATCTTTGCTTTCAAACAAGATAGGGTTTCTTAGTTAAACCCTAAGGATTTAAGTCATGGTGTCATTATGTTTTTCTATTTTGATGTTGAATGGATATAACCAAGAGCTGATAGCTTAAGTTATATCTTAAACCTTTGTGATCATTATAAAATTGGCCCCTTTAACTTATAAATTATCATCTTGAATAGTGATCAAAGGATTTATTATTTCATAAGTATTAGACTTTATATTTATCCCAACTTGATAAATGGCTAGTGCTTAATCACACGTTGGAGATCTAACAATACATAGTAAAATCAACATGTAAAAAGGATTCTTTGATTAAATGTGTAAGTGATTATGTCACACTCACAGAGCTTGTTAGATAGAGACCCAATGAGCATAATATTACTAAAGTGAATGATCAATCTTTTCAAAATATATGATTATGAGTGGGTGATCATATAAAGGATATCTAATGGAGTGAGTGGACTAAATGGGATAAAGTGTTTGAGGTTTATCGAAACAATGGTGAGTTAAAGACTGAGAAAATATGATAATACTGATAGATCATAATCAATCTAAAGGCTTAAGAAGTAATGAGATGGATTGAAGAGTTAAATGTTTAACATTTAGACAAAATTAAATATTGAGCTAGTATGAATATCCAATGGCACGTATAAGTTTAGATCTGAAAGATCGATGGATGTGTTTTAAAGTTGACAAAGCTAAAGTTCAGAAGCATACAAAGATCAAACGGATATCATGAGCATATTATAAGGTGATTAAATGGACATGTTTTAAAGTTGAGATATTTTATTATGGAACATTAGATCATGATGCTAAATGTAAGACCAATGATCAATATTTAAAGATATGTTCAATTTAATGATCAGATGTAGGAACATAAAATTAAGCCATGAATCATGACACAAACAATGAGATTGATTGATGTAATTGATCAAATCTATGTTAATATGCATGTACATAAAAATTAGAATCCAACAAATATATATCTAGTAAAGAGACTAGGAATCATGGTGGTGATGCATGAATTTAAGATGCAGTAAACTTACAATTCAAGTCATAATGAACTAAGTCTAGAATAGAGAGTGATGTGTAAAAATCTAAGTGTGAACACATAGAAGATATGGAACTCTAGATCAATTATTTATATATATGATATCTAGGTTATAGGAAGATGTTGTTGGAACTATTTTCTATTACTGATTTATCAAAGTCAAGTTGAGAGAGAGAGGCAAAAAGTAAAAAAAAATGAATTGTGTTGAATAGAGACATATCTAGACACATAAACATAGGGGTAAAGAGAAGAAAGGAAAATAAAGATAATGTGAAAATAATGAGTAGTTACATATTAGACTTGTAATAGAGAATAGAAGGATTGGATTCATTTATGAATCTATGATGTAATCTATAGTTATATCTTCATTGAATAATTTGACTGGTTAGTGCCATCAGACAAGATGAGTTGGTGCTCAGATTAGGAAGTAGGTGTTTCTTTAGAGTTGTATCTCTTAAACCAAGGGATTGGTGTCTCCTTAGGGTTTTTACCCTTCAATGTGTAACTAGTGAGGTTTTGATTATGAGGCTAGATTAAAATCATAGATTCTAGTAGCTATTCTCACCATGGTTTTTCCCAATGGGTTTTCCATGTATACATCTAGTGTCATGTATATTTTTTTGTGTGTTATCTCTACATATTTGATGTGATTTGTATATCTATTTTAATCTACTTTAAAATTATTTATATAACTAGTTTTATTTGGTATACTAATTCACCCCCCTCTCAGTATCTATTTGTGTTCAAAAAAATTAGTGTTAGAGCCTAGGCTCCTTGAAAGAATCTTAATCATCTCAGGTAGATATTAGAACATTAAACATAAAGGGATAGTCAATAAGGATCTTCATCAAACAAAGCACTTCTCTTTGATGGATCAAACTATGCATTTTAGAGCATAATAATAGAAGCTTATTTATCCTCATTAGGTTTTGATGTATGGTTGTCTATGGTAAATGGATTTATATCCCTTGCTATAAATTCTACAAATAAATCTACAAAGAATGCATATGAGAGCAATGTCAAGGCAAAGAATGTTATTCTTTGTGCATTTTCAAACTCAGAGTTTATCAAAGTGATGCAATATCAAAATATAAAAAATGTCTAGAATAAATTGAAGAGTATCTATAAAGGAAATGACAAGGTAAATCAGGCCAAGATACAAACTTACAAAGGCAAGTTTGAGAGCCTTGAGATGAAAGAAGAGGAGAAGATTGTAGACTACCTCAATGTAGATGAATTAGTTAATACAATCAGAAGCTTTAGAGAAGAAATGAAAGAAACAATCATTGTAAAAAGTTCCTAAGATCTTTTCCATCAATATATGATTCTAAAATCTCTACAATAGAGGAAGTAAGAGATATATATAAGCTCATTGTTGATGGTTTGTATGTAACCTTCACAGCCTATGAGATGAGAATGGGAGAGATAGATAACTTCAAGAGAGAAGTTTCATTCAAAGCATCCAAACCAATGAAGGCAAAAGTACCTACATCTAAATCTAAATAGACTGATGAAGAAGAAGCCAACTTTGTTTGAAGATTAAAGGGAGGATCTGGAAAGTATAGAGGGAAGTTGCCTTTTAAATGATTTAACTATGGTAAAGTAAGATATTTTTTTGATAAATACCCTCATAATAAAAAGGATAAATCTAATCAAGTAGAGAGTAATAAAAAGGTGAAACCCTACTATCCTAAGAATAAGAACTTCAAAAAAAAGAAAGTTCCATACACAAAAGAAGATAGTGATTCAATGGATAACAATGTTAGTTTTGATGATGATCATGACTGTGATTTTGTGGCCAAGGAAAGGGAAGTATTATTCATGATAATTTAATTAGATTCTGTAGATCAAGAATAAGTTGAAGACTGAGATGAAGAATAAGAAGGAGAAGTGGATCTAAAGAGCTCATATGTGGTTTAGAGGAAATTGACAAGTTGAGAAAAGAGAGTTCAAAATACAAGAATCTTGGACAAAAGGAAATTGAGAAAATGTCCAAAAGCCTGAATAAATTTGATTAGATTATATTGATCCTAAAAACACAAGTTGAATAGGCTAAAATAATAGAATATGCAATTGAACTTGAACTACAATCTAAATTTGATGAGTGCATGAAGTTAGAATCAAAGATAGTGGCCTTGAGAAAGCTAAAGGACAACTAGACAAAAGTCTGAAATTGATAGGAGGGTCAGACATTCTTGATGAGTTGATAAAATCTCAAAATACTTCAAAAGAGAAATTAGGTCTTGGTTATGAAAAGGGAAAAAGTTCCACAAGTAGTACATATGCTAACCTATATGAAAACTTTAAAGTAAAAGGAGAATTTAGAGCTAAGAAAGAGAAATATTTCAAGGACATAAAGACAAACTCAATCACAATTGATGTGAAAAAAAAAGGTGAAAAGAAGCCTAAAGAAAAGAAGAAAAAGGTAGATGATGCAAATGGTTACATAAAGGTGAGAGACTTGAATAAGCTAGTCTTAAGAAGAACCCCTTATACTGTACCAAGAAATGGTATGATCAAGTACTCCTCATCTTTCTATGGTTATTATTACACCTATAATTAGTTTGGTCATATTTATATTGATTTTAGATTTGTACCTAAAAGGAGAACATATTTTGTAAGTATAAATTCATTTTCTTCTTTTTTAGATACAAATGTAATCTATTATAATTGTAATAACTTTGGTCACATAGTTAAACAATGTAAAACTAGCTTTGTAAGATCAAAAGTACATAATGTAAAGAAATGCATGCCTCCAAAAGTGAACAAAGTTCAAAAGTTTCTAAAAATAAGAAAAATAAGAAACCTAAGGATGTGTGGAGAGTGAAAAATCAATCTATGATTTCTCAAACTAAACTTTGTGGCAAGGAGCAAAATTTATGGGTGATAGACAGTGGTTGCTCAAAGCATATGGCTGGTGACAAGAGCAAGTTCATCAAATTGAGAAAATGTAAGGAAATATCTATTAACTTGGGAGATAACACAATATTAAAGATCAAAGGTAAAGAAACTTTGAACATAGATGGAAAACTATCTACACATGATGTCATTTATGTTGAAAGATTGAAGCATAAACTACTAAGTGTTAGCCAAATGTGTGAAAATGGATATAAAGTCACATTTGATGCAAAATGTTGAAATTTAAATAGATTTATAATAATAGTTTCTGAAGGGAAAAGGATTGAAACAACATCTATAATCTTGATAGGAAACATTGATGAGAGTTGGTTATGGCATAGAAGAATGGGTCATGTTAACTTTTATAACCTAGTAAAATTAAGCTCAAACAAGTGTTTAAGATGCATGCCCATTATAACCAAAACCTACAGATAATACTTATAATGAATGTCAACTATGCAAGTAGACAAGGGGTAAATTTTAGACAAAGGAGTATGTAACTACAAAGCCTTTAGAATTAGTTCATATTGATATTTTTGGTCCTACTAAGACAAGAGGATATAAAGGATAAAGATAATTCATGTTATTTGTAGATGATTACTCAAGAATGACATGGGTGACCTTTTTTAAGGATAAGTCTCAAGGATTTAAAAGATTCAAGATCTTTAGAGCCATGGTGGAAAATGAGATTGGATGGAAAATCAAAGGATTAAGATCTGATAAAGGTGGTTATTATCACCTCAAATAAGTTCATAGCATATAGTGAGAAGCATGGGATCAAAATATATTACTCTATAGCATGGAATCCATGGCAAAATGGAGTTGTTGAAAGAAAAAATAGGACAGTCAAAGAGATGGCTAGAATAATGCTAAAAGAGGCCAAGTTACATGATGGATATTAGAGATAAGTAGTCCAAATAGTATTATACATCTTGGATAGAACTAAGGGTAAAAATGAAAAAACTTCCTATGAGATATGGTATGTAAAGCTTACCTATATTAGGTACTTTAGATTGTTTGGAAGCTAATGCTACATTATGAGAAAATAAGACAAACTGGGAAGCTTGAATGAATATGTGATGAAGGAATATTTATTGGTTATTCCACCCAAAGCAAAGGCTATGTATGTTACAATAAAATACTACAAAAGATTGTAGAGAACATCAATGTCAAGGTTGAAGAAGGATTTAAACATATTGAACCTGATAAGGAAATTATTAATGAAGAATCAAATCTTGAAGAAGAAGCAAACACCTCCAATATTTGTTCAAAAGGATCATCATAAATAGTAGATAATTGGTAATAATAATGAAACAGTTTAGAAAAGAAGAAGAGATGAAATGAATAAGGATCACGTAAGTTTTTATCTAATGTTAAAAATTGAGCATAAGAGCTATGTTAAATCCATCAAGAATGAGAATTGGTTAAAATCCATGGAAAAAGAACTAAGCCACATTGAAAAGAGGAAAACATGGAAATTAGTCCTAAGACCTTCAAACAAGAATGTGATAGGTAAAAATGGGTCTATAGAAACAAGCTCAATGAGGATAGAGCTATTATAAGGAATAAAGGAAGATTGGTGTGTAAGGGATATGCACAAGTTGAGGGCATATATTTTTAGGAAACATTTGATCCAATTTATAGATTGGAAGCCATAAGAATTTTTCTATCTCTCTTTGTTTACAAGAAGTTCAAAGTTTATCAAATGGATGTTAAGTCTCCTTTATTGAATGGGAACCTAGAAGAGGAAGTCTACATATAAAAAATTGAAGGTTTTTAGTTGCAATAACAAGAAGATTGTGTATGAAGAATAAAGAAAGCATTGTATGGTCTCAAACAAGCACCTAGGGCATGGTATTAAAAATTGGACCAGTAACTGCAACAATAAGGTTTCAACAAAGGATGTGTAGACAATAATTTGTAATTCAGATAAGAAGGTGAGCATATGTTGATTGTTGTTGCTTATGTAGATGACATCATTTATTGTGGTAGTAACAACAAGATGTGCAAATAATTTACTACTCAAATGAAAAATGAGTTTGAGATGTCTATGCTTGGAGAACTTTCTTCCTTCCTTGGTCTAAAAATAGCACAAATTGATGAATGGATATTCATATCCCAAACCAAGTTTACAAAGTAAATTCTCAAAAAAATTGGAATGGAAGATATCAAACTAGTTAGTACTCCCATGATAACTATATGTAAGTTGAGCAAAGAAGATGAGTCCCTCGATGTAAATAAGGCAATGTACAAATTAATGATAGGTAGCTTTCTATACCTAGCTACATCAAAACCAAATATCATGCAATTAGTATGCATGCTTATAATATTTTAGGATGCTCCTAAAGAGTCACACGTTAATGTAGTGAAAAAAATCTTTAGATAAATCAATAACATAATTAACTATGGCTTATGGTATCCTACAAGTGAATATTTCACTTTGAAAAAATATACAAATGCTGATTAGGTAAGAAGTGTGGATGGCAGAAGAAGTCCTAGTGGTGATGCATTTTTCCTTAGAAATAGACTTGTTTCATGGCTGAGCAAAAAGTAAGAGTTAGTTACTCTTTTTATAGCAGAAGCATAGTATGTAGCAGTAGTGGTATGTTGCACTCAAGTCTTTTGGATGAAGTAAACTCTAAAAGATATCAAGGTAGAGTACAAGACACCTATCTATATTTTTTGTGATAATTTAAGTGTTATCAATATATCAAATAATCTAGTGATTCATTCTATAACTAAGCATATATCAATCAATTGTCACTTCTTAAGAGAGAGAGGTTGCAAATTAGGAGATAACAATGAAATATGTGCCAACTCAAGATCAAATTATAGACATATTCACCAAACCTCTTCCTAAGGAATAATATATCTAAGATAGAATTTGGGATTGGTGGCTCCTACATCACATCACTAGATCCTAGTGATAGGGCATGAGTCTAGGGAGAATCTCATAGAAACTTTTTTAAACCCTCAAAGAAGAGAGACAACTCAGGTATACATACTTTTACAAAGTTCTAATGAGTTGATGGTTATAGATTCTTGAACAAAATCCTTTATCTAATAAAAGGGGATAAAAATTTGGACAAATAGTCAAAAAGAGTCCCTTCAATGGGGGAGAAAAAGTGCAAATGCTCTCAATGGTAGAAGAAGAGAAAAATGCTGTCTGTAAAATTTTGAATAAATAGTGCAAATGTCAAAGAAGAACTAGAGAAAGTGTTCAAGTTGACTATTAGGAAAACGTGCCATTACCTAAGGGGAGCAAGTATGGTATGAATAGATTCAGTTCATACTCATAAAAAATCAATATAAGTAATGCTAGAAAAAGAGAAAAATATTAGAAGATCAAAGCATTTAGTTTTCCATCAATGACAAAGGGGGAGATTATTCAAAATACGATTGACATTGATGTCAAAAGGGACATTATGATCATGGAATTGATGTTCAAGACTAAGTATGGTTGTTATAGGATATTCAAAGGATCCTATTAGAGGTTAAGGATGATTGGAGTGCTTGTATGCATAAGTATAATTCATCCAGTTCTTCATATTGATCATCTAGACATTTTTGGTTTATGATAGGAAAATTTGAGAAGGAATTTTTATGACATCACCATTACCATGTGCAAATTAGTATGGGGGAGTTGGTCACATGGTTTTGACCATAATAGTCCCTATTTGTTATGTACCATATTTGAAGCCATGTGATGAAGTGGAATTGAAGATATGGGCATGCAAAGTTGGCTACTCAAATAGAAATCACTAAGTTCTAACACTTAGCCAAATTTACAAAAGGGTTTATCAAATACAAGTAAGTATATTGTTGAGGTCAACATTCACACATATGGAGGTTTAAGGATAAAATTATTATATGGGTTTGTTCATTTTTTGTGCCTAGTTTCTATGTGCTAAATCTCAGATCACATGACATAGCATGACAAAAGATATTCTTGAGCAAAGAATGGTTTCAGGACAATTTTACATTGTTTTCCAATAAACTCAAATTATTAGGTTTCAAGATAAAGGTAAGTAGGCACTTTAATGATGCCATGTCTTACAAATATGAAGGCTTTAGGAGAACATGGATATATGGATGGAATCCCCTATGTAAGAGGATATTATGTACTAATTTATAGATCATGCAACTAAACACAACAAGAGTTATGCAAGTGCAAATTTAGCCTTCCAAGCATATTGAAATGGTCCCCATACTTAGTCAAATCTGAACAAGGTCCTACAATTATTTTATGCTTTTATAAAGATTATTTATGGACATTTACAAAGGAAATAGATAGCAGATCTATTATGTGTTCTTCATGGGCATCTTAGATATATGATTTGTAAGTTTAGATGAAGAGTGATGAGCCTAGAATTGAATTATCTTTGTTCTCAAACAAGAAGGGTTTCTCAGTTAAACACTAAGGGTTTAAGTCATGGACTCAATAGGCTTTCTTATTTTGATGTTGACTAGATATAATCAGGACCTGGTAGCTTATGTTATATCTTAAGCCTTTGTCATAATTGTAAAATTGAACCCTTTGACATATTAATTACCAAATTGAACAATGATTAAAGGACTTAATATTTCCTAAGTCTTTAAATTTATATTTATCTCATCTTGATCAATGGCTAGCCTTAATCATACATTATAGATCTAATGATGTGCAGTGAAGTCAACATGTCAAAAGGTTTCTCTTAGTAAACATACAAGTAACAAGTGTCACACTCATAGAGCTTATCAGATAAAGACCTAATGAGCATAAGCTTGTCAGAGTTAATAACCAAGCTTGTCCAAAGATCTAATGGTGAACAAGTGATCATGAAAAGGAGATCCAATAGAGTGAGTGGACTTAATGGGATAAAGTATTCAAGGTTTATCAACATAGTGGTGAGTTAAATACCAAGCAAGTGTGAGAAGATAAATGGAATGTAAGTGATCCAAAGGCTTAAGAAGTAACAAGATGGAATGAAGAGTTATATTTTTAACATCTAGATAGAAGTAAAGATTGAGCTAGTATGAAATCTAGTTGCATATGGAAGCTTGGATATATAAGATCGATGGATGCATTTTAATGTTGACAAAGATAAAGTTTGGATGAGTCAAAAATTAGATGGATAGAGTGAGCCTATTAGAATGTGATTGAATGGACATGTTATTAAGTTGAGCTATTTAATAATGGACAATTAGATCATGACACCAAACATAAGACCAATGATCGATATTTAAAGATATGTTTAGTCTAATGGTCAGATGTAGGAAACTGCAAGTAAGACATGAATCCTAACATAGACAATGAGATTTATCAATGTAACTAATCAAATCTATGTAGATATGTATGTTTATAAAAACTAAAGTCTATAAAATGCTATAGATATTAAAGAAACTAGGAATCATGGTGGTGATACATGAAGTTGAGATGTAATAGAATTAAAGTTCATGTCATAATGAACTAAGTCCAAAATATAGAGTGATGTGTAAAAGTCTGAGGTGAACACATATAATATATGGAACCCTAGATAAGTTTTTCATATATACAATATCTAGGTTACATGTAAATTTGGTTAGAAGTATTTGCTATTATTGATTGAGTAGAGTCAAGTTAAGAGAGAGAGGAAGAAAGTAAGACAAATGAAGTGTGTCAAATAGAGACATATCTAGAGATAGATAAAGAGTGGTAAAGAGAAGAAAGTCACATAGAGATAATGTGCAAAGAATGAGTAGTTATATATTAGACTTGTAATAGAGAACAAAAAGATTGGATTCATTTATGAATCTATGCTATAATCTGGTGTTGTAGCTCCATATAAAAATATGATTAGTTTATGTAATCAAATAGGTTGAGTTGGTGCTCAGATTAGGAAGTGGGTGCTTCCTTAGAGTTGTATCTCTTAAACCAAGGGATTGGTGTCTCCTTAGGGTTGGTGCCCTTCATTGTGTAACTAGTGAGGTTTTGAATGTGAGTCTAGATTAGAACAATATATTCTAGCATCTATTCTCACCATGGTTTTTCCAAATGGGGTTTTCACATATACATCCAGTGTCATGTGTATTTTTGTTTGTGTGTGTGATCTTTACATATTTGATATGATTTTCATATATATTTTAATCTACTTTAAAAGTATTTAAAGGACAAGTTTTAGTTGATATACTGATTCACCCCCTTCTTAGTATCTAGTTATGTTCCAACAATCAAAGTCCACTCTCATCAGCATTAGTCTAAGAAACTTGGATTGTATGTTACATGAGGGTGTCATTAAGTTCTTTAAGTGTATGTAAACTATCAATATCTACATCATCCTACACTATAGAGGGGATTATCTTAGGATAAAGTGGTTATTTGATAGAGACTCTCATAGGTTGATTAGGCACATGATATGCACCCAACCCATCTTGTCTAAAGCCTTTTTACTGGCCCTAAAACTCTAAATAATAAAATTAATAAAGAATTTCATTTAGGATAAATTTTTAATACATTTTCCTCAAAAAATATGAAGGAACCTCATTGTTGTTAGAAGGTGGGACACAAAAAACAATCCACCATTACTACCAAAAATTCTTTCTCATCAATTTAAAACTTAAATTTAAAAATATGATAAATAAAAAAATCATATTAATAATGTTTTTTATACATATTTGTATAATGTGAACAAATTATATTATACATCTATCACTATAAATCACCAAAAATTGTCAACAAGCTCACAATATACAATTGAAAAATAACTACACTTAGCACATTATTACAATATAAAATGTCCAATCTTGTCCACAAAAATTGATGAACCATTGTCCAACTAACTTTGAAACACATTCATCTACAAAAATATCTACTAAGAAACACATCTCATAGTGAATTCAAAATTGAAGTTAGTAAGCTATCTAGTCTTAAACTGGAAAAAATACAAATTCCTTTGTTTCTAAATGAATAAAAGGGTTTTAGTGGAGAAACAAACTCGCCATTAATATTGTAGGCATATATTCATTGGCACTAAAAATATATTTTCTTATTTTTAATTAGTTGAATAGAAAAATTGCATAGGACTAGCTCAAAATGTAGCTCCAAACACATCATAGTTAATTGAAATTTGATTATCATTTTTTTGAATAAAAAATTTTATTTTGAAAAACTTTTTGACTCAGTATATAAATAGTATGTAGTCTACTTATAATATGTATAAAATATGTAAATATACTCTCACTCATCATCAGCATATGCCTATTCATGATCCCCTTTATTAAATACCAAATTAGACCAAATATTAATTGACAATGAAACCTTTAATATCATGTCAAGATTAGTCACTCAAATATAAAAAAAATAATCACTCGCATTACTTAAAAACTATCAAAATAAATCAAGTTAATAATAATAACCAAGTTGTACTAATCAATTTTAGTATGAATAAATTTTAGCTAGTCAAATATGTTCATTATTGACAACTAGCATGCTATAGGTCACTTAGTCTAAATACATAAACTACGTATATTTTTCAAATATTAAAGACCCTTTGATAATGTGGATCAATCAAAATATACCAAATCTATCTACTTTACTACCCACTATTGCATGGCAAGTGTCATCTGTAACTCCAAATTTAATGTTTCATGATACATAATTTCAACTTCTATATTATACATATAAATTAAATAAGAAATTAATTCCTTTTATATCATCAAAAGACTCACAATTAAAATAAATAAACAAACTCTCAAGTCAAAAAAATATTTTATACAATCCTATAGGATACATATAGAACATAAATTTATAATTATAAAATATTTTATAGCTATAATTTAATGAAACATCAGTTAGGTTAAATATTTTATACTTGTAAATTTCATCTATCAATCTTGTCAGGTTATAATTTACCCAATTTAGAAGGGAAAGTTCTAAAGGGATGAACAATTAAATATACTAAGAAGTGAAATAGCATGCATTAATGCCTAATAAACATTATTGTTTGGTAAATTTGGTCATCAAAGTACTCTTCCCCAATCCCTAAACTAACTTGTTTTCTAGAGATAATATTATATATTTTCAAAGAAATATATAAAATGATTTATTATAATATAATATATTTTATAGTATTATATATATATATATATATATATATATATATATATATATATATATATATATATTTAAAATAATATATAATATTGTTGACAGATTTAGTATAGTATTTCAATATTGTAACTTTAATAATACAAAATAATCTATAATACTAAGTATATTGAAATAATATAGTATTATAGTAATATACTTTGAGATAATGTAATTGTTATATTTTTAATAAATTATAACAATTTTATAATAATATAATAATCATATTTGTATATAATATTATTTCTATACTATTAACAATAAATAGATGTATTGAAATATATTATACTAAAATATATAATATTTAATATTGATTTATAAACTATACTAACATATATATTATATGATATAATAATATTTATTAATATTAAAATATATTTTATATAATATATAATTTATATATAATATTATATATTTAATGTTTAATATATAAAAATATTATTTGATATATAGTATACAATATTTATATAATAACTAATATTTTATTTATGTGTGTTGGTAAGAGGGGTTATGTGAAGCGAAAGAGTGTAAATCTATAGTTAAAAATACTAGTTAATCCAAACCCATGATAATGTCAAAATAAGTTCATTCAAATTAATTATGGGTGAAAACCTATCCAGATCTAAATCACCATGCAATGTTTTAGTCTACAATGTCTTGCATTCTTCATGTGAAGAGATAGCCTCTTAGCACAATCTCTATGTCAAAAATACAACTCCCTTCATTTCTCTTAGGGGCATTTATATTTTTTAGATAAGGATATTATTTGTGGGTGATTAGGTTTTGTCTTGGTGATTACAATGGATAAATTGCTTTTGTTACAATGGTGCTAAAAAAATTAGAAGTGAACAAGAGGAATTTTGCATTTAGAAATATGATAAAATTTTTAAGTGGACATATATGTTCAAAATAGACCATTTATTTCATGTATGCCTACTATTATACCACCACCACTTGTTTCTCCAAAAGATATTATTAGTAATGTTACATCTTACAAAAATATGGATGAAACTCCACTTATTATGAAAGAGCCTATTATTTATAAATCATTACCATTGGTTCCAAAGTTCCATATTCTATTTCCATATTTAAACTTATATAATTTTCATTGTATGATATTTTAGTACATTATTGAACATTTTATAATTTTGATGATCCCCTAGATGTGATCCAAAACCCATGGTAGGAGACCCATCAAGTGTAATTTATTGGGACTCGTATAAGTCCTAAATATTATATCTCAAGGAAAAACATTTATTGGTAGAATGCTTATGACCTTGGTATAAATCACAATATGCATTCTCATCATATCCATATGGAAGAGGTTTAATCATATCAACCTCTATAGGTGTAGGGAGAGATATGAGTTGACACTCATCCATCTTTGTAATAATAAGGACTAGAGGCTTTGTGAATCTAGTAATTTTTTGGAATAGTGCATTTTATAATATAACTCATTATGGCACTACCATGTTCACTATTTGATGGGTATCACATTTTGGTTCATTCAAATTTACTTTGTAATATGGCTTGATCTCAAATTTTGTATTGGATGAGGCCAATGTATTTTCCCCAAACATTAGCATGTTTAATTCAAGGAGTCTCATTTATCGACCATGCTGAAGGTCACCCTTATTTCTCACAAGTAGGAAATTTTAGTGTCACAAAATGTGGTGTCAAGGGATGAAATGATACCTCTAATGCAAGAGGGTTATGGAAGACATATTGTGAATCAAACACATAATTTGGATGCCTTTTAGGTGTTTTTCTCAATGAGATAATTTATTTCCTCCAATGTTTTAATCATTTTTAATGAGGATTATGAAAAAGTCCCACCTTGGTTCCTTTACCTTGATTTATAATACTTTGTCTCAAATACAAATCTATATCTAAATACATCTATAAAAGGAAAGTCTACATAATAATATATGGAAATATATTTATATACATACTATATAAATATAAAGTGTTCTTGTGATAGCTATAAATGATCTTGGTCATCATAAAATAGACCAATCAATCATAATAATGCCTTAGAAATGTTTTTTAAATGATTTTATAGATAAAAATGGAATTGATCATCCTGGGATGTATTAGTTAATCATAAAAATTCCCTTGCAAATATTCCCAAATGAATCTATTTTTATTTTATTGGAATGAAATTCCCCAAATTATACAAATTTGCATTTAGATACAATCTATAAATGGAAAGCCTATATATAGAAATTCTATATATATTAAGTTAGTTCTGAGGTAGACAAAAATGGCATTGATCATTTATAGCAGTCAATTATCAAAATGCCCTTGAAAATACTCCCAAGAGATATAATTAAATCTTGTGTTTCATCCATAATTTTTATAATCTTGATAACTTAAGTTTTTATGATTCTTGTATTCAAATATTTTTTCAAGAGTAAAGTTACATGGCTTAATTTTCTATTTAAATTTAATTAATTTTACATGGATGTGATTTGGCCATGTATTTTTGACCTCATTATTGGGTTTTTAAGTTGAAGTACTTATTTATTGGCCACAATGTTCAACCCTAACTCTGCATTGAGATATCATACCTTGTTGTCATAAATGAAAAGTTAATGTTTATAGATTGGTATGATGTAGATTGTTTATGCCCTCACATAACCATAATTTAGATAAGTACACAAAATCCTTTCTTGAGAGGACTTTGAGTTACTAGGTATGATTTTGTGTCACTTATTTTAATTACCAATTTGGGATCGAAGTCATCTCTAAATATTAGTTTATAAATTCAAGAAAGATGACTCGCTCTCACAAGGATTTTTAATTAGTGAGTTAAATCACATAAAATGTATTTTAGGGAGTTAAAAATTAAGGAGTTAAATCCCTATTAGAAATTTTGCTTATGTTACATCTTCAAAATATGTAGATGAAACTCCACTTATTATGCAAGAGCATATTATTTATAAATCATTACCATTAGTTCAAAAGTTCCATGATGATAATTTTATTCTATTTCCATATTTAAACTTATATAATTTTCATTGTATGGTATTTTAGTGGATTATTGAACATTTTATAATTTTTATGATCTTGGATGTGATTCAAAACCCATGGTAAGAGACCTATCAAGTGTATTTTATTGGGACTCGTATAAGTCTTGAAACTTATATCTAAAGTAAAATCATCCATTAGTAGAATTCTTATGGCCCTAATGGAAATCACAATATGCATTCTCATCATATCCCCATGGAAGAGGTTTACTCATATCAACCTCTATAGGCATAGGGAGATATATGAGTTGACACTTAGCCAAGTTTGTAATAAGAAGTACCTAAGGCTTTGTGAATTTAGTAATCTTTTTATGTGGTGCATTCTATAATATAGCTCATTGTCACACTTTCATGTTCACTATTTGATTGGTATCACATTTTTGTTAATTTGGATTAACTTTTTAAGATGGTTTGATGTCAAATTTTGTATTGGATGAGGCCAATGTAGTGGCCCCAAATTTTAGCTTGTTTAATGCAAGGAGTTTCATTTCTAGGTCATGCTTAGGTTCACCCTTGTTTCTCATAACTAGAAAATTTTAGTGCCATAAAGTGTGGTGGCAAGGGATGAAATGATTCCTCTAATGCAAGAGGTTATGCAAGACATATTATGATTCAAGAACATACTTTGGATGCCTTTTAGGTGTTATTTTCAATGAGAGAATTTTTTTCCTCTGATACTTTAATCATTTGTAATGTGGATTGGGAAAAATCCCTGCCTTGGTTCCTTTACCTTGATTTACAAGATTTTGTCTCAAATACAAATCTATATCTAAAGACATCCATAAAAGGAAAGTCTACATAATAATAAATGGAAATCTATTTATAGACATAATATATAATAGAAAGTGTTATTGTGATAGTTAGAACCGATCTTGGTCATCATAGAATGGGCCAATCAGTCATTAGAATGCCTTAGAAATGATTTCCAAAGTAGTTCATAGCTGAAAATGAAATTGATCATCTTGGGATGTACTAGTTAATCATCAAAGCACCCTGGAAAAGCTTCTAAAATGATTTTATTTCTTATTTTATTGGAATGAAATTCTCCAAATTATACAAATCTATATTTATATCCAATCTATAAAAGGAAAGTCTATATATAGAAATACTATATATAGTAAGTGTTCTAAGGTAGCTAAAAATGGTGTTGATCATCTTGGGATGTACTAGTTAATTATCAAAATTCCTTTGAAAATATTCCCAAGAGATAATTAAATCTTGTGTTTCATCTACAATTTCTATAATCTTGACAAATGAAGTTTTTGGGAATCTTGTATTGAACTATTTTTTTCAAGAGAAGTAAACTTTCTTCGCTTAATTTCCTATTTAGATTTAATTGATTTTACATAGATGTGATTTGGCCACGTATTTTTGACCCCATTATTAGACTTCAAAGTTGAAGTACTTATTTGTTGGTCAAAATGTTTAACTCTAACTCTACATTAAGATATCACACCTTGTTGTCATGAATGAAAATTTAATGTTTATATATTGGTATGGTGTATAATGATTATGCCCTCACATAGCCATAATTTAGATCAACACACAAAATCCTTTTCCAAGAGGTCTTTGAGTTACTATGTATGATTTTTTGTCACTTATTTTGATTACCATTATGGGGTTGAATTTATCTCCAAATATTAGTTTGTAAATTCAAGAAAGGTGACTCACTCTCACAGGTATTTGAATTGGTGAACTAAATTTGCTCAAAGGTATTTTAGGGGGGATAAAAAGTAAGCATTCAAATCCCTATTAGATAATTTAATATGCAATTTAATTAACAAATATAAATAAACTTTTTTAATAAGAATAATTATAATAAATTGTAAAACTTTATGTGTTTTTATTTTTAAAAACTATGTTTATTATTTATTTTTATTTATGTTTAAATCTTTAAAATATTTTTATTAAATAATGTATGTTTAAATGTTTATATTTAATTATATAAATAATTTTTTTAAATAATTTTATATGTAAATTTTTATATGAACTTTTAAATTATTATAGAATTAAAAATTCCAATGCACTTCAAAATTAGGGTTAAATTTATCTTTTTCTCTTTCCATTATTTTCTATTTTAGTTTTTTCTCTCCCTATAGAAGGCCAAAAAAAATATTTTATGTATTTTTAGGTTAACTATGGCATTAGTGGCAGAAACATTGACCCCATTTTTCACTATCATTTCTGCAATTCTTCTTTTCAGTTATTTAATCTATTTAATGCATTATTTTACTATATATGAAATGTGTGATTTGTTTGGATTGACATGGCCCTTTTATTCATTATTTACCACTTTTAGTTTTGAAGTCACTGAGATTTAGATAGACTTATTATTTTTTATGGAATGTTTGAGATAATGAAATGGCAAAGGTTAGGATTGTTTAACACTTACTTATATTCAATAGGGACCCAAATGGTGAATGTGAGGGGAAAGCAAACATTTTTTATTAACTGTAAGAAAATAATCATAGTAAAAAATTGTCATGATAGGAGAGTGTTTCAATGGTTCTACCCTATCTCTATCTCCTCACATCATTCATTTGTTGGCTCTATTCTAGATATTATGATTTTTTCCTTTTTAGATAGTGAGTTGAAAATTCCTTTTTTGGCATATTATAGATTATTTATTATTATTTAGGGCGGAAAACTTTCCCCTCATTATACCTCATAAACTTTGTGAATGAATGATTGAATAACACTGAGCATTATTATTTGGGGTAGAAAACATTTCCCTCATATTGTTATATTCTTGGGTAGAGGGGTCTCATGCATCATTATATATTTAAGAACTAATTATAAAATATGTACACCTAGGGTTAAGTTTAAGAGGTCCTACTAGAAATATTTGGTGAATCTAGGGAAATTTGATTCATAGGTGTGTAAAATCCTCTATCAGTGATTTTAAATTTATGATGATTCTAAAGGATAAAAATTAAAGAATGCCTATTTGTTTCATACAACCATTCAACTATGGTAAAAGACAACCATTGAATAAAACCATATCAAATGATTCCACCAAATGGATACACTAAATGCCTATGTTAGATGGTTATGCCAGATGGATATGTTGAATGGTTTTGCCATCAGGTGGTATTAAATGGTAGATTCAAATGGTATGTGGTAGTTGGCATGCATCAAGTGTGCATCATCATATGGTTATGTCAAATGATAGTCTAAGGGGATAATGTTGAATGTTTATGTTGGGCCATGCCCCTGGGTGACTAGTGCCATGATGGTTAAGGATGAAACACTTTAGTTCTATCATCTGATCAAAGACTAGATGTTATAGATTGGATATGCCATTTGATGGCAACACCTTTCTGATTTTTGACTCTATCATGTAATACTATCATTTGGTATTGCCATTAGTTGCTACCTTTTGGCACTATCAAAAGTTTTTATCATTCTACACTATCATTCAATTCCTATATTCAACACTATCATTTGGTATTATGGTCCTCTGATTTTGGTTCTACTTGTCAGCTTATTTGATATCTAGGGGTGGTTGTACTATATATGTGGTGATTTGAAGTGTAATCTTATATATTATTGTAAAGGGTTGGTGAGTTGACCACCAAAATAATTTATATCCCTAAACTTTTAGTGATCTGGTCCCATCTACTGACCCTAAAAAGTAAAATATTCATGAATTAACAAATATTCACCGCTAAAATTTACCATGTCTTTACCTTAAAAATAGGATCATCTACTATTTAGGGATAATATTTTGAGGGGTGGGAAGAAGTATGGGGATGAATAATTTTAAGGTTGCTCCTATTTTTTTGGTTTCCAACTATCATTTGTATCCAATCAATTTTTTATTTTTCTTCTTCAAACAAATTTTTTTTATTAAAATGTTCCTAATTTCTCTCAATAAAATGTATTACACAAAATTTAAAAAATAATGAGATCATTAATAATTAAAAGGAATCCTATAATTTATTAATAGTGTCACCTTCAAAATAATTAGCTAGCCCCTAACATGGTACCCCACTTTATTCATTTATGGTATGGATTTTGAGCATTTTAAATTAATCGTATCACATGTGTGAAGACCTCTACACATGAATCATAAAATAGAGTCTGAGTGTGCTTGAGGGAACCTTAGACCTACCCATACTAGGAATTGTGGCAATGAACTCTATTACCCAAGTTGGTTGTGGTACTTTTTAGTATAATGTAGACAACTGATAGATTTATGATAGATGTGTGATAATTGAAATTGAGCATCCAATCAAAATTTGATACATATTTTTTATTGGTTTAAAAATGATCTAATATTATCATTTTCAAAGTATCTTGAGTTTTAAATTTAAATCCACATGCATGAACATGGATAAAATGCTCTAGTAAAGTCATGTGTATAGGGATTTGGTGTTTTTTGTATTTACCTCATGTATGGAATCTATAAGAGGGATTTTTATTTTATATAATATGAGTGACCCCTTTTGGGAGATCTATGTCACTCATCCAATGTTTATGTGAATCATCCCTGGCCCCTATGCTCACCATGTGATCAAACCCTTTACTTCCTTGTACATGTGGGAAATAGTGAATCCTTTTCATATGAGGAGAAGAGTCTAAAATTAGTGAATCCTTAAATAAAACCTAGCATCAAAATTTGTCCCTTGTGACATGGATTTTTAGAATTATAAAATAGTCATATCACATGCATGAGAGGGGTTTCTCATTTTTCATAATAAGAGTGACCCATTTTGGGAAATCCACATCAATCATCCAATGTTTATGTGAATCATCCCTAACACCTATGTTCACCATATGATTAGTCCCTTTATTTCCTTCCCTATACATGTGGGAGATAGTGAATCCTTTTAATGTGAGGAGGAGATAGTGATTCATTTAAATGTGAGGAGGATTTGTCCTTCATGGCATGGATTTTGAGAATTTTAAATTAGTTATATCACATTATTCATCTCTCCCTCAGTAAAACCTTCAAACTTGCACAATTCCATTGTAACATGTGTAAAACTGGAAAATTATCTATGGGGTAGAAGAATTTAGAGCCAAAGTTTGTGGATAAATTCATGAGATATGACAAAGCTAAGATTGTGTTTGAATCCATTAGATGGTTAGAATTCTTATATAATTTCCAAGGGTTTGATGAAACCCTTGTCAAGGATTTTTTCCTCTATTTTAAAGAGAATTCCTCCACAGTGAAGGGTATTTAACTTGAATTTAATAGTCAGGTGATTAGGGAAATATCTATCATTTTAGATAAAGAAGAGAAGATAACAAGAATGTATTCATTCAATGATCTCATCTGGATTTCTCATAAATAAGGGGAACCTCTAGTAGAGTGTGTTTAAGATCACACCAGAAAGGCTAAGGGCATAACTAGAGAAACCCTATCAAAGATGTGGAAATATATAGCCTATTGGATAGTTAATTACTTGAAATATGATGGGAAATGGAGTGTGTTGGGTTATGTTACAATGAAAATACTAATTAATTTGATGCATGGTCTATACAAATCCCAACATAGAATTAATTTACCATCATGTTTGGTAGGATCCATTCATATTATGGCTATGAAATATGTTAGTAGTTTGGCTTCCATCTACTACCATGGTCTAATACACTTAATTATTCAAAACCATTTTATTAATAAGGAGATTGGAGAAGTGGCATGGATTTATTTTTTTCAAACCATAGAGAAAAAGTAGTTATGTAATATCAAAGGATCACCTTAATAAGCCTATGCTTCTAACCCTAGGGATTAAAAGAAGGCTTCTCCTTCTAAAATATTCACTCAATAATCAATAAGGAGTATAATATCAACCTCAATGGTTGTTACACATATCCCTAAAGTTCCTCTTATTTTGATTAAACAACCACAATTTAAAATAAGACTAAAGCCTAGAGTTTCTCACATCATCTCTAGGCTTTTTCTAGAGAGTTTAGGGTGTCAAGAACCCATCAATAGCATAGATGAGGGTCCTACATCAAAAAAGGTCCAACTACAATTTATACATAGGTACTACATAAGGAAGAGAGGAACCCCACAAAATGAATTCACTCCTCCACTTCAATCTAATAGTAAAAGATGGAAGATGATTCTTGTAATTTTTTATTATGAAAGGGATGCTATAGAAGTGTTTGATAGTATACATACATATGTGTCAAGGATGAAATATAAATAGTAAAAAAATATATATCTTAGTTTATTTTATAATTCCTATAAAACTTTAAGGCTTAATCCAATTTTATTGAATGATTATATGACTACCACCTTTATCCTACAATCAGACTCTACTGTAGGGATAATAATAGCTTTGTAGTGACACAAACTAGTTGATATTTCTTCTTGTTATTAAGATTAAAATTGATTTATATTTTTCCAAATTATTGCCTAAACTTAAACAAATAGATGAATATTTACAATAAGTAATAAACTATAGTGATTAATGTCAAAAAAATCAAAAGGGAGGGAAAGGTAGAGCAGAAATGAAGATTTCCCTTACAATAATAAAGACTAACATATTTCCTTGAGATTTTTCTGATGATAGTGAAAATAAAACTAACATTCATGAGATTCTAGTGCTGAACTTAAAATACCATAAATGTAGTGGTGATTCTAAGGTAAATAAAATGCACATATCTAAGAATTATGCCTTAAAAGGATACCCATAATAAATTGCTTTAAGCACATTTGTGTATAGAGTAGGATGGAAGAAGAGAATACATAAATAAATTTTATTATAATAAAATATATTGAAAACTAATAGAATCTATTAGAAACACTATTATCATATTTGACCATTATAAAAAATAAAACCATCTTTCATTTACAAAACTTGAGAAATAAGAAAATATGAAAGCAATGAAACAATAAAAAAATTCCTAGAATTCCTCTTTCTATTTGAATTAATTTCACAAAGTCATATTCTAAAGTAAAAATGAGGGGGAAAACCCATATATAGGTGTTTTTGCATGCCTAATATGGTTAAATTTGCTATAAAATAATTGAATATATGACAATTATCATCAGAAAGAAGTTCTTCATGTTCTAAAAAACAAAATAATATTCCCTATCCAAAGAGGGAGTCCTTTTACAATATATTGAGTAGAACTAAAACATTAAATTCATCAAAGAAAATAATCCTAATAAATGTCTATATTTCTCCTAAGGTGTGGGGTTGGGATCCTATTGATGTGGATGATGGTGAAGTTCCTAATGTAGTAGAAGAGGAGGAAATTCCAATAGGATATGAAGAGGAAGAAACTCCTATGGTGACCATTTGGAGTTTGTTACTCACCTACTTATTAGCTTTTATTTGTCCCTTCCAAGCCTTAGATATTTCTTTTAATCATTTTCAATCAATTTCAAATCTATGATGGGTTCTTGTAGCAATTTGATTATGAAATTTGACATTGCATCGTGCTTGGTTAAGAGAGGTCTTATAGCCTCATTGATTACCACTACCTTCTTTATTCTTGGATTGGTCAATGCTTCCAAGTCTACCATCTCTTCCCAAAGGTTAATGTGAGCATTTTCTATAATAATTGTCAATCAATTTCAAATCTATAATGGGTTATTTTAGCAATTTGATTGTGAAATCTAACATTGCATCATGCTTGGTTGAGAGAGGTCTTATAGCATCATTGATTAACACTACCTTCTCTATTCTTGGACTAGTTGATGCTTCCAAATCCACCATCTTTCCTAAAGTTTAATCCCTGAGCTATAACCTATTTTCTTAATTAATGATGAAATTTTAGAGTTGGTATTTGAAAGCATCCTTATTGATCATGGTGTCATCTCTATTTGAAGTGTGTGTGTTTTCATCCTCCTTGAGTAGAGTAATAACTCTGTCACCTAAATGAGTAAAAGATTGGCCCAAGGATCTGTTATCATCAATAAATTGATTCAAGGATTTCCTTTTTCCAAAAATATAGGATTGATTAATGCCCAAATCCTCCAAGGGTACCGGGTTTAGCTCTTCAAAATTCTTCATCTTAATCAACTTAACTAGTTTGATTACTTTTCTATCATAAATCCCATAGGTGCTTTTGACTTTAAGAATTTTTTTAAAAACCTCATCTCCTTTTAATTTTTACTAAGATGAAGTATTTAGAGTGTTCAACATAACTTCAACTACCCATTCCACCTTAGTGATAGTCTCTTCTAGCAATGTGTATTTGTTTTGTTGTTTTATCTCAATTGTTCTCTATTGTATTCCTTTCACCAATTCTATGGATACATCACCATATGCCTTCAGATTTGAGAGGGGGTCCTCTACATATTGTTTTTAATAGCCCAAATTAGCTTTCCTCGTCTTAGTTAGTTAAAATAGGGTTTCTTTAGACTCATATACAATTGATTGGTCTAGATGAGTCACTTTCCCTTTAGTTAGCCTCTTCATTACTCAAAACTCCTTGTCAAATTTTAGTTGGACCTATGAAGGGTCCAAAATAACTAAATCATGCCTTTATATTATGGCTAACTATATTTATTTTATCTAGGATTTATCTAAAATGTCACTGTAAGACTGAGTGGATGATGTCAACTACAGAGATGGTGTCAACCCTTTGCATGTAGACATTTGAAAAGTAATTGTGGAGGTGACCTAGGTGAAGGTAAAAATAGGGGATGGATGGGAAGTGTTAATTTTTAGGATGATGAGGAATTAGTGTTATCTAGAGCACTTGTTGGGAATAAAGGAACCTAGGGTATGAAAATAGTAGGCCTTCCTTTAGGAAATTAAGGACTGGGTGTAGGCATGAGCCTAAGTAGAATTCGGGGTAAATTAGCCATCATAGAGACATTAGAGGTGGATGACACAATAATAGGGTTAACATTGGGTAGTGGCATACTCATGGGCCTAATTATATGACTAATTAAGGGTATGTAAGGAATTAGGTTCATGTTATCTAGGGTTGGTAGCTCATATAATCTACCCTAGTTATGTCTACTTAAAAACAAGGGAGGAAAATAACATAGTCTTGAGTTATCACCTAGATCCTCATTGAAAATAAGTATGGGATGTAACTCTAGTGATGAAGTTGTTGATGTCATGGTGAGTATTATTTCTACCTCAATCAAATATGAATGAGGTATCATTGATGGTTCTGTTGACATTAAAGTAAAATTTTGAACCTAAGCTGGGGTGTTGGATGTTTCTTCTAAAATAGAGACCTTAATATTTTTTTATGTTCATCTTTTCCCATCCTCAAAGTGGGAGATAATTCTTTCAAGATCCTCTAGCTAAGTTGAGGATCAGTTGGTCTCTCTTCTTCAACATCAACAATCTAAACTTGCACCTACCTGAGTACCCTTAGGCTTGAAAACCTCATAAAAACCAACATCTTTCAATTTTTCATTAACAAGTGAAATATTTTCATCTTTCAATCTTTGCTTCACCTCTTGATCATTTTTTTCATTGATGTAGAACATGTCCCCATCCTCAGGCTCATGATGGTAAGTGATGCTCAAGGTTGACCTGTGTGTGATGCAATGCTTGAAAGCAATGTGTTATGGGTCCTAATACCTATTGTGATCTCTTTTTAAATCAAAATTAGGCCTTTATTTGGGATCAATAATGACAAATTTATAGTTCTCTATCTAAAAATGACTAATGTTAGATAGTTGAGGATGAACCAATCATCTCTTTTTATTCTTGCATAACTTATCCACCATTATGAGTAACTAATAAGCAATTTCTTGCTCAATCAACTTATGTGTAAATATAATGGGTAGCCTAAATGGGGTTGTCTTGATGCCAATTATCCTCATAATTATTTAATTTGGTTAGTACCAATAGGCTCCCATAGTACCTAGGGTTACTCTATGTTTTTTGATAATTTGGGCATAGGGCTTTCATGGATTGCCCTGTTAACTATAGGTTATAAATGTTCAGCTATGTCCCTCATCTTTTTCTTGTACTTGTATACTATAACCTTCAAGAAGGTATGAGAAATATTCCATTTCATCTTGTAGTCCCAATTGGTGAACTACAAGAATTTTTGGGTGCTACAGATGGCATCCACTAGACAAAGCATCATGTAAACATGATCCCCCCTAGTTGGCCATGACTTTTCTAATTTGTGTTGCCAAGTTATAAGATATAATTTTTCCCAAAGATGGAGTCTTTACATCATCATTTATAATTAATATAAGGGGGGTCCATTTCTCATACACATGACCTATATCTTCAGCCCCATACAATTGATTCATCATGGTCATTCCCATTTGTACTCCCTTTCTTAATTATGTAATGGAAATTTGGTTGATTTTAGTTTTGCATACAAACTTTCCTTTGTTCTTATCACATTCTCTTAAAAATTCCTTTGTATCATGGGTTTAGATCTATTGAGTAATAGTTTCTTGATTGTATCTAATCTCTAGTTTGGACAAATCATAGTAAGCTTGAAAGGCTTAACCAACTATGAAAGTAATATCAGGGCCCAAATTAAGATATTTAATCATATTATCAATGCATCTAGACTAAAGAAACATATGGTAGACTTATTGTACATAAGGTAATACCTCTAGATTAGATGTTACTTTATGTAATCCTATAGATTTGAGTGTCAAAATGTCCAATTTGTCCTCTACCTTATTCAAGCCTTCTTCATCATCACTATCTCAGTCCACTATCTTCTCTACATGGTAGAACAAGTGATTATAATGTTTATCTTTGATAACCAATGCAACAAAGTTGATATTGATATCTTGAAAGATGATATGTGTCCCATAAGAGTAGATTATTAGAACTTATTCTTGCTTGTTGGTTACAGATGCTCTGGCTACATCCATGGTTTTAAATTATGTGATTGATGAACTTTCAAGTTGTTTTAATGGTGGAAGAATGCATAGAAGTCTTTAAAAAACTCATAGACTACTTCAAACACTATTAGAGAGTAACTGAAGGTGAGCCTATTGCTTTAATGTGGTAAGCATTAATATCCAAATTTGGAATTTAAACCAATTAATATGATTCATAAATGGAATGTGTTTTAATTTTCTTTGATTTTAAAGTTGGGGTGACTCTTCAATTTTATTGTAAAAGCTTTGAAAATTTACTTTCAAATAAAAACCAATCATTGCCTTCATTTTTTCCATGTGATTCATCATCATAGGCATGACTTTTTCAATGAATTGAATTGGATTTACATCCTTTGAAATAAGTCCCATCAGCATTTAATCCATGCCTACAACTAGTTCTTTATGAACAACTATATGCAACCTAGGTACTACCTTTTGACACATACTCAACACTTGGTACCCTTTCAAGAATTTTAGCCTTCTATTTTGAATATTAAACCATATGTGTGGATCACATGATACTTTTCCAAGTGTCATATTTTGATAGGATTGTTCATCTCTGATTATTATGTGGCTAAACCCATTTCATCCTTTAGCTTACATAACCTCAGAACTTATGTTAGTTTTCTAAGTGGAAAGTTCTTATTGGCTCATGTTTTCATTGGGTTTCATGGCCTCTTTTGATAATGTTATCACCTTGATACATGGGTCCACATGTATTTATCCCATTTATCCCAACTATTGGTTGGGGGTGCTTAATCTTGGGTAGTGTCATACCTAATAGATAAGAGGAAGAAACTTCTCTCTAACAAGAGGCCTTTGATGAAGATACTCCATCATTTCACTTCAACCCATCCACATTTTCCATCACATCCACAAATTAACAAAGGTAATGCTCCTATGATTAGTGAGGAACCATAACCATCTAGTTTAGTTTAGGAGGAAATATTATAGCATGTGCTTGCCCTATCAAAACTATAAGCTATATTCAACGAACAAGGAAAAGACATTTATTTTTTTGTATATCTATTTTTAACCACTTGCATGCTTTATCCCTTTATTTTTGTATATACATGTATTATAATATGATGCAATAGTGATGGTAGAGTTTTGTCAAGATTACATGCATTTAAAGGAAGATTCTAGTTGAAAATCTAACTTTGTGGCCAAACTACAAACTTACACAAGCAAGTTATGGACTTCATTAGGCAAGCTACAGACTTAATTAGGTGAGATATGGACTTCATTAGGTGAGTTATGAACTTTGAAAATATTTCTATAGACTTTGATAGGCCCTTTTACTTGAGATCATGTCGTGGTTGAATATTATGGCATGGATGGCCCTTACTCATGGTTTCTTAGTCAAGGTATCTCACTAATTTAGATGTATGCTTACTCATCATTATAATCCACTATATGTTTAGTTCCAAAATATAGGTTGAGATGCCAACATTCTATGTAATTCATTGATTCCATGTGAACACTACCTATTATGACAAGCACAAAAAAAACCTCATTCCATAAAAAATGATACAATGAAGGATCTACCTTATTCAAATCTCTCTTTATGGTCTTGTGTGGTTTATAATTTTGATAGGTTTCACACTAAATCTTGGAATTAAGACACCTTTACACCTTAATTATATATATATATATATATATATATATATATATATATATATATATGAGACCTTATAAATAAAAATCAATGCCCTTATTTGATTTAAACATCTATTTACTCATTGAATTCATTATACACATTAATAAGGTTGGGAAAGTTCAACCTTGTGGTATCTACTAGGATATTCCTTCAAGGGCCTTCTAAAACCTTAATGGGTAACTTGAAGGTATCTCTTAGGAGATACCTCAAAGGATAAATCCTCTCTTGTGCATGTTTGAAAGGTATCTCCTAAGAGATACCTTGAAGGTATTATAAGGGCCTTCAAAATATCATCCAATAGTGTCTTCTAGGTAAAGGGAAATTCCACTCGTTGATGTTGAAGGTATCTATCACAAGATACATTCAACATCCCCTTTAATGAATGACAACACCCTTTGAGGCATCTACTAGGAGATTCCTTAGAGTGCCTTGTAATTCCTCTAAGGGCCTTTTAATTCCTTCAATTTACTGATGAAAGTATTGTAAGGCCCTTAAAGGAATATCATAGTAGATACCTATAAATGTGTTATCATAATTAAATTGGGCATCGAAGGTATCTATTAGGATACCTTAGACACAATAGTCAATGTATTGATAACTACCTTCTTTGATTTAAACACCCATTTACTCATTGAATCTATTATACACCTCAATAAGGTTGGGCAAGTACAACCTCAAGGTATCTACTAGGATATTTCTTCAAGGGATTTCCAATACCTTCATGGGTAAATTGAATATATCTCCTAGGAGATACCTTTAGGTTATTATAAGGTCCTTCAAGTTATCACCTAGTAGTGCCTTCAAGGTGAAGGAAAATTCCACTCATGTGCATATTGAAGGTATCTCTTGGGAGATACCTTTAAAATTACCTTAAATATATGAAAATTTCCTTCAAAGTATCTCATATAATATCCCTTCAACGTCCTTGTCATTATATAAAGGTATGCGACACCCTTGAGTGTAATTCTTGTTCTATGAAAATCGATGCAATGAAATATCTACCTTATTCAACTCTCTTTTGATGATCTTATGATGTCTGTAATTATGATGAGATTAAAATTGAAACTTGGAGTTAAGAAACATTGAAACCTCAATAAGGTATACATAATACCTTATACACAACAATAAATATATTTATAACTACCTAATTTGATTGAAATGCCTATTTACTAATTGAATCCTGTATACACCACAATAAGGTTAGGCAAGTTAAGCCTCAAGTATCTACTAGGAGATTCATTCAAGGACATTGTAATACCTTCATGGTTAAATTGAAAGTGTCTCATTGAGGGTAAGTTGAAGGTATCTCCAATGAGATACCTTGAAGGATAAATCCACTTTTGTGTAGGTTTGAAAGGTATCTCCTAAGAAGGTATTACAACGCCCTTCAAGTTAACACCTAGTAGTGCCTTTAAGGTGAAGAAAAATTCCTCTCATAAATTCCACTCATGTGCATATTAAATGTATCTCCTAGGAGATTCACTCAAGGGCCTTTTAATTCCTTTAATTTACCATGAAGGTATTACAAATCCCTTGAAGGAATATTGAGTAGATACCTCTAAGGGCATTATCATACATTCAAGGGTGCATTGAAGGTATCTCCTAGGAGACCTTATAAAAAAATCAATGTATTGATAACTACCTTATTTGATTGAAACACTTATTTAATAATTGAATCCCTTATACACCTCAATAACACAGGGTAAGTTTAACATCGAGGTATCCACTAGGATATTCCTTCAAGGGCCTTGTAATACCTTCATGGGTAACTTCAAGGTATATCCTAAGAGATGCCTTAAAGATATTACAAGGAACTTCAAGGTAAAATAAAATTCCACTCATGTGCATGTTGAAGGTATCTACTAGGATATAAATTCAACATCCCCTTCAATTTATGATAGCACCATTTGAGGTATCTCTTAGGAGATTCCATCAAAGTCCTTGTAATTATTTGAAGGTATGAAAATTCCTTTGAGTGTAATTCTTGTAAAATAAATTATTTAGATCTAAAACTATAAAATAGCCTCATTTCATACAAAATTACGCATGGGTGATCTACCTTATTGAAATCTCTTATATTCTCTATATCGTAAAATTTTACGTTGGAAACTTTTGATTTGGAAACATTCATGTTGAAAAGATTCTCTATAGAAGATTTCTTGTCAATAGATTTGTATCAAAAACATTCAAAAAGTTTGGTCCATAGAAGCTTTACTTTGGTAATTTTGTGGTGGCAATAATTACTTTGCCAAGTTTTTCAAATGATAACTTTATTCTTAGTCTTAATCATTGGGAGTTTTTGTATCGGTAACTTTTTCTTTGAAAAAAAATATCTTTAGGTTCTATCTTTGGATTATTTTATGTCCAAAATTTACACATTGTAAACTTTCCATTAGAATCTTTCATTTTGGATACATTTCATCAAAATAATTCTTTTTGGTAACTTTTGTTCTGGAAACTTTGAGAGAAAATCCTTCCAAAATGTATTATATGATTCACAGCCTTTAGGCCATTATTGAGTCTTTCCACCATCCTAATTTTAAATCAAGGACTCTAATGAGTACATTGATATTATGTTTGATTCCACTATTTTCAATGATCAATATGTTAAACTATGTGTATTTTGTGATGTTATTAATGTAGTTGATGCCCACTCTAATAAGGAAAAATTAATGTGAACACAAATGTAATTGGTTTTAGACCTAATTATTTTTAAGGAGACCTTATACACAACAATAAATGTATTAATAACTACCTTATTTGATTGAAACACCTATTTACTCATTGAATCCATTATACACCTTAATAAATCTGGGCAATTTCAACCTTGAGGTATCTACTAGGAGATTCTTTCAATGGCCTTGTAATACTTCCATGGGTAACTTGAATGTATAGCCTAGGAGATACTTTGAAGGATAAATCCACTCTTGTGCTTGTTTATAAGGTATCTCCTAGGAGATACCTTGAATATATTACAAGGGCCTTCAAAATATCACTTATTAGTTCCTTTCATGTAAAGTAAAATTCCACTCATGCATGTTGAAGGTATCTCTTATGAGATACCTTCAATGTTCCCCTGAATGTATGATAACGCTCTTTAAGGTATTTACTAGTATATTCCTTCAAGTGCCTTGTAATTCCTTCAAGGGCCTTGTAATTATTCAAGTTACACATGAAGATGTTACAAATATTTGAAGGAATCTCATAGTAGATACCTTGAAGGGAGTTTTCATACATTTAATAGGACATTAAAGGTATCTCCTAGGAGACCTTATACAGAATAATCAATGTATTTATAACTACTTTATTTGAGTGAAACACCCATTTACTCATTGAATCCCTTATTCACCTTAATAATGTTGGGAAAGTTAAACCTCAATGCATCTATTAAGAGATTCCTTCAAGGGCCTTCTAATACCTTCACTAGTAAATTCAAGATATCTCCTAGGAAATACCTTGAAGGATAAATCCACTCTCATGCATTTTTGAAAGTTATCTCCTTGGAGATACCTTGAAGGTATTGCAAGGTCCTTTAAGTTATCACCTAGTATTACCTTTAAGGTGAAGGAAAATTCCACATGTATTCATGTTGAAGGTATCCCCTAGGATATACCTTCAACATTCCCTTCATTATATGACAATGCCCTTCAAAGTATCTCCTAGAATATTCCTAAAAGGGCCTTCTAATTCCTTGAACATATGGCAATGCCCTTGAGTTTAATTATTATTCCATATAAAATGATGCAATGAAGGATCTACCTTAGTCAACTCTCTCTTGATGATATTATGAGGTGTGAAATTTTGATGGGTTTCACATGGAATCTTGGATTAAGACAACTTGACACCTCGATAAGATCAACATAAGACCTTATACATAATAATAAATGTATTGATAACTACCCTCTTTGATTAAAACACCTATTTACTCATTGAATACTTTATAAAACATAATAAGGATGGGAAAGTTCAACCTCAAGGTATCTACTAGGATATTTCTTCAAGGGACTTGTAATACCTTCAAGGGTAACTTGAAAGTATCTCCTTGAGAGTACCTTGAATTTATCTCCAAGGAGATACCTTAAAGGGTAAATACACTCTTGTGTATGTTTGAAAGGTATCTCCTAGGAAGGTATTACAAGGGATTTTAAGTTAACACCTAATACTGCCTTCAAGGTGAAGGAAAATTCCATACATAAATTCCAATCATGTGCATGTTGAAGGCATATCCTAGGAGATTCCTTCAAGGGCCTTGTAATTAATTCAAGTTTACCATGAAGGTATTACAAGACCATTGAAATAATCTTGAGTAGATAACTAGAAGGGAATTGCCATAAATTCAAGGGGATGTTGAAGGTTTCTCTTAGGATATTTTATACACAAAAATCAATGTATTTATAACTACCTTCTTTGATTGAAACACCTATTTACTCATTGAATCCATTATACACCTCAATAACATTGGTCAAGTTAAACCTTGAGGTATCCACTAGGATATTTCTTCAAGGGCCTTGTAATACCTTCATGGGTAACTTTAAGGTATCTCCTAGAGGATACCTTGAAGATATTACAAGGACCTTACAGGTAAAATAAAATTCCACTCATGTGCATGTTGAATTTATCTACTAGGAGATAACTTCAATGTCCCCTTAAATGTATGATAATGCCCTTTAAGGTATCTCTTAAGATATTCCTTCAAAGGTATTTTAATTCCATGATTGTATGACAACACCTTTGAATGTAATTCTTGTAAAGGAAATTATTCAAATATAAAACTATTAAAATTGAATTTTTCCATACAAAATGATGCATGGTGATCTAATTTATTCAAATCTATAAAATTCTCTATGTTAGAAACATTCACATTGGAAACTTTTGCTTTGGAAACTTTCACATCAAAAAGATTCTCTAAAAAAGGTTTCTCATCAGCATATTTGTATCGAGAAGTTCCCTTTCAAAAAAGTTATTTTAAGAAGATTCACTCTGGGAAGTTTCACATTGGGAGATTTATATCGGTAACTTTCATTATAGAAGGTTTCTCATCAGTGACCTTAATATCATAGGAATTATTTTTTGGAAACTTTTGTTTTAAAAACTTTGATATCAAATCCTTCCAAAAGGAATTATATGCTTTAGATTATTTAGGCCATTTTTGATTCTCATTCTAGTATTCAATAAAATATTGCATCGATTACACTGATATTGTGTTTGATTCCATTATTTTTAATGGTCAATATGCTAAACTATTCAGATCTATAAGATGACATTGATGCAGTTGATTCCCACTCCCATGAGGAGAAATTAATACCAACACATAAGCAATTGGTTTAAGAAATACTTCCTTTCAATAAACAAGGGCTAAACTTCATGGTGGCCAAGCTTAAAGTGATGACATCCATAGACCTACTATGGGATCTCTTCTTCACTGACAAGGTGATGGGGGATGAGTTCTTCCACCATTTTAATCACAAGATAGTTATGGCCTGCATATTGGTAGATGCATTATATAGGTACTTATCTTTACCAATTTCATATGATATTTATGATTTGCATGGGGTGGTAGGATGGAAGTAGAATAATTAAATCAACAAAACACTGAGCAAGTGGCTTATCACTGATGAAATTATCATCCCAAAGGATAAAATCATCATACCTATCACTAAGTTTAGGATGTGGCTTCACATTGGGATCTTTTTGAAACTAATTTACTCTCTAGGTCATGAGTTTCAAGTATGTGGTTTGAAAAATTAAGTGGTGGAATAGTTAGTTAAGCCAGTGGATTATTTAACCAATTGTATGAGTAGATATGTGGTTTCTAATAAAAATTAAAATCAAAATATAAGTTGGATGGGTGAAGACTAATCTATGGTGGTAAGGTCTCAAATAAACTTCAAAAAAAATAAGGGTAAGGAAGATAAGGATTCTATGATTTGAACAAAAGCTTCTCAGTCTATCTCTTTAGTGGAAAAGTCTTTGAAAAACCAATGTTTATTTTTTGCAATTGTTTCTCACTTATAAACAAACATGGTTGGGAGTCTAGGTAATTAGATAAAGGGTGATTATGGGTTTAAATTTAAGTTTTATATTTTTAAGTATACTCTTACATACATTTATACAATAGCTTATAGTTTAGACCAAGAATTAATCTAATGCAAATATCATTTACTCATAAAATATTGTATCAATTGAGACACTTATACACACTTTAATATAGTGATTTAACCTTCACTAACTATATAAATAAATGTACATACTAATATTTAATATCAATATCACATATACGATTAATCATTCATAAACAAAATAATCATATTCATCCATTGTGATTTCACATATCATAATTATTAAATCAATTACAAACTAGAGAAACTTCAAATTCATGAACATAGAAAGGGAAGAAGATACAATAAACATAGTTGCATGGCAATCAAGATTATTTATTTATTATTGTATTTAACTCAAAAATTTGACCCTTTTAAATATGTTTACAACTCATATATATGGATCTTGGGGAAGGGGTTGACTCATCCTCCATGACTAGAATGTTTTGTTTATATATCAATAGACCATAATGTAAGTTTGAGTTACATAATGATGCATTACAAAGAGCCTAGCCATGCAATGTATGAATGACACTCAAAACTAAGTTTAATTATAATATATAAATGCAAATAAGACTTTACTATTTAGGTACATTAGTTACATGAAAATTATTAAAAAATTAGCCAATCTAAATTGGCTATTGCTTGACTTGTCTTAAGACTATTACGATAATTGTAGTAGAACTAGTAGTAGCTACCATAGTGACAAGAAGTGAACTTGAAGAAGCACTAGATATCTGAAATATCATCACCATAGGAATAATATTTTGATTTGGCATTGACATGGTAGTTGTTATTGTTGGTTGATTTGGTGGAGTTGACATGGTAGTTTTTATTGTTGGTTGATTTGGTGGAGTTGGCATGGTAGAACTAGCATATTGAGCTTGTTGAACAACTTTCTTCTTCACCTCTAAATTGTAATAATGATTTTAGGCCTTAGAATTTTTTACTTTGATTAGACCCATATATAGAAGATATGTTCTAGTTACCCTTCTAATCTCATCAATTATATTATTTTGCTCCACCTTGGTCATTTTAAAACCAACTTTGAATACCTCTACCTTATTAGTTTTCTTCTTTATTGTGTTCTACTTAGCCTTTATGTTTTCAAGGCTCTAAAATTGTGGGATCTATTTAAAACTTTTAGAGGATTTTTTTATAATTTGGTTGAATGCATCTCTCATTACCATCCTTATTTGGTTATATCAAATAGTATCTAACTCTAGTCTTGAAAAAAAAAATAGTCTCTTTTTCCTATTCAACTAATTTATTAACTAATGCTTCTAAAGATAAAACCTAGTCTTAGGCCTCTTGGGTCCTTATTAATGCTAAGTTCATGGCATTTAAGGTTTCTAATTGATTCATAAAATACATATGGTTAAAATTATTATTGTCTGTATACATCACTAGGAAGTTCAACTTTTTTCATCTTCCTTGAGGCCCATGAATAATTTAGTTATACTACTAACATGTGGAGCCAAGCTGACTCTTTAAATAATAAATGGAATAAATGATTTCATACAATTGAAGGGAAATATCTTTTACATCCTACCCAATTCCTTGAGGAACCCAAATTACTTATTGTTGGTCTTTGAGTGTTTCCAACTCTTCTTCAAGCTCTTCCCTAGCCATTTTATTTCCTTGATGTATGGCCATGATAGCTTCCATGTGGGTCTCCATATATGTTTTCAAGTAATCTGCGTAAGGGGACTAAACCTTCTACCTATTTTGTCTTTTGCTTAAGGAGTATAATTCCTCCCTCTCTTCCATGATTAGGCTCCTACTTGAGTTATCTTCTATCTTCCTCTTTCTCACCCTCTGTACTGATGCAATGGGTTTGTCAAAAGGGAGCTCATTATTAACAATTGTGTAATATCTAGATTGGTCCTCTTAGAGGCCGAGGCTCCTAGTTCCATAGCCAAATATGAAAGAGTGATATTTTAGGGATTAGAGGGAAATTATTCTAGTTGAACATGATTTTTAGGTCCTTTCTCAATGTATGTGGGAGGATTAGGCATTGTAGTCAAATAATCTTCAACCAATTTATGTTTCCATATTATGGAATTAGATGAACCACATAGAATGACTACCTCCTAGGTGCTCTCTTAGTTGTTAACATTTTTGTTACTATGGTGAGAGTGGAAAAATTCAAAGATGAATCCAACCAGATAGAAGGGGATGTTATTGAAGGCATGTATTAAGTCATGGTCAAAATTGAAAAGGCTAATGTTTATGAAATATATGTTAATAGAAGGGAAGTGGAAAGGATGGAAACCAAAGGAATATAATTTATAGAAGTGGAAGGGGGAATAGGATCTATGGTTGTAGTTAGACTCATGGATGGGTCTAAGAATAATAGTCCTATTGAGACTATCTATTGAGGAATAAATGTGGAGAAAAAAAGGTTAGGGGTGATTGAAATTGTGGGTAAAGACATAAGAGGGTAAAACTCAACAAATCAATTCCTAGGGGCCTTTAGTAGATGAGTCATTTGTCAAAGGTGTTTTATACTTGAGTGCTTGTAGGCTTAGAACCTTCACCTATTGTAGCTTTTCCTCATATACCTCCTAAGTTATATGGGTCTATGGTATGTCATTAGGCTTCTTCTAGTATGTATTTATTGTTCTCCCTATCTATGGACCCATGGACAATGATGGAAGAAAAGAGAGAATAATTCTTAGCATGGAGACTAAAGTATCTAGTGTTTCCTCTTTATCTAAGGAATCCAATCATATAACCCAAGCTTCCATCAATGCATCCACTTGTGCTTCCAATTGTGTATTGTCTCCAATTCTAGTTATCTCTTTAGCTAACTCTTAACCTTAATTAGTTCAAATGTTGAGGGTTGAACTAAGAACACTTATGCTTGTTATTTTGTTGTGGTAGGTAACTATTCCTCCTTAGCTTCTTCTTATTCTTATTCTTCTCTACCAAGTGGTACCTTACCTACCAACTATTGTTGGTCTTGAGGCTAGATTTGATCTTATTGGGGATTAATCTCCTCACCTTTTGGATGTTATTATGGCCTCCCACTCTATAAATCTAAGGATCTCCATTCTCTAGGAGGTGGAATTTAAAACATTTCTTCATCGAGTGTTAGGTATGGTTATTCTTGAATTACTCTTAGTAAGTGCTCATTTAGCCTTGCATTGGTAGCCCTCTCTCTGACCTCATTATCATCTTTAGAATTCAACAAGATAAAGTCATGATTTATCATCTCATATTTGTATTCAAGGCTAAGGGTGTGAATTTTTTTTTGAACCTTTCCATGAGGGTCCCATTTTATATGAGGAAGGGTGGGGAATGCATAGGCATTATTGGAATTACTGGCCTCTCCAAATTATCTATGAATGGTTTACTTCATTATCCCAATGGTTACATGAGGCCCATGGAAGGTGGCCTTATTATTTTTCCTTAATATATTCATCTATGTTGTTCCAAATTTAATGATAAATTTCTTGCTTAGTCACCTTTTCCAAAAAAAACTTTGAAAGCTGAAAAGGATCTACTTTATGTCCTACAACTATTATCACTATGAAATATGGAAATAGCCAATAGTTTCTAATGTTATTATCCTATTTCCAGGCTATGATTTGGTAAATTCTTGGCAAGGGATCATCATTAATATCCATCCATACCTAAGGATAAAGGTACTTAATATTATTGATTATGTTCCTTACATATGAATAAATATGCACAAAGTTGTAGTAGTCACATATCCTTTTCTTATGACCTCAACATTGGGATCCCATATGATTCCATTATGATTGTACATAGTGTCTATGACCATGTTTAGTAGATATGACATTATATATAAATTCCCCCTAATATCCACTTATCTTTCTATAGAATCTACTCTTGGAGGTGTGGGCTAATGATTTACCCCATTGCATATATATGTTTTAAGGTAATCAAAATGTCTATAAGGGGAACCCATTATAAGTGTACATTGTATTTACTAGCATGACCAAAGATCTTGTTTATTATTTCCATCCCTATGTATATTCCCATTCTAAAATAGGTAATAAGGACCAGGCTCTTGGCATGTTCTTGTAAGGTGAAGTTCTCCCTAGGTAAAAGCCATTTTGAAAGATCTTACTCTGGAGGGTTTGCATTTTTACATGTAACTATAGTATGTAAATCATATCTAACATATATAATAGGAAATATTAAAAAAAAATTGAATACTTATCCAATATGTATGCAATAACAATATCATTGTCTACGTAAATAAAATAACTCCACCCATGATTCTTCCTTTGAATAATAGACCCCGTTGCAAATCCATGCATGGCATTACTTCTACTTTTATAGTGGCATAGTATAGGGCCTGGTGCTTCAATGGGAGTAGGTAGTTTATCATTTTCTTATCCTTGGCTCCTCTGGATTCTTCTAATGAAAACATATCAATATCCTTGACTACTTCCCATAACATTGAATAATTTGAACAACACCCCTCAAACACATTATGCTCAAACACAGTATCGAGATATTCTATAGAGTCTTTGATCAAGAACCTAAATGGTGTTAGGGATATCTTTTTAGTCCTAAAACATGATGCCATGGTAACTATACTGAGTATTAGTATACCATAAAACTTTGATAATGGTATTTCTTCACTTATCTAAATCTCTCAAATTGTAATTTGTTGTGATAGAGGTTAGGGATATTGGGATTTCTTGAAGTTAAAGTCTACTTGAGCTTAAATGATTGAATGATTTGAAATTAATTAGGGGCTTCTTATAAATACTCAAAATATTTTGCATTGATTTATATTTCATGAACCATTACTCATTAACATCTATGAGCTCATCACCTTCATCAATTTGACTTTTACCACCCTATCTTAGTGTGCATGTCATATAGGATGCCTTCTCATCCAGGGAGCCATGGTGTAACTTGCCTTATCACTGATGAAATTATCATCCCAAAGGATAAAATCCTTGTACCTATCACTAATTTTAGGATGGGTATTCACATTGGGATGTCCCTCTTAAATAAAATTTATGGTTCCCAAGTATCCCTTTTCTTCACCTATAATGGGTTTCACTTTTGGACATGTTGATGACCTCAGCCTTAACTTTTACTCTAGGGGAAATAATTAGTGTCAAGATATGATAATAGGTTTTACACAAGGATAAGTGCCTTGATGGTGGCCATTTTTATATGGTGTCATATTTCCTGGATGTGGTAATGGGAATTGTATGCATGCACTATGGGTCATCCTAGAGCCTAGTTTTAGATTGCATAAAAAATTACATTTTTGATTATTCATCCCTAAGAGATACCTTCAACATCCCCTTAAATATATGACAATGCCCATAGAGATATATCTTAAGAGATTCCTCCAAAGGCCTTGAAATAACTTCATGGGTAACTTGAACATATCTCCTAGGAGATACCTTTAAGGTACCCTTTCATGTATTACAAGACCCTTTAAGTTATCACCTAGTAGTGATTTCAAGGTGGGGGAAAGTTATACTAATGTGCATGTTGAAGGTATCTACTAGGAGATACATTCAACATTACTTTGAATGTATGACAATACCCTTCAAGGTGTCTCCTATGAGATACCTTTAAGGAAAAATTCACTCTTATACATGTTGAAAGGTATCTCCTAGGAGATACCATAATGGTACTTTTTGATGGGGGTTTAACACATATTATGAACATGCTTCCCCCTCATCTAAATCCTTTGAAATAAATGTTTATGGATTAATTTACCCATCAGATTATATTGGCTAGTGTTTGATATGATATAAATGTACTATCAACCTTTAGGCCATCCTATTTGAATGATTTTTGCATCACTCTACGTATAATTTATTTTTAGTTTAATCATACATTATTAGTTTAAGTACAATTTAGTGTATATATTATGAAGATTTAATATGTATTTTGTATTGTAGTTTAAAATTCATATTTATTTATATACAATTACTCATAACTTAATCATAAATAATTTCATAACTGATGCAATATAAAACTTTCATTTTATAAAAGATCAATATTTAAATCATTTCAATTGCTTTACAGAATGCCTTTAGGAAAGAAAGGAATTCACACACTTAAAAGGTAGAAGAATCCCAAACTTAAAGATAATTTGGATATAGTACCATTTAAAATACTCAAACTAAAATTAAATCCACATCACCATCTTTCATTTTATGGTGGTGACAAAATTACTCTTATTGATTGGTAATTTGAGTTTTTTAGTCTGCCAAATATGTATGTGGATATTTATTTATTTAGCACTATATCTGGAAAAGAATATTCATAGATTAGAATAATCATTTCCTATTATAAAGAAGAAATTGAATATTCCCTTTAATTCCAAATGGAGGTATGGAATGGAGAAGAATAAATGTTCCATCGTGTTACAACTAATTTCAATAAATTTACACCTAGTAAAATGGACCTTCTTGTGAAACATTTGGGTTTCATTTGAATAGCTTTAACAACCTTGAAATGTCTGGGTTGATATTTAGAGAAAATTTGGTCTTTAGAATACAAAATATGTTTAAATAAAAATATGAATAAGGGGAAATAATTTCTTCTATTTGACACCATGTAAACATGTATTTAAGATACCCTTTAATCATGATAGAAAAAAATGAAGAAAATAATACAAATAAGGGAAAAATATTTGTATATAGATTTGAAAAATGCTATACAATTATTCATATCACTAGGGAAAAATAAGATCAAATAAAAGGTTGATACACTTTTGTTAATACAAACTTATGATCAGACACATAGTGAATTCTAATATGTTTCCTCTAGCAATTATGCCTTGAACATTCTTGTAGAGCTCTATGAATTGGGTGATGTTAATATTAAAATAAGAAATCTGAATGAAAGAGGGGTAAATGCTATACTTTATTTATTTGTAAAACATAATGAGGTTCTAATGAAGGATGATTTGTTAATTATTTTTTATACAAATAACCCTCAATGTATTATCGAATAAAAATAAGTCCTTGAAGATATGATGGAGAAAAAAATCGTAATGTTAAAAATTATAGATGGCCAATGCACAATTAAAACATAATTAGAGAATTCTTTCAAAGGAGGTATACAATTCACTATCATTGAGAAAAAAATGTTCTATTAGAAGGTCAAGATTTTTGAAAACTGGTACTTTGTTCCATATTGTTCACAAAATGTGTAACCAATACAATGAAGCCAATGAAATAATTTATAAGGCTTCATTTGTAGAAATATTTTGATTTGCATGTAACCTTATCCAATTGAGAGGTTGGAACAATATTGAAATAGGGAGAAAATATGAAATAAATACATGAACAAGATAGACACTTGTTGACAAAAATGAACTATTTAGCACAACAACTACAAGAGAGAAAATGCCTTTTTCATGGAAAAACCCATTTAGGATTTTATTGATAAGGCATTTTGGTTTTTTGAAAGTGGTAATTTACTTAGTTCAGATAAACAAGATTTAAATTTGATTGGTACAATGTTACTTATAAATATTCAAGAGATTTTAGACAAATAAAAAATAGAACTAATATATTCATTAGTAAAAAGATATGTTTCCTTCTTGAAAACACTTAGATACATTAATATGGATACTTGGTGCAAAAAGTTAAATCTAGAAAGTAACATATTATCAAAAATTATAGATTATTTCACCAAACATGATTTGACACTACCAATAGAAAAAAAAGTCACACCTAAAGAGGTAATGGAGCATTATACAATTTCCATGAATTTTTTTGATGATTTGTGTGGCTTAGATGAAGGTATTTCCAAAAACAAAAAAATATGGGAAGCATTATCTCTAGATTCAATAAGCATATTTATAAAATATCTAGGTACTGATGAAGGTCAGCTTCCCAAGATAGATATGGAAATATTCAGCTACCATTATGACCCCCATGTCTTTGGCCATCTATTTTAAAAGATTTCAGTTCAATGTTCATTATTTGTGTGAACGTTTATTTGATAATTATTGATATTTTTAATCTCATTAAATTTTTTAAGGAAGAACATCTTCACCTATTTATTAAAGCATTTATTGATAAATTTATTATTGGAATTTTCAATGTATTCATCATTCACAAAATTTAACATTTTTTTGTCATTCAAAACTCTCTAAAAAATCTATGTTGGTGATTTCCATTACATGCAAAAAATGGGTGGCATACTTTGGGGTCTAGATAATGATGGATTCAATTAGACTCATATTATAGGTATCAATTTTTCTCAAGATTCCACTAATTTTAAGCTTGAAGATTTCATCCTCCATTCACAACAAATTAAATTAGAGTAAGGTGTTGACATTAGTAAAATAGTACCAACATTTCAAATGATTTGTTCATACAAAATAAGAAGGCCATTCAAATATTAAATAGATAAATTCTTTTGGGAGAGACTTATATCTACTTTCAATAATTCAGATACATGTGACCTGATAAGGGTATATAGACGAGCTAGATTGGTGTGTGCTTGTACATAATTTTAAAGGAATTTATCTTGCATTACAGAAAATGAAGAACAAACAATTTTTAATGTTCAATTTCAATTTGTTTATACAAATTCATAGCCACCAATATAAGAAAAACAACTTCAATCAGTACCAGGTGCATAACATTTTTAATTTATTTTATAATCATGATTCATTTTTGAAATATAATATCTAAATAATCTTTTGATGTGTACGTTTTTTTTCAAACCTAATAGCTTAGCAATCTTTCTATATGTAGCACTAATGGCATTGAATACAAGTGATTAAAAAATAATAATGTAAAATCAAATCAATGATATTAGCACATTAAAATTTTAAGAAGGTAAGATAAGATCAAGCATATATTTACAATTATATAGTTTTTTATATCAACTATTTATAATAATGACAATATATGTCTTCATCTATTTATGTCTCAATATAGTTCACAATATAGATCTACAACTTTGTGTCTCCAACATAACAACCTATGACATATCTTTGCATTTTGTTGCCTCCATAAAGACAACACAAGATAAAACTCTACAACAAGACACATTTTTAAAATGCAAATATCAAATCAACTAATGATGAAATTTTTTAATTAATACATTATATAATACCTTACATGGAATAAAGATCCAAAGGTTCGATGAAAGAGTGCACTTGTATAAACTAAAAAAAGGTTAAAAAAAATGAAAACCCCTTTAAATGAATGTGTATTTATATAATTTCATACACTAGAATATATTAATTATCTTTATTTATTTAAATAGATTATAATTGAATTTTTTGTTATGGATAGGAGATTGTAGAAGACAATAAAATATAGAATTGCATTAGATTGGGATTTGGATGTGTGGGGTCATTTTATTTTTGTGTTGACTTGAATGTGGGTGTATTTACCCATTTAAATGTTGTTTACATGTTGAATTTACTTAGTTTAAAATAAAATAATATGTGTTATACTATGTCTTTAATATAATAAATTTTGATGCTGACTATCCATGATATTTATCAATATTAAAATGATTTATTTAAATGGACATAAATACTATGATTGTGAGAAATTTGATGAAGATTAGATTTCATTTTAATAATATTTTGATGAAAAAGGGCATATATATTTATATGTGTATATGTAGATTGTATAAGTAATCACACACACACACACACACACACACACACACACACACACACACACACACACACACACACACACATGCTAGATATAATAATTATTTGATAAAAGGAAAGAAATGAATACAGTATATTGTGCTAGAAATAATTATATTGCTATTGATTTAAACAATTTTTAATTTGATGTCTCTTGTTGTAAGTATATGAAGGGGGTTTAACTATAGGTGTATATTCATTTTAAATTAATGATAGTGAAATTTGTCTTAGAATGAGTAAATCCTATTTTGTTTGTTGTGATGGGTTGTATAAACATATAAATATGTATTGGTATGCATAATAATATTTAATACTTTCTTTAATGTAAGATTATAGATGTTGGTTGATCAATGTTAAATTCCTATCAATGTTTATTAGAAATGAGTTATGGAGAGACCAAATTGTTTCAGAATATGATCAAGTTATGGTAAAGTTATAAGGATTCATTATAAAGATGTATATGCATATGTATATTACAAAACTGGTAATAGAAATGGTACATCCATGTATAATGAGTATAGTTACGTGTGCCTAAGCATGTATATTTTTTATATATGTTTATATGAATCTTTATAAGATTTAAAGAAATGTAAATAAAAATGCATCAAATAATATGCATTATGTTTATATGTTATAATATGAAATGCAAATCAAAAGTGTGTCAATGATCAATCTAACATTGATAATATTTTCTTAGAAAATTTGTATGTTATATTTATTATAATATAATATTGTTAATAATTGATTTATTTCTTTTTTAACAAATTTTAGACATTTAAAAGGAGGATCTAAAACCCACTTCTAAAAAACTATTGATTTTGGGGTTGGATGACTTAATATTTGTTATGCATAAAAAAAATACAAATTAATGATACAGGAAAAAAAGAAGATTATAAAATATAAAATATGTCATACTACATTTGAGATCATTCTAAATAAATTTTGAAGGTGAAACTATAGTATTTTTCTCATGTTGGTATTTGGTCATTGATATAGTACAATCATTCGAGGACACTCCTTCAAGCCATGGGCTAAACAAGTTCAAATTTCATGTTTATTTGGGGGAAAGGATATTTTAATCCCTTCAATATAAACATAAGGAAATTATATGAAGTTATTTTTAAATTGACCTTTGCAAACAATTTTTCAATTACCAACATGGTGTTCATTAAATGTAACTCTCAAAATTGTGTTACAAATCAAAAATTGGAAATGAGTTATGTTACATCAAGTAGATATACTGGAAATGGAAGTCACAAAGATGAAAAGGATTGGAGAATCAAAATGACATCTATCACCACATTCTTGAGGAAAAGCATAAAATCCATGGTAGAAGGTGTGAACCACTATTTAGAAGGATGTAACTTCATCATATGATTCTTTCAAGTGTATTTATTGATTATAAATTATATTTATAGTAAACATTATCATCAATTTCATACAAATCAATTCTAAATTATTTCAAATGTAGCACAATTTTTTTCAATTGTAATTTAGTAATGCTTTGATTTGATTAAGTGAAATTTGATTTATAGTTGGATATACCTTGAAAGTATTGAATTAGGTCCAAGTTTCAAAGATAATCCCCTTAAAATTGGATAATCCATTAGTTTATCTTGTAATTTACCAAGTTTATCCATTACTATATTGACACTTATTCATGAAGATCTTCCCAATTAACAATAAATAATTCTCAAGGTTATCTCTCATTAAATGTATTTTATGATGCCAAGCCAGTTACCTTGGACTCATACAAACCTTAACAACCCAATGAGAATGTAGTTGTAGTCTCTATGTTGCCCTAGTTCTAAAATTTAATGGTTATCCATCAAACCTCGGATGTTTTTTATGACTAAGCAACATTGGGAAACATCAAATGATATTATATTAGTAGATGAACTAATTGATTATTATGTTTTCATCCATAATATGTCATTTAGACATATTTATTATTTTGTTTCATTCTACTATTAGGGTTTTGAGATGGAAACCTAATAGGAAATCTATTTGTCATTTGTTTATTTTGAGAAGAAGTAATTTTGTGTATGTTTGTGTGTGTTTATAATAGAATAAAATTATATTCATGACCATGTTCAAGGTATCTACTAGGAGAAACCTGAAAGGTAAAAAAAAACCCTTCAATTAATCTCCTAGAAGATACCTTGAAGGATAATCAAGGGTACCTTGAAAGTATCTCCTAAGAGTTATATTTTAAACATGCATAAGGGTACCCTTGAAAGTATTACTAGGCCCTTTAAGGTATCTCGTAGGACCAATACATATTCCTCTAGTAGATTGCAATTGGATTTCATTTCAACATGGATAGCCTACCCTTGGGTACATATTTTCATTAGTTTCTACTCACTTATCCAATCCTTTGTTAGCTAATTCAAAAATAAATTGAGTTGTTTGTCCTTATACATTATCTCATCACCAAGGACTTGCATAATGAGAGTAGGACAAGTATAATTTATGAACTACCTATCCTTATCCATTTTATTTTATAATTTTATTTTCTCCTCATGTATCTAAAAAAAAATTCATTCCAAGTATTAAGACTTTTCCTTAATGGATTGTTGGAATGTAACTACTCATTCAATTTACTTGGATAACAGAAGCTAAAAATGATCCAAAATGTCTCCATAGAAGTGAGATTAAATGCAATGGATGTGGATATGATTGTGGTATAAGCTAGCATAAATTAAGCCAATAGAATTAAAAAAGTGCTGCAAGGAGATGATGTGGTAGGGATATTCCACAACTATTGGGTAGAGGGTTGAGACTTTGATAGTGAAGTCTTCTTTGGTGTAACTGATTAGGTTGTATACTTATGGGATGTTTCATGTTCTACTTATACCTTTTACTTAGCTTCTTTTTCTTTTATGAGATGTGCCTCAACCTCAGCTTAAGTCTTGGTTGTAACCTCAAATTAAATTTAGGAATGTTCCTTAGCCTTGGATCTAGCCTCAATTTCAGCCTTGGCATCTACCTTAGCCATAGTTTTGGAATCATCCTTAGCTTTAGATTTGGCATTAAAATTAGATTTTTCTTCAGTAGCTTGCACCTATTCTTTGTGATTGGTTTCCTCTTCCTTTTGGCATTATTCTTTGGCATCTTTTTCTTATGCTTATTTTGCTATTTTGTTATGTAGTTTATTTTCATGCACCTTGATTTGAATACCATTTTATAGCATAGTTACCAATGCATGTTTCCCCAAATATTTCATGACATCTTATGGAATTAAGTGGTGTTACCTAATCAAATCTAAAGCCTTAATCCACCATGTGTTAAACCACCCTAGTTGTTCATAATATTACCCTATCTTTTTCCATGTAATGCCTGTGAGGGCATTAGTAAGTTAAAATTTTGTAGTAACAAATTTTACTAGCCTAGTGGGTACTTATATTGTGTGAAACATTACAACATAACTAGGTGTAATTGATATTATAAATTTTTCCAAACTTTTTAATGGGTTGATGACCTATGCATGAGTGTTATACCTAATATTTAAATGCATTTACTGCTTATAAATGAGTGTTATTCCTCATCCTCATATTCTATATACCTTAAGGGGCCTTACGATACCTTTAAGATACCATTTTTCTAAGTGATCAAGGTTGGGCTATATCTAGTGGTGAGGGCTAAAGATGAAATTGGTTGATTAAATACTTCATGCATTAGTCCATTTATTAGTATACTTCAAGACTTTGAGTCTAGGGGACTATGTCATGAGGCATAGGTAGAGGTCTAGTTAAATGGTCTCATGTGTCCTAATAACAAAAGATACATCAAAATATCAATCATTCTAAAGGCCCAAAAAGGTGCCATGTATTCAAAATAGTCCAATCTATTCAAAATTATTTGTGCCCAAATGGTTTTAAATAGTCTAATTTATTTGGAATATAGAAAACATATTTATGGAGAAAATATTATCCACTCTACTTTAGTGGGTATAAGTATAAATTATTTAAAAAATGGCCCAATTTAATTTAAATTATCTATGCTCAAATGGTTTGAAACAGTCCAATTTATTTGGAACATATAAAATTTATTTTTGGAGAAAAATTTCTCCACTCCACTTTAGTGGGTATAAGTCTAAATTATTGAAATAGCCAAATTTATTCAAAATTATCTATGCCTAAATGATTTGAAACAGTCTAATTTATTTAGAATATTAAAAAATTAGGTGTGGAGAAAACTCTCTCCAATCCACTTTAGTGGGTATAAGTCCACATTATGTGAAATAACCCAAATTATTCAAAATGATCTATACCCAAATGGTTTGAAACAGTTGAATTTATTTGGAATATAGAAAAATTATTTTTGAATAAAATTTTCTCCACTCCACTTTTGTGGGTATAAGTCCAAATTATTTGAAATAATTGTTACAATACAATAAATATCTAATCTACCCTATATTAACCTACTCTAGTAGCTTGAGACATCCCTAAATAAAGCCATTAACCGACAGAGAAAATTAGCTACCTTTATTCATCAAACTCATGAGTATCAATATTGATGGAAAAAATGAGAAAATAGAAGAGGGATAACTATATGTTGGTCTTATTTTCATCCTCTTCTTCTTCAAAGTTAACTTATACACCTCCTCCACCTTGACTGATGCATGAGTGATTAAGGTTATATACTTGGACTGATCTTAGCCATGTTTAGGTTCATCTTCATTTTCTAAAATGAACATGATTAGGAAATGGATAATCCCTATTGTATTCCAAATAATCTAAGAATATTATAAGACATGCTCTTGTAGTGGTATAAACCTGATAAACCTTCACTTCATGACAACCCTTTTCCTCCTCAGGATCTGGTAGATCAAATTGAATAGATTGAAATGTTTCTTGTGTTATGCTTATAAAATTGGCTTTAAGAGGTGAATTTTATTACTCTTTTAGAGGTTGAGACAAATAGAGGTTTGCCTTATCTTCAAAGAGTGAACAATTTCATGTAAAAGGATCAAAATTTTGATATCCTCCCTTAAAAAAATCATATAAGTCAAATTTAAATGAATTAGCCTCTTGGAGTGACAAGCTTGGAGAGATACCATCTTCTTGATTAATAGTTTGCTTGACAAATTTACCTTCCTCAATCTAGATTTGGCCATAACATCCCTCTAGAATCTTTTAACTAGCTCCTAAGACTTCAAACAAGTCATCCAACTAAACTTCACTTTGTTATAGCCCAGTTAGACTTTTTAATAGATTGATAGGAGCTGATATAGAGGAAGTCACAACAAAATTTGAGAATGAACGAAATTTTTTACCTCTTTGATCATGTTCTTGGGCCTCAAAATAATATTTAGCCACTTCGAATGAATTTTTAGGAGGATTTTCTTCTAATGAACCAACCTAATCAGAATCTTGTTCATATTGAGTAAGATTATCTCTTTCAAGGTCTACGATCACTTGATCAACTTGTACTCCATCAAGATCACCTTTTTCTTCATTTGATTCTCTCTTCACTAAGAGGTGTTATAATTATTATCTCTTCATCATATACACTTTAAATATCCTCCTCATATCCTTCTTGAGTCTCACTTATATATGTAGCTTGACCTTCTTCATTGGCATCCCATAGAACATGTTATTCTTCAAGGATAAGATGCTCAAACTCATAAAAAATACTTGTAATTTTGATATAAATGAGCATATCATTATTCTACTTTGACTCACCAATCAATCCCTTAAACCTTAATATGATTTGGTCTTCAACCTTCTCAACAAGGACTTATTTATTCATTTGAATTCTCTATTGAATTGACCTCCATGATGGGAAATTTTTAGGTTCTTAAGGAGGGATAGGTGTGGATTGGATAGGCAAAGGTTCCTCTTTGGCCTCAATTTCCAAATCTACAATTTTTCTATTTTGTTTATCCCATGACTTCACCACTTGATTCTAACCTATAATATTAAATGAAATTTTGGGGGGCCTCTTGATGAAGGGGAAGAGAGTTTTGTGCCTGGATAGACTCATTTACTTCCCTCTAAATAGTAATCAAACACTTCAATTCCAATATATATTCATCTTCAACCCTCTCAAAAAGGATTTATTTCCTCTTTTGGATGCTTTCTTGGGTTGACCTCTATGATGGAAAGTCCTAAAAAATGTGTGAAGTACTTGGGAGACTTTGAAGCTAACTTTATTTAGTCTTTTGAAGAACAAAGGGTGAAGCAATAGAGGGATGATGTGGAGTAGGAGAAGTTAAATGAGGATGAAGGCATTGAACTTGTTTCCTCTCATGAACCACTAACTTATATTCTATGCATCGAATTAGGCCACTTATGTCCAACATATCATTAGTGATTCATTATTGATTTTTTTCTCAATAGGTGTGCACATACTCTTAACCAATTGTAACGAGTCCCCCATATTCTGATTGAGATGAATATGGACACTTAGACTATAATCCCTTTGTATATCAAACTATTTGATATTATTTTTATATATCTAAAATAATTTTTTTGAATATTCATATATATTGATTGGAAATGTAGCTATATTGATTAGGGGAATCATGGTTTTGATAAGGATGATTAGAAGAATGAACAAGATACTAAGGAGGTTGAATTATGGTGAGATGTGGCATATAGGACTAATGTCAATCTTGGATAGATTAATATGAAGGTTAAAAATCTTGGTAAGGTTGTTGATGAAAAGTAGGAAGGATAATACTCTTGATAGTAATGTAGACACTAGAAAACTGCACACAACAATTCTAGATGTCAAAACACATTTGACCCCTATCCAAACCTGAGTCTACTTAACTACTTTTATAACTAAACTCACCAATTTAATAACTTATTAACTTAACCCTTTAACCCTCTCCTTTTAACTTATCTTCATCGATTTTAATCTAGACTGTTGACCATCGACGGTTAGCCTAACCATCAATAGTTAGGTCTTCAAAATTATTACAAAGCATTACCAATTATGCATGAGATAAGCATGGAAAAATTAGTATGTCCACCTTATGTAATGCCAACCAACTTCAAAGGATCATAAATAGTGGCTTTTTAATCCTATCTAATTAGCAACTTCTTCCTATCTAATTACTAACTTCATCCTATAAAAGAAGAAGAGTAAGAGGTAAATGATGATCCTCATCCAAGCTATCAAATATTTTTAAACATAGGTATCCAATCTTCCTTCAAAAATAGATTATAAAGAATGGAGATCTAAACCTTTTGTCTGAATTGTTCTCAAGGCTAAATTACTGTCATTCTATCGAAATTGCTCGAGCCTTCCACCATCAATAATATAGAAATCTATAGGTAAATTTGTGCTTGTTTCTTTATTTTATTTCATTTTTAATCCTCTTAACCTAATCAGACTTACTCCTAGCTTCTCATTTCTAACCAAACCCATATTCAAATCCCTACCTAACTATTTATCCAATCCACAATTCCTTTGTTGATCATTTCCAAAAATACACAGACAACCATTGATGGTTATCCCAACTAATGATTGTCACCTTAACCATTGATGGTTACCTTAACCATCGATGGTTACCTAACTACCAATGATCAGCCCAACTATTGATGCTTCACCCAATCACTGATGGTCACTATGATAAAAAATAAAAAGTTATTTCAGCCCCTTAACCCTAATAAAACCTTACTTTTTTTGGTCCTACCTATTCACAGAGCCTTCCCTACTTTTTTTAACCTGACCCCAACTATCTTAACATGAGTATTGACCTAATTTTTTTGTATTTATTCATTTACTTTATTCATATTGCATACATTTACATTCATTTTATTGAATTCAAGTATTCTTTATTTTCATCAATATTAACTTAATTGTTATCAATAGTGGATTGACAACCTCCTAGCAATCATATGCTTCTTAGATCTAGCTCACGCTAGGCAGCCCACCCAACTTTATTTCTAATAACCCCTTTTCTAATGTATTTATTATCTTAAGTTTATTCCTTCCAAGCCAAATATTAGTTCCCATCATTTTCTAAATCACACATGCACTTTTATTAGGTATTCCTTTACACACCCCTTTTACTAGTTTCTTACTTTCTTATAAATTAAGAAATGAGTAGAAATTAATGGAAATATTTTGGCATGTCCAGTGGGACCTAGCATCCCCTTTTCTTCCTTTATTCTATACTCATCCAAATAAATATGAAATTTCTTTTTGGTCTTAAAATAAACCTTTTGCATACATTGATTACTTACTTGTTTTAGTTCATCTAGTAACTTAAAAGAAAAGTAATTAATAATAGCTTTCACTCTTGTTATCACACACTTTTTAAAAACCACATAATTAATCAACACATCAAAACCAACTTAATAAAAGGATCAACTATGATTTCATCACCTAGCTATAAACATTACCTTTCTCACCAATCCTACTTGGAGGTCATAGCCAAGGCGAGAACCAACTCAGATTTATATTTGAGTATAAACTCTAAAATATAGTATTTTTTGGCTAAGAACCTGACACCCTTATCATTGTGGTATGTTTAAGTGAGGGTTTAGGCCCAAACATCAAGCCACATACTAAAAATCAAGACAAATTTCTCTCTTGAGCACCTAAACACAACCTAAAACCAACCTTATATTTCCTCTTTAGTACCTGATCTACAAACTGAATTTCTTTTTCACACTTTCTAAATAATAAGACAAAAGTGTTTTAAAAAGAATCATAAGTGTTTAAATTCACTTTAGTGTATGTTTTATTTCCTTGAGATATTTTCCTTCTACTTTCTTTATGTTTGAGTTGTGATTTTGGTTAATTTTTTTTTTCTATTCCTCTCATGGTCTTTACTAGATAATAGTTGAGGAATCAAACCAACCAGAAACTACCTTATTATGCTTACTCCATGGAGTATACTTATGATGTTGAGGGTTCTTCTCATTTTTCTCCCCCTCCTACCAAGCCTTATATTATTGTTAAGGGTGATGTAGATTTTTCTACCTTCCTCGATAACAACCCTATGACTCTTTAACATTACCTTAACACCTTATATAACCATGCACCTCTTGCTTCGGTTCCTTCTATGGATCCACCTTATGGTATGCCTCCTCATTTTTTGGTGGGTGCCACCTAAACCCAACCCATGCTCACCCAAGCCTTTTATTCTAATATCCCATCTGCTACCACTCCCCAAACTCCATTCAACATCCCAACCAATAACCAAACACCTAATACCTTAACCAATACCTCCAACATTGGATCAAATTTACCTCTTGTCAACTCTACTCATTTTTGGGGGTATCTTTTACCCCTATTTCTACCATTTCCCTTAGTTCAACCAACCCACAAATTTCTACCCCACTTTATATTTTGGTACTTTCCATACCTCAAACACTTCCATCTATTAGCACTAGAGTTACCACCCACCAACAACCAACTAGAAATTTCATACCTCTAACCTAATCTATATCCATACCACCATCCACCAACCAAAACATACCTCTAAACCAACCTATATCAGCCCCCCCCCCCCCAACAAGTACCCATGACATCCTACCAATATGCTCCCAACCCACAAGGATACATAACACCTTCCACCTAACCATTTTTGCCAATCAACCCTTATGTTGCACCATCCAAACCTCCTATGACCACTTACCAATATGTGGCTTCTTCAGTACCTTCTACCACTTATCCATACATTTTGTATACCTAACCTAAACAAATCCTACCACTTAATTATGTAGCTTCCCAACCTCAAGCATATTTGGTCAAGATGTTAATGGATAAAATGACCAACTTGGAGTCATCTATCTCTAAGTCTCATAACCTTTTATCCTATGATCAAATATGTAATGAACCCATCCATCCATCTATTCCTATCCATTCTTATCCTCCTCAATGGGAAATACCTAAATTTTTTAAGTTCCAAGGCAAGGATGACCCCCAACAACATTTGAGAGCATTTTTTCATTCTTGTTATTTGATGATATATGATGATGCTCTTCTCTTTTGTACCTTCCCCATGTCTTTATCAAGACCATCCCTTGAGTAGTATAGTTCTCTCACAAAACACTCCACATTTTCCTTCTCCCAACTAGCCCAAATATTTTTAGAGCATTTCTCAATAAATATATCTAAAAAGGTTTCTATTACCAACCTTTATTCTAATAGGCAATTTGATGATGAATCAATTACTGATTTTGTAGCTAGATGGAGAGGTCTCATCAATCAAATTTATTTCTCCTTACCTTAACCTAAACTAATTGAAATATTCTCTCAAGGTTGTCCCAAACATATTACCCCTACTCTTCAAGTTCAAACTTTTATAACTTTTGATGAGGCATTCACCATGGCACGTAAACTTGAAAATTGAGTCATTGATGAAGGGAAATTGAAACTACGGAACAAGAATTCTAGATTTAAAACCAATGACCTTTTCTCCACCAAAACCACTAACCGACCAACCATCCTAATACCAAAACAAAATTATCCACAAACTCAGTTGTCCTACAAACTATTCCACCACCAATTGTCAATCAACACCATTAAACTAATTCTTTCAACTCTTCTAACCAACAAAACCAAAACCAAAAATGATCTCCTCCAAAACAATACACTCAAACAGGGGAATCTTATGCATAAATTTTAGACAAACTACTAAAATCCAACATCATCCAACTTCCACCTATCAAACCACCCCAATAATTTGATGTTTCTCACCCTATGCCTAGTCAGTATAATGAGAATGACCATTGTGCCTTTTATCAAGTAATTGGGCATGACTTAAGTAAGTGTAATACCTTCATAAGTCTTGTCCAAAGCTTAATTGAAAATGGATAACTTGCATTTGATAATCCTAATTCACCTCCTAATCAGTCCTTTGACATATTTTTCAAACATTTACCCAATCATGCTCTTTCTACACATCACCATGATAACAAACTAGAATCATCTCACTCTCATGAAGAACATACTATCAACATTGTTATTAGTAAGATCATCATTGAGGAGACCATTACCTTAACCACCTCTTCCTTCATTTCACTTATGGAAGTGGTTAACTCACCTCTTATTCCTTTGGACACCCAAACAGAGGAATTAACCATCCCTTTCTATTCACTTGATGAGACCTTAGCTTTATCTACGTCTCCTTTGATGGAAAAAATAAAGGAGACAACATTTTCTTTAACCATTTCTTCTTCTTCCACTCAACCCATTAAATTTGTAGAATTTCCCACCATTCCTTTGGACACCTAAGAAAAGGAAGAAACCATGTCTATTAATTCACTTCAAGACATCACACCTACCTCACCAATCATAAAACCATCCATTGTACCTTTGGAAGCCATCCTAGAAGAAGATATTACCTCATCCACACAACCACCAATTTTGGAACCTTCCATCAAAAATAAAGATGAAACCATTCCCTATCCTCCACCTAGGGCCTTAACCTTTGGAACCAATAACTAAGGAACCAAACCTATCTACAAGCCCTTTTTAAGACTAGTCCAAAGTCTAGAGTTCACTTCTCAACCCAACCTTGATAGAGCCACCTTTTGGCATCATCTCAGGCTCCCTTACCAAAACAAATCTGAATCCTCAACCTCACTTGCATCCAACCTTAAAACCATTATTATCACTTCATCAAACACTTATTTCTCCAAAACCATAGGTAAACCATCCCAACCACCTTCCTTTAACATTGCCAAATCACCTTATGCCTTTCTTACCAAACTGGTCAAGAATCTAGGAATTCTTTTCACACCTAGCCATACTCACCCCTGTTTGAATTTGGATTTAACCCCATCTAGTCCACCAAAGAAATCCACAACCAAACCAATCAATAAGGTATATTTATCAAAATATCTACCTTGAATTAGTCCCATACCACCTCCTTCCAACTTACCTTCTATGTTAAGACCCCATCCTTCTACTATCACAACTACCTATTCTTCCTTTAGCAAACCATCCCCCTTTTGTCTACCTATGCCTACACCCATCAAACTATCTAGCTCTCCATCATTCTTAATTAACATATTTACCTCTAATTTCCCACCTATATCTAATACCTCATCATCCAAATCTTCCACTTTCAAATCATTTACCCTAAAACCAACCATAACTAAACAATCTCAACCACCAATTAAAACCATTCCACCATCTACAACTCTAGGGTGAAGCACACTTATAGAAAGGCTCCCACCCCAAAAACAATAAACCCATCACCTCAAACACATTTTATTTAATCTTATTTAACCATTCTACAAAGGTTATTACAAACTTCTTCCTTTATATTACCACCTATCAAACCATTTTACCCTTCCAATACCAAACCCTCTTGGTTCAATAATAACTTGATTTGTCCATACCATAGGGCACCTGGACATGACATGAAGAATTGCAAAGCTCTCTAGCCACTTATTCATAGCCTATATGATGAAGATTATCTATTATTAGATGAACCTCTCTTACCTCCATTGCCAACTAATTGCCCAATTGACTTATCCAACATTTACCTTCTCCCCCAATCTCACCCAAGAGTGAGGAAGAGGAACCAAAACAACCATCCAACCTATCAAAACCACTCATCCACATTATTCATATGGTTAACTAATCTTGAGCCCAATAAAAAGATAAGGGAAAAGCCAAAGTGTCCATTCTATAGACATACCCTTCAACTCCTCAACCTTCCAACCAAACCCAAACACCTTTACCCTCACCTATGCCACCATCAAAACCCAAGGTATCTATTTTGGGAGCATCTCCCTCCAACCCTTTTGCATCCATCCAGTGGATAGTCTTGAAACAACTTTACCAGAAACTAGTGAAGATGAGCTTTTTTGAATTGATCAACACCTTACCCCACCATCATCAAACACTAATAAAGGCTTTAAAATCTATAAAGTTTTAACCAAGTGACCCTCAACCTCTTGCACCCTTTGTTAGATCCCTCCAACTTTCTACCTTCATCACCTTTCAATAATTTGAAATACCTCGCATTCATCTTGAGGATTTTGATTTTCCCCTCTTTATCATTTCATTCATCAATCAAACCTACATCAAAAGTGTAATGATCAATGGAGGAACTAGAATTATCATTATCTCCTCCCATTCTAATGACAAACTTTAGTTTCCCAAAAACATCTTGTTAAAAAGTGAAACAGTCCTTTACTTCTTTAATGATATTATGGCCACTACCTTGGGGATAGCTATCGTCCATATCCACTTGGGACCTTGTACCAATCCCAAACTATTTTACATTATAGAGGGTGAGTTCCAATATAATGTTTTACTTGGATGCAATTGGATCCATGACATGATCCATGTCCCTTATACCTAACATCAATGTGTGAAATTTGAGAATGAAGGTCAAGTTATTATTATTGTACCCCAAAAAATATCACTCATTTTTGGGACAACATTTGAACTATTTTGGTCCTACAGACCAAAATTGTCTCTTCCCTTTCCAAAATTTGTCTTGGGCATTCAAATTCCTCATTTTTCAAGCTTCTTAGGAATCTATGGACTCTATAGGAAAAGAAAATCTACAAACTCTATAGGCCAAGTTCAATGGGCTTTACAGGTTGATTTCTATGGACTTGGTTTCTATACATTCTGCAGGTAGGTTCATTTCTACAGGTTCAAAGGCTTCTACTTGTGGGTTCAATCAAAAGAATCAATTTCTAACATTTAGTCATTTTTGGGATTGGTTCAGTGCCTTGGTTCAATCAAAAATGTCCATCAACAAACACCTAAGCAAGGATCCAACCATTGAACCATTGAAGCATTGAACCTTGAACCATTTTGGTTCAATAAGTTCAACAAGTTCAAAGGTTCAACATCATCAGTAAGAGTTAAGCACTTCATCAAGGTTCAAATTTTAACTACTTCAAGGTTCAACAACTTCAAAACACTTATCAAAAAGAAGAAGGCTTGAAACATTGAACTGTTGAACCATTGAACTACTTTAGTTCAAAGGTTCAATGGGTTCAAGGTTCAACAGGTTCGAAGGTGGGTTCAATCAAATGGTTCAACAGCTTGGTTCAACCAAAGTGGTTCAATGCTTTGGTTCACTCAGTTAGTTCACTCACTCAGTTCAATGCTTTGGTTCATCTGCTTGGTTCAAAGGCTTGGTTTAATTAAAGGGTTCATCAGCTTGAACCATTTTGGTTCAAAGCTTGCTTCATTGGCTTGGTTCAATGTTTGGTTCAACCAAGCAGTTCAATGCTTTGGTTTAATCAAACGGTTCACTCAGTTAGTTCAATCAAAGGGATCATCAACTTGGTTCAAAGCATGGTTCAAAGGAGTAGTTCAAAGGAGTGGTTCAAATGCAAAATTTTAAAGAGCCTCGTAAAGGATAAGTGCCCTTACGGAGGGCACTTGGTCAACAAAAGCACCCTTTGGAAGGGTCAGTTTCAAAGAAGGCTGCAAAGGTAAATTCTTTCAGATTTTTGTTTAAGGCAATTGAAAAAGACTAAGGCAAGAAACAATTATTTCAGACTTTTGTCTGAAGGAATTCCTTTAGACAAAAAGTTTGAAGGAATTTGGGAAAGCAGCTGCAGGCAAAAAGCCTGAAGAAATTTCCAAAGAAGCAAAGACAAGTGATCGGAACAATTCTACAGACTTTTTATCCATAAGAAATATCTGTGGAATTTTTGTCCATGGGAAATGTCCATGGACTTTTTGTTCATGGTAATTGTCTATGGGAGAAATCTAGGGGAAGTTGTTCATGGGAAAATTCTCGTAGGAGAAAGTGTCCATGGAGAAATCCCACTAGAAAGCTCCGTAGGACTGCCGAAGGACCCCAAAGGGTAGGTACCCTTATGGGGGACTCTTAGCTACCAACTTAAAGGACACTCCCCCAAATCTGAAGGGTCACCTTCCCTTTGAGAGGATGTAAAATAGGAAAGCCAAAGAAAGACCAAGGGGTGATGTGCCCGAAGATGTCAAATTCAAGAACAACAAACTAGCCATTAAAAACGTAGTGACAGGTGCATGAACGTCAATTTTAAAGCTCATAAAATAGTTGTTGATCCTTGTAATATATAGACCCAAATACATTCAAAGGCTTTAAGGCCAAAACTAGTAGGAAGCGACTAGGGAACAGAACATCAAATTAAATCCAAGACTCGATTCAATTAATCAAAAAAAGAGGAATGATGGAGAAGGATCAGATTGCTAGGTGGACATTGAAAGATGCAAAATTTCAATAGCATGACTTGTTCCTCTGCATTGAGAAAAGAAAATGGGTAGATGCCCCTAAATTATAGCCTACCTTCTTAACAAATTTCAATGTAACATGATGTGTTACTATTCCTGAGTCCTTCTTGAAGAGGCTATAATAAGGGACTCTCTTTTATTGTAAATCTATCTCTTTTTGACAATCAGAAATGAAACTCTGCCCAAATTGAAAGTCATTACTGAGACTTTGAGCTCAGATTGCTGATCATATTTTATTATTGGAATAAGAAATCAAGTGACTTTTCAGACTTTGTGTTGTGATATCTTTATTGTTTGGGAAACTATTCTTATGTCTTTTTCCTTGATATATTTTATATTCCTTTAATTCAACAAGTAGAATTAGTGAAAGTAGTCAGGAAGGTGTCCTGAAGAGTCAACTGTGGAGAGACTTTGTGCCCCCATAATTGCCTTTAGTGTGTTTTCTTTTCATTTTTGTGTAAAGGACCTTGGGATGACTTTGTGCCTTCATTGTCCTTCGTATCTTACTCTTGAGCAATTCAGGTGGAGACTTTGTGTTGCATCTTGATTTGCTAGTTACTATGTTCTTAGTTACATTTTACTTTTACTACTAGGAGTATTCTTGTGGATGGATGAATAGTAATTTTGAAATAAGAGGAGTGCTTTCTATCATTTCCCTTGAGTTTTTCCTTTGATCTGCACACATCATCTCTAAAAAAAAAGAGATGGATGGTTTGTCCTACCCTTGAGTATTATTTTTTGTTTTTATATATATATATATATTTATATATATATATCATATCCATAGGGAACCTCCCCTTGATGAGAGGAGAGATTAGTCCCCTTTTGATGTTGTAAACCTACACATTTGGATGACCAATCTTCCTACTTTGGCTAATCAGACCTATTTTGTTTATCAATACGCTGATTGACAAAATATTCAACCAATAGTTTTTGGTGACTCCACTGGGATTATAACCCATTATCCATTTATAGCCTTACCATTCACCTCCACAGCAACTAACAAAGAATGCACAGTTTATAGCCTCAAGCTTCAAACTAAAGCAAGGTCAATTCTTTTTCCATTTTTGTTTCACAATCTGGCATATTTAAGGTATACACAAAACCAAAGGGCTAAAGGTATTGTTCTCCCTATATTTGAGTTGGTACAATAATGTGATTTTGATCTATTCCCTTCACCATCTTGTCTCCAATGAACCAAGAGTTTTCCTTCGACTAAAGTCAGATCTCCATTGCCAGATGAAGTATCCACTTCTATTGTTGATAAAGCTTTGCCAATAATTACCCCTCTAAGATGTGCTATTCCTCCCTTTCATAATCATATAATGGCAATTCAAGGCCCCTAAGGTAATGTTTTTGGTCCTCTCAATTTTACTCCACCTCTATATGAGCTTCCACGCAATTCAAGGAAGAATTTCCCCAAGTTCTATGGTGATGGGAAAGCTCATCCTGATGAACACAGTGTAGCTTTCAGCATAGCCTGTGGAGTAATTGGAGTAGAATTTGAAGATGTAGTAGTCAGGTTATTTGTAGAAACATTACAAGGTGCTGCTGTAGATTGGTTTTATCATCTACAAGCTCAGTTAGTGACTAATTGGAATACTCTCAAATATAAGTTTAAGGCCAGATTCAAACTTAGAAAAGATGCACATGCACTTCTGGCTCAACTTACACAGATGAAGAAATAGCCTTATGAACCAATGAGGGACTTCATAGCCAAATTTGATAAATCAAAGAATAGAATTCCTATAATTTCTCAACCTACAGTTGAGAATCTCAAATGCTTCTTCATTAATTCTCAGTTACTTGAAGTTAGTTTTCTTTTGAGATGTGCTAGTCAAATAGATCTTGTTGTAGCTCAACATTTGGCCACTGAGGTAGAATATGATCTCATCTTAGCAGGGAAGATAGGAAGAGATCCAAATAGAAATAGATCCTCATCATCTTCTGAATAATCATCTACAGGCACCACTGATCCAATGGTGTAAAAGTTGGTAAATGAGTTACTTGCTCTCAAAAAGAAAATGGCACAAGGAATGCCTTCTTCTCCTTCATATAGAGATATGCCAAGAAGGACATTCCCAAATCAGTCATATCAGGGCAATGCTGCTAGGAATTAAGGGCAACAGAATCACCTTCCTCCCCCACAAGGGAAACTTGCCTTGGAAGCTCTTCCAACCAATTTAGCAATGGGATATCTTGAATCAAAATCAGAGTTCTCTTTCCAGCCTAAATTGAATCAAGAAAATGATGCTCATCTCCTTATAGAAAATCGAGAAGAATCACCTGGTGACTCCCACATTGGTTTCCTAAACTACCAGGATGAACCCAGAGGTAAAGGAGAAGCTATTGATGGATCATGTGTATTGTTTACCAAGTCCAATAACCAATCAGTCAAGCAAGATGATAAAAAGAAGATAGAGGAGCAACCTCAACTAGCAATTACAATTGCTAAGCGTGGAACTATTCTACCTTTCTAGTCAAAGGATTTGGTGATCACCCAAAATGTAAGCACATCAATTTCACCTTCACCTTATACTTTGATTTCACAAACCAACCCTCTTCCCATCCCTCCTAAAACCCAAAAGGTTGAAATGCTTTCTTTTGTTCCTAGTCCAATTCAGCTATTTGACATAATTGATCATGTTAAAAAGGCCAAAATTTAAATATCTAAATTTGAATATTTGCCCTCCAATCTTGATCAATTGGATAGGTTGGTCCAATGTGTCAAGAACCAAATCGTCCCTGCAAGACAAGAGGTTAAGAAAATAATTCTTAATTCCCCAAATAACATGCCCATTTTAAATAATATTGTCATTACCTATCCAGTTTCCCCTGGGAAAATAGAACCTTTCTATGTTTCCTTACTGATAAATGGTTATCAACTCAACAATTCCATCATTGATTCTAGGGCATCTGATAATGTCATGCCTGCTAAAGTAGCTTAGTCTCTGGGCCTCACACTGACCAAGACATTTGGGAGATCTTTCTCCATAGAGAACAACCAAGTACCACTATTGGGGAAAATCAAAGATGCCCAATTTGCTTTTGTAGCCTTTCCAGACAAGAGAATCAAGATGACTATCCTGGTCACTGACATACCAGCATCTTATGGCATTTTTCTTGGACAAAATTTTTGCAAGGATGTGGGAGGAGATCTAAGCATGGACTTGTCTGAAGCAAGGATCCCTATCCAAGGCATAATTAAGAGATTACTCCATGAAAAGGAAGCAAAATACATGGTCACCCAAACATCAGCCCCTGCAACACAAATTCTGTTTGAGTCTCCAGGTAGGGGTAATTATTTCTTGACCATAGAGAATGTTCATGTTTTTACAGATGAAAGTCCTATAGTTGACAATCTAGGAATTGATCCAAACAAGATTTTAGGAGAATTGGTAGGGCACACTGCAAATAAGGAAGGATCTTCCATCTCTAATGAAGAGAAATCTGATAGGAGATTAGCTTCTAATGATGCTTGGATCTTGGAATCCAATGGTAGAAATTCTTCCACCAAAGATGGAGTTGGGGCTATGTTGATATCTCCTCAAGGAGATATTCTTCCTTCATGCAATTTGCAATTCAGCAACACCAACAACATAGTTGGATGTGAATCTCTGTTGAAGATTGCTCAAGATGAAGAAATCAAACTCCTTCACATTAAAGGAGACGCTAAGCTGATAGTTTGTCAGGAGTTTGATGTGGACAATCCAATCATATGCTAGACTGAACTAAAAGAAAAACCAATTATGGTAATGGATCATGTTGATGTGAATCAAAATCAAGCAAAGGAATCATTTGCCAAGAAAGCAAGGAGTTATGGCTTCCAAATTGAAGACCACATCCTACCATGGGACAAGAAGAAGAAAAAGCCAAGACGAAGACACAAAAAAATAGTTTCTTGGTGGAGAGATCCATTCGCCTGTCATTATTTCTGGGGGTAAAATGGTTTCCTACTTGTTTACTAGGATAAAGCACTATTTTCACTATCTCTCAAGAAGCAACATCTAAAATACTTCAATTCTTGAAGTATCAAATCATTTTATTTATACATATGTATACTTTTATAGTTTTTAATTCTATTTTACTTTGTTTGTTTCCATTTTTGAAGCCTTTTATTTCTGGGTAACATGACTCTGTAGCCCAATGGTACACATGAAGACAATGGAGATTCTATATTCTAATCCCTTCAATTCTTTTTGCAATTGTTATAATTTCCCCAACTGGAGCCATCTATTGTACCCCAAAAAATATCACTCATTTTTGGAACAACATTTGAACTATTTTGGTCCTACAGACCAAAATTGTCTCTTCCCTTTCCAAAATTTTTCCTGGGCATTCAAATTCCTCATTTTTCAATCTTATTAAGAATCTATAGACTCTACAAGAAAAGAAAATCTATGAACTCTGCAGGCCAAGTTCAATGGGCTTTATAGGTTTATTTCTATGGACTTGGTTTCTACGGATTCTATAGACAGGTTCATTTTTAGAGGTTCAAAGGCTTCTGTAGGTGAGTTCAATCAAAAGAATTAGTTTCTAACACTTAGTCATTTTTAGGATTGGTTCAACACCTTGTTTCACTAAAAAATGTCCATCGGCAAGCATCTAAGCAAGGATCCAACCATTAAACCATTGAATTGTTAAACCTTGAACCATTTTGGTTCAATGGGTTCAACAAGTTCAAAGGTTCAACATCATTGGCAAGAGTTAAGCACTTCATCAAGGTTCAAAGTTCAAACACTTCAAGGTTTAATGGCTTCAAAACACTTATCAAAAAGAAGAAGGCTTGAACCATTTAACCGTTGAACCATTGAACCACTTTGGTTCAAAGGTTCAACGGGTTCAAGGTTCAACAGGTTCAAAGGTGGGTTCAATCAAACAGTTCAACGGCTTGGTTCAACCAAAGCAGCTCAATGCTTTAGTTCACTCAGTTGGTTCACTCACTTGATTCAATGCTTTGGTTCATCTACTTGGTTCAAAGGCTTGGTTCAATTAAAGGGTTCATCAACTTGAACCATTTTGGTTCAAAGCTTGGTTCATCAGCTTGGTTCAATGTTTGGTTCAACCAAGCAGTTCAATGCTTTGGTTCAATCAAACGGTTCACTCAGTTGGTTTAATCAAAGGGATCATCAACTTAGTTCAAAGCATGGTTCAAAGGATTGGTTCAAATGCAAAAGTTCAAAGAGCCTCCTGAAGGACAAGTGCCCTTATAGAGGGCACTTGGTCAAAAAAAGCACCCTTTAGAAGGGTCATTTTCAAAGAAGGCCACAAAGGTAAATTCTTTTAAATTTTTGTTTAAGGTAGTTGAAAAAGACTAAGGCAAGAAACAATTATTTCAGACTTTTGTTTGAAGGAATTCCTTTAGAGAAAAATTCTGAAGGAATTTGGGGAAGTAGTTGTGGGCAGAAAGCCTGAAGAAATTTCCAAAGAGGCAAAGACAAGTGATCGGAACAATTCCATGGAATTTTTGTCTGCAGGAAATATCTGCAGACTTTTTTTTCATGAGAAATGTCTGTGGACTTTTTGTCCATGGGAATTGTCCATGGGAGAAAGCTCAAGGATTTTGTTCAGGGGAAAATGCCTGTGGGAGAAAGTGTCCATGGAAAAAGCCCACAAGAAAGCTCTGTAGGACTGCCGAAGATAAAAGGCCACCGAAAGACCCCAAAGGGCAGGTGCCCTTGTGGGGGACTCTCAACTACTAACTTAAAGGACACTCCCCCAAAGCTGAAGGGTCACCCTCCCTTTGGGAGGATGAAAAATAGGAAATCCAAAGAAAGACCAAGGGGTGACACACTCGAAGATGTCAAATTCAAGAACAGTGAACTAGCCATTGAAAACGTAGTGATGGGTGCACAAACATCAATTTCAAAGCTCATAAAATAGCCATTGATCCTTGTAATCTATAGACCCAAATGCATTCAAAGGCTTTAAGGCTAAAACTAATAGGAAACAACTAAGGAACAGAACATCAAATTGAATCCAAGACCCGATTCAATTAATCAGAAAAGGGGGAATGATGAAGAAGGATTAGATCACTAGGTGGACATTGAAAGATGCAAAATTTCAATAGCGTGACTTGTTTCTCTACATTGAGAAAGGCAAATGGGTAGATGCCCCTAAATTTCAGCCTGCCTTCTTAACAAATTTCAATGTAACATGATATGTTACTGTTCCCTAGTCCTTCTTGAAGATGCTATATAAGTGACTCACTTTTATTTTAAATCTATCTCTTTTTGACAATCAGAAATGAAACTCTACCCAAATTGGAAGGCATTACTGAGACTTTAAGCTCAGATTGTTGATCATATTTTGTTATTGGAATAAGAAAGCAAGTGACTTTTTAGACTTTATGCTATGATATCTTTGTTGTTGGGGAAATTGTTCTTATGTCTTTTACCTTGATATATTATTTTTTCCTTTAATTCAACAAGCAGAATTAGTGAAAGTAGTTAGGAAGGTGTCCTAAAGAGTCAACTATGGAGAGACTTTGTGCCCTCATAATTACCTTTAGTGTGTTTTCATTTCATTTCTAGGTAAAGGACCTTGGGACGACTTTGTGCCCTCATTGTCCTTCATTCTTACTCTTGAGCAATTCAGGTGGAGACTTTGTGCTGCATCTCAATTTTCTGGTTGCTACGTCCTTAGTTACATTTTTCTTTTACTACTAAGAGTATTCTTGTGGCTAGTTGAATAGTACTTCTGAAAGAAGAGGAGTGCTTTTTGTCATTTCCCTTGAGTTTTTCCTTTGATCTGCATGCATCATCTCTAAAAAAAAGAGAGATGGATGGTTTGTCCTACCCTTGAGTATTATTTTCTATTTTTATATATATTCCATATCCATAGGGAACCTCCCCTTGATGAGAGGAGAGATTAGTCCCATTTTGATGTGGTAAACTTGCACATTTGGATGACCAATCTTCTGACTTTGGTTGATCAAACCTATTTTGTTTATCAGTATGCTGATCAACAAAATATTCAACCAATAATTACCATCAAATCTAAACCTAGTAATTTTGCCTCTTATAATATGACATATCAGCCTAGTGATGTTTTACTTCCTCCCTTGTCCACATCACCATCAACTAATAACAACACTACCTCACCACTAGCCAAAACCCATAGCACTTCCACCCAAAATAGTGATGAAGCTTTAACTAGCTCATCTATCCCTTTGTCTCATATTTCCATAAAGGATGCACTAGAACCCATGTTCCAATGTCTCTCCCTTGGGGAATATCACTTTTTATCCTTAGATGCATTACCCACTCTATAATAATATGGGAAAATTAGACATGACCCTTATGATCTTAACATCGAAACCATCATCTACTTTAGGCTCCCCAACCATCAAAGAAACTTTATTTATTAGGGACTTGACCAACCACTTCTCACTTCTACCACTACCTCATCTATCCAGCCATTCACTGCCAATTTCTCCTATTTCGACAAACCTACCTTTGCCAAATTATACCTTCACAAGTGTGCTTGGAAGGGGTTTGGCCTTAGCCTTTGTGAACATGGACCTCATAAGTTACCCATTATCAAAAATCAAAAACCTCATGAGCTATTTGGCCTTGGGTTCATACCACCAGAAGAATTTACCTCACCAAAACCCATCACCACCATTGATGAGGATGTTCTATCCTCACCAACCCTATCTCCCTCAAAGTATGAATACATTGACATCATTATTCTAACTTTTTTTATCAATACTATTAGTTTAGGCCCTCTTACCTACCAAAAAGGTGGATGAACTAAAATCCTTCATCTCAACCATCCTAAAATGGTCAAAAATGATTCTCCTACCATCAACACCATCCAAAATCAAGATGATGATTCCATTCTCACCTACCTCAATGTGGAGGATTCTTATATTTATAAAATTCTCCCTCATAAGAACCAAACCATGTTGAATGAATCCACTATCAATGTTAATGTGGGTACTTAGGAAAATCCATTTTGCTTTATAGGCCTATCACATTATCATTCAAACCTCTACAAGTGCTACCCCTTTCTCTCTAGTTTTCACAGCAGAGGTAGTCTTGCTTATAAAAGTCCAAATTCCCTCTCTTCACATATCTTTGCATGAGATCATTTTTTAGAATGATTATCATCAATACCATCTCATACATCTTGAATTCCTTAATGAACATTACCTTGCAGTGCTTAATCATCTTCATGTTTGTCAAGAATGCATCAAGCACACTCCTTCACTCCCATAATGATACAATGGCCACTCCAATTTTTTGACTTAATCACCTTTTAGCATTCTAAAATACCTCATATTCATCTTGAGGATTCTTATCTTCCCCTCTTTATCATTACATTCATCAATAAAACTTGCATTAAAAGGGTAATGATTGATGGAGAAGCTAATATCAGAATTATCTCCTCCCATGCTTATGACCAACTTTAACTACCCAAAAACATCATGTCAAAAAGTGCAATGATCCTTTGCTCATTCAATGATACCATGACCACTACCTTGGGGATAATTGTCTTCCATATCTGATTGGGACTTCATACCATTCTTAAACTATTTTATGTTATAGAGGGTAAGTTCTAATGCAATGTGTTACTCAAACACCCTTGGATCCATGCCATGAGTTATGTCCCTTATACCTTACATTTATGTATCAAATTTTAGCATGAAGATCAATTTGTTACCATTAAAATTGACCCTAGTCCTTTTACCTCTTGCAATATGACATATCAGCCTAATGATGTTTTAATTCCTCCCTCATCCACCTCATCATCAACTACTAACAACAATACCTCACCATTATCCAAAATCCATAGCAATCCCACCCATAAGAGTGATGAAGCTTCAACCAGATCATTTATCCTTTTATTTTAGATTCATATAGAGGACCCCTTGGAACCCACGTTCTAACATCTCTCCCTTGTGGAGTGTCATATTTTATCCTTAGATGTTTTACCCACTTTGTAAGAATATGAGAACCATATACGTGACCCTTCTTACAATTTTAATATTAGAACCATCATCCCCTTTAGGTTCCCCAACCATAAAATGAACTTTAATTATGGGGGATTTGATCAGCCACTTCTCGCTTCTACCACTACCTCATCCATTCGACCATTCACCATTAATTTATCCTACTTGGACAAACTTTCCTTTGCCAAAGTATACCTTCATATGTGTGATTAGAAGGGGTTTTGCTTTGGCCTTTATGAACATAGACCTCATAAGTTACCCATTATCAAAACTCAAAAACCTTACGAACTATTTCGCCTTGGGTTCATACCACCAGAAGAATCACCTAACCAAAACCCATCACCACCATCGACAAGGATGTTCCATCCTCAAAAACCCCATCTCCATTGAAGTATAAAGACTTTGATATCATCACATATAACTTTTTTTTATCAATACCATTAGTTTTGTCCCCCTAACCTATCAAAAAGATGGCTTAACTAAAACCCTTCCTCTCATCCATCCTAAAATGGTATAAAATGATTTTCATACTATCAACACCATTCAACATTAAGATGATGATTCCATTCTCACCTACTTTGGTGGAGGGATTATTATTTTCATAAATCTCTCCCTCTTGAGAACCAACCCATTTTTAATGAATCCTTTATCAATGTCAACTTGGGTACTCAAGATAACCCTTGTATTGTCAAAATTGACCAATCCTTAAATTCTATGGAGTAACAAGATTACCCTTTTTTCCTTCATGATCGTAGCATAGAATTTGCTTAGTCTTATCAACATATACATATAATTGATCATTTTATTATCCTCCACAACATTTTCACCCATCTTAAGGTTAAACTAGTTTGGAAAAAGCTTCATAGAATGAACCCTCGCATCACCCTTCTAGTCAAAGAAGAGCTTCAGTGTCTCTTATCCATCAACTTTATATAACCCATAGACTCTCCAAAATGGGTTTATAACATTGTTCTTATCACCAAAACCAAAGGGGGGTTGTACCTTTGCATTGACTTTCATTACCTCAACCTCACTTATATCGAAGATGAATTTCCTTTACCAAGCATCAACCAACTTGGTGATGTAATGGTTGGCCATGAGATGTTATCTCTCATGGATGATTTATCAAGATATAATCAGATCTTGATTACCCCCAAATATTAACATAAAAATTCCTTTATCACCCCTTGGAGAACCTTTTGTTATAGGGTCAATCCTTTTGGTTTGAAGAACACTAGATCAACCTATCAGTGTGACATGACCTACATTTTTCATGACCTCATCCATAAAATTGTAGAGGACTATGTGGATGATCTCCTTAAAAAATCCAAACACTGCAAGGATCACCTAGTTATTCTTACAATCATCTTTGACTGACTAATCCATTTTTATTTCAGGTTCAACCCCAAGAAATGCATTTTGGGGGTCTTATCTGGAAATATTCTTGGATTTATCATCTCTTTTTGAGGAATAAAAGTGGAACCCATAAAAGTTAGATCAATCTTGGAGATGCCTCCTACTAACCTTAAATAACTATGTAGCCTATAGGGGAAGCTCTAGTCCATCCATCACTTCATCTCTTAGTTATCAAATAGATGTCAACCCTTTTTCCATCTTCTAAAGAAAGACACCTCTTTTATATAGACCAAAGACTATCAATAAGCCTTTTATTCAATCAATGATTCCCTTCTCTCTCCACCTATTCTCATACCTCTTAGGGAAGACCAGTGTTTTTACCTTTATATATCCACCATAAACCATTATTTAGGGGTAATGTTCACTCATCATGATGAACTAAATAAAGAGAAAGCCATCTAATATGTTAGTATCACACTTATAAAATATGAGACTAGGTATACCCATCCTAAGAAACTTTTCCTTACCTTAGTATTTATGGCCTCCAAACTCCATCACTACCTCCTTAATCACAAAACCTATGCCATCACTAACATTGACCCACTCAAGTACATACACTCTAAGCCATACCAAAATTAATGTATGGCTAAGTGGATCATGTTCCTTGCTGAGTTTGATCTTGAGTTCCTTTAGAAAAATTCCATTAAAGGACAAGTCATCACTAACCAATTGGTTAAAGCTCCTTTACTATACAATCAATACTTCCTCTTGCCTTTTTGGATGAGTCCATCATAACTCTTTCCCAGGAGGATGCCACATACCAAATGACCATGTTTTCCAATGGATCCAAATTCCAACATGGTGGGGGTATAAGATTTATTCTGATTTCCCTTAATGATGAACCTCTTCCCCTTTCCTTTAAACTTGACTTTGAGTGTACCAACAACATGGCTGAGTATGAATCCCTAGTCATAGGTCTCAAAACTACTCTATCCTTAGGAGTTAAAACCATCAGTGTCTTTGGTGATTCCCAACTTGTGGTCAACTAGGTTGATGGATCATACCAATATAAAAATGATGTCTTATAAAAGTACAAACTCCTAGTATATGTGCTCAAAACATTATTCAAGCATTACCTTATCTATTCAATCCCTCGATGTACCAACAAATTTATGAATATGATGGCTTTCCTTGCTTCCTAAATCCCATCTCAACCTACCAAATCCAAACTATTTGTAACCATCCATCATTTTACCACACCCTCATATATTAGTTCTGACCTTCCCACCATTTTTAGTGTGGAAGCATCTCCTTCTGACATTTGGTATGACCAAACTTTTAACTACCTTAAACTAAACATTATTACTCCTAACCTTTCAAAGAATACCCTAAGATCCTTTGTTCAAAGTACCTCTCATTACACCATACTAGAGGGAATCTTTTACAAATGTGGCTTTGATAGCCTCTTTCTCTATTGTATCCATAGTCATGAATCTTACCACACTATCAAGGAAACACATGATGGTATCTATGGGGGCCACTTTAGTGGCCTCACTATTGCTAAGCATATCCTCCATCTCATATATTACTAGTCCACCCTTAACCAAGATTGTTGTGATTATGTGAAAAGTGTGTTAAGTGCCAACAATATACTAATTTGCATCATGCACCAAGCCATAGCCTTCATATATTTACTAATTTTTGGCCCTTTTCACAATGGGGTCTAGACCTTATTGGGGAAATTAATTCCCATTCTTTATAATGACACCATTCTATCATCACTACAACTAATTATTTTACCAAGTGGGTAAAGGCTATTCCACTAGTATTAACCAAAGTAAAAAATACTATCAACTTTATCAACCATCATATCATCACTGATAATGGAAAATATTGTATGATGGTTGATAAAGTTTAAAATATTTAATACAATAAACTTTATATATTTTTAGATTACCCCTTATATGGTAACCTGACTTTGGTTAGATAATGGACTTGTCTATTACAGTTCTTTGGTTACCTATATAAGGGGTAATCTAACCCACGTCAGGTTACCATATCACTCATTTCCCATTCAACCATCTACTTATCACCTACTCTACCTTCATACCCTCTTTAAAATGAAGGAACTATGAGCTTACTTGACATAAAGTGATCAAGATAACTTCTTTTTCAACCAAAGCATGCTCATGTGAAGCATTCGAAAGGCTTATTTTTATTAAGTCCATCCAAATTTAGTTTTGTTAGGCCCTTACCAATGAACACATCATTATTTTTTCTTACCCTCTATTCATTACTTCATATGAACATACATCTCATGATTCTTCTCTCTTTTCCATATTTGATGTGTTATCTAAACCTACTTTATGTGCTTTCATTATATCCCCATATTATATCAAAACATTTCAAACATCATCATCATCAATAAAATAATCCATATACATCATAACATTATGAACCATGTCCATAAACCATATCCTATCCATGAAAAAAAAATCAAAACCATAAAACATCACCAATCAATAGCATAAATAACATAAATCACATTTTCATCAGAGCAATAATCATTTCTCAAAGCATAAAAAACATAAACCACATCATATCAATAAACATCGTAGACCATGTCATATCACTATGTCCCATAAACATAACAATAATTCAAAACATCAGCTCATCACATCTTAAATAACCACTATTAAATCATCTATCACATATCCATACTCCTATCTATTAACCACATCATCAAATAAACCATCAATCACATGTCCATGATCATATATATGAGCAAACACATCATCCACTATGTATCAACCCAAACATCACCAAAACTATAAACATATTAAAATACTCATCATAATATCAAACATCTCATCACAATAATGTTTCAATTCCCTCACCAAATCATCATATAAAATAATAAAGTCACCCATGATCATCAACATCGCATCCATCATTGAACAATGCATAACATTTATAAAAATTGTCACATGCCTAAACTACAAGTCTATATATCATCTCATAAATCATGGGGCATGAACAACCTAGCATTTCATTATAACAAAACATACATCATGAACATCCATAAACATTACCACATACCTAAACTAATGAACCATAAATTTCATAAGCATCATCCATAAATATCTCAAAACATCAAATAAACATAACAACCATAAAAACCATCAACATATATAATTATCCATAATCATCATAAAACCTCCTCATCATATACATCATAATATAAATAATACATGTCAATGAGTATACAATCCTAAACAAGAAATACATGTAATAATCTATAAATATCTCTCTCATTTACATCACACATCATTAACATGTAGGTTAGTATCAAAATCAAAAACATATATATCATATAATCTCATCTAGCTACTCAGCCACACCCTCATCTAGCCTCCATCTCACTCAAACTTGGTCAACCTCAAACACATGAGCTCAACCACTCACAAACCTCCACCTCAACATGCTCGATTCACTTGTCACAAAATGCACAAATCACTAGATCTAAATTGCCAAAGTCAAAATGTCAACAGTGAAAATTACCTTTCATTCTTACTTTTTATGTGTTGGATTTTTAGGGTTTTTCCTAACCATCAATGGTCAAGGTGATTATCAATGATCCACATTGGGATCCCTTGACTATCAACGGTTAGGATCCCCAACATTTTGAAAACAAATTTAACCCACCTAGGTGCTAGATTTTGGAGATCACCTAATCTCCATCGCACCAAAACTTGAACTTTCAAAGATTACCCTCCTCTAACCACCTATTTAACCATGTCCACCTTGATGTTGGCCATATTTGACTCAAATAATTTATGTATTTTGGGATGACCTTGCTTGGTCATTTTGACCATACCAACCAACCTTGCCATGTTTGTTAGCAACCCATGGAAGCACAATTGATTACCATATACAAGCATCTTAAGATGCAAAATTAACCAGAAGTAACAAGTAACTAGAAACCAAAAACAACACAGAATATGAGAGATAATACACAACTTGTATTAATACTCATCCAAAAAAGAATACAATAAAGAAGATGCCACTTCTTCTTCACACCTCTCAGAGGCTTCCCACACCTCAAGTGTATAGTACTTCTTTCCTCAAAGCTCTCTCTCTTACGGTCCCAACACACAACTCAAACATAGAGTTGGTGCTCACCTCCAACCAGTCAGTATCCACTACTGCCAGTACACCAGTGCTCCATGCACTCCACAGTGCTCCATGCACTCCACAGTGCTCCACGCACTCCAAGTACTCAATGTACTTCAAGTAGATCTCCCCTGAACTGTAACACCCTGCAACCCAAATGATCTTACTTATGGAAGGAACTACCTTGCCTTCGTCTTTGCTCTAGACCGAGTACACACTATACTCCAAGTAGATCCTGCCTAATACTACTCCCTATTGTGTTGCTGTCCTCCCTAATCTTGCACACCTATAAATCAATCTAGTTTTGTACACTTGCAAACCTGGATCCCGCACCCACATACACCTGTAGATCAATGATCTTATGTACCACATGTAGATCTACAAACATGGCCTTGCAACACCTGCTGACCAAGATCCTACACACCTGAAGAACCCTTCTGATTCTCCAAAACTAGCACCCACACTTGGCACTACTATGGAACTAGGAAGAACACCCTTGCTCACTTCACACACAAAAGGAGCTAACCTTGTTCAACTCAAACTAGAACAACTTATAATACAGCCCATGAGTCTATTATATAGATCTCATGCATACAATAATTAGACATCTAATTACAATAATTAGATCCACAGCTTCTAGTCTAAAATTGGATCTTGACATGCGAACACTCAGTTCATTAACTAACTGTCTGTGAACTGGCAGTTTTAAACCGCACAGGCGACCGATGTTGGTCCCTATCTGCCTAGAGGTGACCAACATCAACCGATCCCTGTCTGACGTTGGTTGCTTCTCTTCACTAATCTGATCGACATTGGCTGATCAGACTGATGCCAATTGCTCTGCAACTCAGCAACCTCCTCCCCTATTTGCATTAGTGAAGCTTTTAGCTCCACAACCTAACAATCTCCCACTTGGAGATAAATAGTTACACTATACTTTTACCTATACCTATACCTCATCTAATTTGTTTCCTAGCTTGTATCCCTCTTCAAGCTCAACCTTGAAGACCAACCACCACAAAACTTGTGGTGTACCTCTTGTCATCCAAGTAACCTACTGCATCCACATCTACAAACACATGTAAAAAAGAACTTGACCCTGCATAGCATGTCGACCTATTGTTGGTCCCTCTCAAATACCTAAGAATCCACTGAACTGCCCTCCAGTGCTTATTTCCCAGATCGGCTCCAAACTTTTTGATAGCACCCACTGCTTGGGCAAACTCAGGTCTATACTAGACCTCATGTGATTTTAGACACTGAACTATCCAGCCCTTGGTGTGCTCTGATTTTGCATCTTGAACCTTGCCAACACTTGATTCACATCAGCTCCCACTGGAGACAAAATCAACCTGTGATCCTCCATGTCTCTCATGCCAAATAATTTCACTGCTCCAAATCCTTCATGGAAAACCACTGAACTAATCTTACGCTTAGCTCAATAAAACCCTGTATGTACAAACCTGCTAGCAAGCATACCATCCACATACAATAATAGGATAATTTCATGACCATCATCCACCTAGTAAGACAAACACAATGGTTACACTGACACTGACTAAAGCCTTGCTTTGTCATCCATCTATCAAAACCTGTACCACTATCCTATAGCTTCCTCAAGACCATATGACCTAGCCTTCCATCTCATATATCCATTCTCTCTATTCTTTAACTAAGGTATCCATTCATCTCAGTGCTTTTCATAATGGCTAGCAACCCTACCAAATCTCCCATTTGGTTCTGCATCCTGTTCATGCCAAGCTCCCACTGTTTCCTGGATCCTTCCTTCTCTATAGTCAGCAACTAGTATAAAGAAGAGGAACAACAAATTTGAGGCTTACTTACACTTTCAGTCCTCCCCATGGGCGTTTGAGACTCCTTGACAACTTGTCTACCCAAAATCCATCTCAATGACTGACCTCGGTCACTACACAATCTGCATCTAACTAACATTGGTTCCATGCGACTGTCTAGATCACCGATGCTAGTTATTCTACCAATGTTGGTCTCCACCTACCTAACGCCACTGACTTCTTTGGTCTGCACATGACCGATGTCGACACCTGTCTTTTTGACGTTGATTACCCTTGACTGATGATGGTACCTGTGTATGCCTATGAGTGATGACTTTTTACCCGTGAGCTCCTTTGAATCAATCCCATGTCCAAACTGCCCTGCTTAGAAGTATCCAGCCCCATCCACTAGTTTCTATCTGTCATCTCCTCCAAGAACACCAAGGCTTTCCAGTTCTTAAGTTTATCAAATACATCAGTCTTCCTTTTCCTGTAATAAATCCAATCCTTTCTTGTAGCATCCCACTACTCACAAAAATCTTGGTCTATGCTCTCTGAAGCTAAACTCTTCCCTTTTGACTTAAGAACATCCATTCCCTTCTCACTTATGTGGCCAAGCCTATAAAGCCACTCTTGTGCAACAGAAGTGGAATCAATAATACAAGCTAGTAGATAAAGAGTACCTACTTTCTTACCACATGCTAATTCAAGTGCATCCACTGTGAGAGTTCTTGTGCATCTCTCATCACCCAACTTTCCTGAAGTAATTAGCCACATCTTCAAGACTGGGATCTGCATGACCTTCTTCAACACCCATGTGTTGGCCGCCTGCAATTTTAGCAACACTTCCCCTTTGCCAACAATCTGACAAGGCTCACCAACCCCTCTACTTGGGGCTACATGGAAAGAGGCAACAGAATCTATTAACCAAGATTCAACTTTACCTAGAGCATCCTATGCAATAATACCTGCAACATCTGCTTCTTCATGCTAATCTGCTACCAACCAACAATCTTTATTTACCTGCTCTTTCTTTCCATAACACCGTAAGTGACCATTCGTGTTATTCAGTTTCTCTATTCATAGCTTACTTTCTTTTGCCATTTCTATACTCCCACTCAATCAGAAACCCCTGAGAGTGCCCTATAACCAAACACAAAACCTATTCCCTACAACCTTAGCTCTGATACCAACTATTAGGAACCCATGGAAGCACAATTGATTACCATATACAAGCAACTTAAGATGCGGAATTAACCAGAAGTAACAAGTAACTAGAAACCAAAAAAACATAGAATATGAGAGACAATACACAACTTGTATTAATACTCATCTAGAAAAGGATAAAATAAAGAAGATGCCACTTCTTCATCACACCTCTCAGAGGCTTCCCACACCTCAAGTGTATAGTACTTCTTTCCTCAAAGCTCTCTCTCTTACGGTCCCAACACACAACTCAAACATAGAGTTGGTATTCACCTCCAACCAGTCAGTATCCACTACTGCCAGTACACCAGTGTTCATGCACTCCACAAGTGCTCCACACACTCTAAGTAGTCAATGTACTTCAAGTAGATCTCCCCTAAACTACAACACCCTACAACCCAAATGATCTTACTTATGGAAGGAACTACCTTGCCTTCCTCTTTGCTCTAAACCGAGTACACACCATACTCCAAGTAGATCCTGCCTGATACTACTCCCTATTGTGTTGTTGTCCTCCCTGATCTTGCACACCTACAAATCAATCTGGTTTTGCACACCTACAAACCTAGATCCTGCACCCACATACACCTATAGATCAATGATCTTACTTACCACATGTAGATCTCTAAACGTGGCCTTGCAACACTTGTTGATCAAGATCCTACACACCTAAAGAACCCTTCTAATTCTCCAAAACTAGCACCCACACTTGGCACTACTATGGAACTAGGAGGAACACCCTTGCTCACTTCACACACAGAAGGAGCTAACTTTGCTCAACTCAAACTAGAATAATTTACAATACAGCCCATGAGTTTATTATATAGATCTCATGCATACAATAATTAGACATCTAATTACAATAATTAGATCCACAGCTTCTAGTCTAAAATTGGCTCTTGACATGAAAACACTCTATTCATTAACTAACTATTCGTGAACTGGCAATTCTGAACCCCACAGGCGATCAATGTCGGTCCCTGTCTGCCTAGAGGTGACTGACATCGGTCGATCCCTGTCTGACGTCAGTTGCTTCTTTTCACTAATCTGACTAACATCAACTAATCAGACCGATGCCAGTTGCTCTACAACTCAGTAACCTCTCAGCAACCTCCTCCCCTATTTGCATCAGTGAAGCTTTTAGCTCCACAACCTAATAATGTTAAACTTTTCCACATTTACACCACCTCATGCATAATTAGACCATTTATGTTTTTTAAGGGAGCACTTCCTACCTCAGATATGTATGAATAACACCAGCCCTATCTCAATGACTTGATAGGAATGACCCAATCAACCATGCCCAACACTGTGGACTGGTTAACCCTATCATACATCTCTCTATCATTGATCTTATTTTTACCAATATTGGCAACATTAGTTTTTGCATAATCTTGACTATTGTACTTAGTCAAAATTTGTGTGTGTGTTTGTGTTTTAAATTCCCAACCTTATCACCCACCTCATGACTCACCATCTACACCTTATCAAACCTTGAACCAATTTTAGTTTTGCCTCATCAACTCCTAATTTGAGGGGGAATACATCCTCCCATACTTAGATCAATCACACCTTTGACCAAGCAATCCATTTTTGTTCTACAACTTGTTAAAAGCCACATAACAAAAAGGGAGAAAATGTAGACACTAGAAAATTACACATAATAGTTCTAGATGTCAAAACACCTTGGACCCCTCTTTGACCTTGATTCTAGTTAACTACTTAGCTAACTAAACTCACCCATTTACTAACTTATTAGACTAACCCTTTAACCCCCTCATTTTAACTTTTCTTCATCCATTTTCCTCTAGACCCTCAACCACTGATGATTAGCCTAACCATTAAAGGTTAGATTGACCATCAGTGGTCAGGTCTTCAACCTTCTTAAAAATCATTACCAGCTATGTACGAGATAAGCATGGCATAAATTAATATGTCCACCTTATGCAATGCCAACCAACTTCAAAGAATCATAAATAACAACTTTTCATCCTATCTAATTAGTGAATTCATCCTATATAATTAATAACTTCATCCTATAAAAGGAGAAGAGTAGGAGGTGAATGATGATCTCCATCCAAGCTATCAAATATTCTTGCACATAGGTATCTAGACTTGCTTCAACAATCAAGTATTAGCAACAGAGATCCAAACCTCTATCTGAATTCGTCTCAAAGCTAAAGTACTGTCACTCTAGCTAAATTTATTTAGCCTTCCACCATTAGTAATCTAGCAAGTTACATGTAACTTTTTACTTATTTTTTTATTTCATTTCATTTCTAACCCTCTTGACCTGATCATACTTATCTCCCAGCTTCCCATTTTTTACCAGACCCATATTTAAATCCCTGCTTGACCATTTATCCAATCTACAATTCCTTTTTTGATTATTTCTAGAAACACATAAGAAATTGATGATTGTTAGCCTACCCAGTAATGGTCACCTTAACCATCAATGGTTACCCAACCATCAATGGTCAACCCAACCACTGATGGTTCACCCAACTGCTGATGGTCACTATGGTAGAAAATAATAGCTAGTTATTTTCAGCCCCTTAACCCCAACCAAACACTACTTTCTATGGCCTTGCCTATTCATATATCCTTTCCTAATTTTTTTGACCTAACCCCAACTATCTTAGCATAAGTATTGACCTAATCTTTCTATATTTAGTCATTTACTTTCTTCTTCCTACATGAATTTACTTTCATGTTATTGAATGAAAGTATTCTTTATTTTCATCTATATTAACTTAGTTTTTATTAATAGTGGATTGACAGCCTCCTAAAAAGCATACACTTCTTGGATCTAGCTCACTTAGGTAGTAGACTAAACTATCTTACTGACAATCCCTTTTCTAGTGTCTTTCTAAGCTATAGGTTATTCCTTCTAAGCCAAAGAGGATTTCCTTTCATCATCTAAATCATGTGCGCACTTTTATCAGGTATTATTTTACACACCATTTTACTAGTTTCTTACTTGATTCTAAATTAAGAAATGAGTGAAAATAAAGAGAAACAAGCAAGGTTGATATGGCTCAACATGGGGCTAATATGACTCATTATGCTACTGATAAGGATCAACATAGGCTTGATATGCCTCACATGATTAAAATATAAATCCACTCCAAACTTAACCATGAAACCTCATGATAAAGGAAAAATAGAAAGAGTACTTACTTGAAAGAATACTTGGGCTACTAAAACTGGTTGACTAAATTTAGAGTCATCATTGGTACTTGTGTTCATGCCTCTAAAGGCTAATGCATTGAAGAGAAACACAAATAATTCTTCAATAGATGAAGTCTAGTGTTCCACCATAAATGATAGAATTATTATCATCAAAAATTTTACCATGAGGAAATTTTTAAAGCCTCATCACTTAAGTGATAGCATGGGAACAATCCTAGGTTGTGGGTGAGCTAAAGAATGGATTGAACCTTTAGATAGTGATAGATCCCTTGATGTGTCACTTGAGAACTAAAAACTAAGTCTATTACTTGAAAAGAAAAGGGATAGAGAGAAATAAAAAGAAAATTAACTAAGGAGGTAATATACCAAATTACTGACCACTACCACACATCTGTAAATGCATAATGAATATAAAACTGATCTATTCATAAACTATTCCTAATATACTCCTCTCACATTAGTATTTCAATATGAAGGTGGTAGATGATGATTAGGCAAGGAGGGATGTTTTATAAGAGTTTTAAAAGACATTAATGAAAGATTTCCTCACTTGAACTTCACATGACTATTTAAAAACTTCATATGACATCCAACAATGAGTTTAAACTGCATGTATGTGAGATAATGAGATAACATGTTAAGGAGAACTAAATCAACACTAGACAAGTTCAACCATTCATGCCTAAACACTAAAACATATTCATAAGAAAATTTACAACTATCTTGTTTATTACTTCAATGGATTACAAAAGGAGCAAGTCCTCACCATACGAAATTGGAAGATTCTAACAATGCCAAAATCAAGCATATATATGAGTGTGAGAAGGAGAGCAAAGGCATATGAGAGGCACATTATAAGTTTCATCACATAAGGAAACAAATTATAATTAATAAAGTCTATAAGTAGGAATTTATAAAATATTATATCAACATTATTTTACTTTATTTTATCCTCTTCTTCATCAATAGTGGCATAGCGTGACTCTTCACCTTCTAGGATACCTCATCAACCTCATTCATGAAATAAATCATTCTTGATTAGAAAGAGTTAAAAGTATATGTATTGACATGTGGTACTCTTGATCATGATTATTATATTATTATAATGAAATCCTAGGATACTTAAATTTATATCTCATCTTGCTTAGGTTGAGTATCAAGACTCAATCTTCTTTAGACTGATAAGAACCTGCATTTCATTGAAAACCTTCATTGATTCACATGGAGACCACAATGACAAGTCTATCCTTCTATATCATGCTTAGTAATTTAAATGAAGAGTATTATCATAATTTTAATACCTATTAAATTCTATTTATGTAATCATTCTACCCCTATTCAATTTTAAAACCATCTCCAAGAGTGATACACAAGTCCATGAGGTATGTTGTAAACTCTTGATGGCATATTTGTTCAATACTTGGTATCTTGAAAAATACAAATGGTGTTATATACATTATATAAAATCTTATAATTATTTGTAATAATATTACAGTCTATTTCAGGTCATTAATGATTTAAAGGTGCTCCATGAGGCTTTACTCAATTAAATTTCATGAAAAGCCATCGAAACCTACATTTCTAGGCTTGTAACAGTCATTTCTAGGCCAATGTTCATACCATCTCATCCAAAATGTGTTATAAAATGGCACATTAAAGTTACCATGAGACCTAAAAATGTCAAACTAATCATTTAAAATCCAAACAAATTCATTTAAATCCATTTGATGAGAAAACACAATCATCAGGTCATTAGCAAGGTTTTAAGAGGGTTTTAGGTGTGTAACCTTCTTAAAGATCATTCATAAAGATTAATACCCTAATATATTTAATAATAAAAAAAATATGATGTAATATGGTCCATCACAAACCTACTAATACCATTTTCTCCCATGCATATCCTCATTTGAGTTATCATATACCAAAAGTGACTTCTCAAGTAGGATGGGCCTATTCGAGAGCTCAAAAATGATTATTTGGCATATTTTGGTGTGAAAGTGTTTTTTTTAATCTATAAACACCTCATTATAGTATAATAAACATCAAAAAAGGTATTTTTTTTATTCACCACTTCACATCTCCACCTCATTGTAACTTGTGTTAGCACATGGTCAGGGTTTAAAGCTAGTTTAGTGTAAATGACCCTAAAAGCTTGCATTTTGCATTTTATCCTCATTTAAATGGCTCAAAATTTTGTTGGAGATTATACCATAATATTAAAAATATCTCTTTACTATAAAAAAAACATAAATAAAAATAATTATTTCATGTTTTTTCATAATTTGGGCACAGACCTTTAGGTCTTTATTTAGGCTTCATGGTTGTAATTATGAGTGTGTGTGTGTGTCTTCTTATTTTCAACTTATAAAAGCTTAGTTATTATAAAAATTAATTTAAGGTTTATTAATGATCCATTTTAAATATCTAAAAATCTCCTAAATCATTACTCATCACACATGGGGTATTTTGATCATACAGTCTATTACAGGTTGTAGGTGGTCATTTAGGCTTTTTTGGCTATAGGTCATCAAAATGAATTCCTTAGACTAATAAAATATTATTGATGTGATAATTTAATATTTAAAATTTTATTAAGATTTTATTTTTACATTTATCCATCTTATTGTTTCTTCAAAACCCTCATCATCAACCCTTTTTACTCTTGTTGCTTGTTGCAGGCCTATAGGTGGCCATTTGGTCAAAAATCTTCTCTTCTCTCTTATTTTGTATTCTTGATTATCAGGTTTAGATAATAATGGAATTTTGGGTATAATTTAATAATTTTTTATATCTTATCCCTCACTCCAATATATTCAAACTATCTTGAACATTAATTTGAGATATTCACAGTCTTCCTTTTAGGCTTACACAACCATCCTAGTTCACATAGTCCCTTTGAATGCAAGGTGAGTTGAGATATGAGAATCCATAGGTACTAAATATGATTTAATAAACCTTATATAACCTTTATATTATGAAATTTATGTATACCAAAGTGATTTTCATGTTGGTTTCTTGTAGAATCATAATTATGCATGATGCATACATTGTATTGCTTTGAATGCACTTGTATCTCCTTCTCTCATTATTGGCTTAAGCAATTTGGGATTCAATAAATTTGGATATTTTAAAAAAATAATGGGTAAATTATATCATGTTTTACTCATACCATATACACTCCCATAAACAAACATTTGGTGTTAATCCTGCCCTGTAAGTCTACAGACCTATAGGTTCAGAAGCTCACTTGATATTGACCAATAGGCAACATTAGAACTCCTAACATCTATGGATTTCCACCTAGATTTAAGTGTTGATAATATTTTTTAATTCTATCTGAAGATGGTAATTATATTCAAGTATTATGTAAAATTACAACAAATCCCCATTTGATCAAGGTTTCTCCACCATGCCTACAATTTCTAATTGGCTCAACTATACATGCATGGTTATCTATTATCCTTGAAGTCCATTGATTTAGTGATTTATGTAGAGGTATGATGTATATTTATAAATTTTAATCCACTTACAATCACCTCATTTCATTCATTACATGCCACAAGATACCTTAGAGCTCTTGTAAATATGATTGTCTTGTTCAAACTAGCAAAGGCTTAATTGGTACTAATCAAAGCATAGACATGAGGAAACATGAGATATAATGATATTATATGGGTCAAATAATGTTAAATAAACCTTAGAAAATCATTTTCATGCATTCATTTGGCTTAAAATCCCTATATTTAGAGAAAACTGACCCTAATGGTGTTTTATGTCCTTTTTCTACACCCTTAACTTCTTAACAATTATGCATAAAGTTCCCAACCAAATAAAAAATTCCAAAAAATGGAATGGTATTAGGTTCCCATCCTATGTACAATATATATGGTTCTAACTTACTCTCTCCTCATAGTACCATTCACAAATCGGTTTCCCTTTTAGGCTACCAAGAAGATCAATTGAGAAAAAAATGGGCTTTCTACCTTGTTTGATTTTTTATCTCCACTTTTTGCATTGATTTGGGTATGATAATACCATGGGTACCCTTGGAATATTTTTTGATTTTTCCCATCAATATAAACCCTTTACAAAAGACCTCCAAAAACATGTTTTTTTAGGATTCTACATGTTCTATCTTTTAGAACTATTGGAGATGGTGAACCAAGTGACTATATAGCTTCCCCTAGCTTGTATGGAGGTGGAGGAGTATGCCAAAATACATCACACTTATATTTACCTTAATATCTCTCAAAAAATCCTTATTTGGCCATTAGAAGATGATTAATGAGTAGTTAAAAAGAAGTTCAATGTTAGAAAGTAGTTGACAAGACATTTGAGGAGAAGGTATGGACAAGTACAAGCATGATGTTATTACTTGATGTTAGATGACTTAAAAAATACCACTATCCAAAGATAAAAACATCATATTTTATTTTCCTAACAAGTTTCATCTCAAAATTGAAGTGTACAATAAGACTAAAGTAATTAAATACCTTAATCTTATCAAAACTACTTTAAAATCTACAAATTTCTTTAAATACAATGTGATCAACTTACTAGTTTTGATTTGTGTCTAATTTGTTAAGCTTTAAATCATGGTGTTTTTTGAATAGTCACCACCTTACCTCCTTTATAATTATTCCTCATTTACTTGATTTAAAACTTAACCTTAACTTTTCCAAACTCACCTTAAAAAATGTTACACACATGAAGAAGACCACAATGACTGACCATTTGATGACAAGATAAGGTGACTTAAATTTTCTACTCACTAGACCATCCTAGATGATGTAGTAAGCTACCAAGTAATATGCACTAACTATCATCTTATATCATTAATGGACAATACAATACCTTCATAATGGTTGTAAACAAAGTTAAGATAAAGTACATAAAATTTTGGCTAACAAGTCTACCTTGCATGACTTTCTAGTGTTTATATCCTTCCAAAAAGGCCTATGCACCCATAAATTTTTAAAAATAAACCTTTTTTTAATATATTTCTTGTTTAATATTTTTTTAGGTTTAGTGGATCATTTTAAACAAACATGGAACCTTATGAAAATATTAATTTTACACAATAATGAAAACTATATTTGAATTCCTAGAAACACTAAGGAGTCATAGATCACATCAAATGTAAGGAATAAGTTGATTTAAACAAGGGGTTCATAACCTACACAAGGGGAATTATAATGAGACAACTCAACCTACTATTTTTTATGGATCACAAGAGTGAAGTTAGGATTTATAGATGGAAGGATCATGAACCTCTTTGGTGTTTTACACATTCTTATCCTTTCAAGGAATTTGATCTATATAATAAAAAATAATGATTATAGAGTTAAGATCTCATTCAAAAAATATGGGTATAAAATGGTGTGTATAACCATGGTAATATAAATGAGTTTGTGAACATGGACTATGTTTAGGATTCATGTGAATAAGATAAATAACCCATGAAAAAACATTTTTTTTCTTGAGATAGGCATTAAAGCATGAATGTGAACATTGCATCTAATAGATGAGACAATAATATTGCATAATAGGTCGGATCATATCATTGATAAATTTATACACATGATATGGACTAAGGATATGGAAAAAGGGATATAAATTTATCAGTTAGATTTTAACATTTTCAAACATTACATCTACACACATCATGCTTGATTAAAGTTCCTAAAAGGTGTTACACATGAAAGTGATCAATGGTGATTTGATTATAAAATTGGGCATCCCTTAATTGAGGAAGTGTTTATTCTATTTTAATTTAATAGAAAATTAAACTCATAAAACTTTGATATACTTCATCTTGAAGAAATATGATATTATGTAAGGAAGTTACTTAGATGATTCATAACAATAGAATTATATATGGTAGAATTAATATCAAATAAGTAGATCCACAATAATAGTTAGAAAAAGAGAAGTATACTTGAATATTATGACTAATCCACTTTGAGGGGAAAATTACACAACAATGCAATAAAAAAATCACACTATGATGAAAAAATATTAACTACAAACTCCTATATATACTCTACTTTTCCATGGTTATTCCATAAGCCAACCATGCTAAGAACATCAAAAAATTGAATAAGCTAATATAAGGGTATGTAAGCCATAAATGAGCCACACATATCTCTCGATGTACTATCAGTTAAGGGCATTGCATGAACCTCCCCTTGAAAATAACATTGTCTTTAATGTTGAATCAAACTAGGATGTTATTGTAGGAATGCTTCATCCTCCCATGTTGCATCTTTAGAATGAAGGTTATTCTATTTGATTTAATACTTCTTAATGGATCTAGTCTGAAATTGATTAGTGCATGTGTGAAGGATCTCTTCAGGCTCTAGAATGACTCATCCTTCTTCATCAAATTTAGGTAACTCAGTTTGAGTGTAAACTCTATGTCTAATTACTTTATTCAATTAATATATATATAATACCATATGTATGTGAGTGGCTAAGGGTAATTTCAGCTTGCAATCCACGTTACCAATTTTATGCAATATTTGGTAAGGGCTATAATACTTATTTGATATATTTTTATCCTTTTTATGTTTCTTTAGAGATATCTACTTATATAGATGCAAACACACAAAAACCCAATCACCTATGTCAAATGTCATTCACTATGGTTTTTATCTACTTGTTTCTTCATTTGATTTTGTGCCATTACTAAATTCTCTCACAAATTGAATATCGCCTCCTATTTATGGTCAGTGTTCCTCAATAGCTCAAAATTTAGGATGTATTAACGAAGCTGATACCCATACAATTCCACAAATATAGACATCTTGGAAGAAGTTTGAAAATAAGTTTTATACCACCATTTATCAAGTGTCATCTAGTGAGCCCATTTATCCTATTTATTAAAAGAAAAATAATGAATATACCCTTTGAGACATTTGTTGACTACCTTTGTTTGTCTATCATATTAAGGATGATAGGATGAGCTATGAGCCAACTAAGTACCCAAACATGAAAATAATTTAGTATAAAAATTACTAATAAATATGAGGTCATGATCGCTTAAAATAATATTTGGAGTACTATGCGAACTATATTGAGAAAATCAGAAGCTAATGTACTGGTAACAAACGGTTGTGATAAGGAGAAAAAAAGAGCATACTTGGTGATTTGATCCAAAACTACCATGATAACATTTTGAACCTAAGACCATGGTAACACCATAATTAAATCCATGGAAACCTCTTCCTAATAATGGCTAGGGATGGATAAAGGATGTAAAAAACCTAGGGTCTTAATGGTTTCACTTTTATTGTGTTGACATACCATACATTCATCCTCATATTTTTGAACATCCCCCTTGATTCCTTCCCAAAAAAATCTTTCATGATTCTATGATATGTTTTAAAAAATCCAAGGTGACCTCCAAGTAGAGAGGCATGAAGTTCTTTAATAATTTTATCTTTGAGGAGAGAATACTTACAAAGGTATAATCTATCTTTATACCATAATGTGTTCCCATTCCATGTAAATTTCTCATATTTTTTATAACCCTACTAAATATTATGAATCAAATCCTTGGTAGTACTATCATTCTTTCATTATAATCTTAATTCATCTATCCATTATGCTTGTCATATGGTCATGGTGCATAACAATGCCTCAACTAATTCATCCCACCAATAGAGGGCATCTGCCACCGCATTCTCTTTTCTTTTCTTATACACTATTTCAAAATCATATACTAACAATTTAGTCACCCATTTTTTTTGATATTTAGATGACAATCATTTTTTTTTTAAATATTTGAGGCTATCATCATCAGTCTTTGCCTGAAAGTGATGACCCATAAGATAAGGTCTCCATTTCCTCACTACATGTAGAATAGACATCATCTATTTCCATATATTAGTTTCAGCCTATTTTTCCCCTTCAGTCGGTGAATCAAATTTCATAGGTCTACCTTATTTCATGAATACAACCCCCATGCCATATCCTAATGTATCACACTCCATAACAAAAGTATTAAAAAACTTAGGAGTAGCCAAAATTGGAGTTATGCACATAGCCATTTTCAACTATTTAAATGCCTTGGTAGTTAAATTAGTGAATGTGTTTGGTGAATGTGTTACTCAATAGCTCAAACCTTAGGATGCATTAAAATTTTTGATACCCATAAAATTACACAAATAGAGACTTCTTAGAAAAAGTATGAAAATAAGTGTTAGACCACCATTTAGCAAGTGTCAGCTAATGAGCCCATTCATCCTATTTATCAAAACCAAAATAATGAATACACCCTTTGAGACATTTGTTGACTACCTTTGTTTTTCTGTCAGATTAATTATGATAGGATGAGCTATGAGCCAGCTAGGTACCCAAACATGAAAATAATTTATTATAAAAATTACTAGTAAATATGAAGTCACAATCACTTACACTAATATTTGGAGTACTGTGCAATTTTTGAACTATATTGAGAAAATCAGAAGCTAATGTACTGGTAACAAATGGTTGTGATAAGGAGAAAAAAAGAGCATGCTTGGTGATTTGATCCACAACTACCATGATAACATTTTGACCCTAAGACCATGGTAACACCATAATTAAATCCATGGAAACCTCTTCCTAATAATGGCTAGGTATGGATAAAGGATGTAAAATACCTATGGTCTTAATGGTTTCACTTTTTTTTTGTTGACATGCCATGCATTCATCCTCATATTTTTGAACATCACCTTTGAGTCTTTCAAAAAAAAATCTTCCTTGATTCTATGATATGTTTTTAAAAATCCAAAGTGACCTCCAAGTGGAGAGGCATGAAGTTCCTGAATAATTTTATCTTTGAGGAGAGAATAATTACAAAGATATAATCTATCTTTGTACCATAATTTTTTCCCATTCCATGTAAATTTTTCATATTTGTTATAACCCTACTAAATATTTTGAATCAAATCCCTGGTAGCACTATCATTCTTCCATTATAATCTTACTTCCTCTAGCCATTATGCTTGTCATATGGTCATAGTGCATAAAAATTCCTCAACTAATTCATCCCATCGAGAGAAGGCATCTACCACCATGTTCTCTTTTCTTTTCTTATACACTATTTCAAAATCATAGACTAACAATTTAGTCACCCATTTCTTTTGCTCTTTAGATGACAATCATTGTTCCAAAAAATATTTGAGGCTATCATGATTAGTCTTTGCCTAAAAGTGATGACCCATAAGATAAGGTCTCCATTGACTCACTACATGTAGAATAGACATCATCTCTTTTTCATATATTAGTTTGAGCCTATTTTTCCCCTTCAGTTGGGGAATTTCAAATGTCATATGTCTACCTTCTTGAATGAGTACAACCCCCATGCCATATCCTAATGTGTCACACTCCATAATAAAAGTTTGAAAAAAATTAGGAGTAGACAAAATTGGAGTTGTGCACATAGCCATTTTCAAATGTTCAAATGCCTTGGTAGTTAAATTAGTCTACTAAGAGTATTTATTTATCAAAAAGGTGAGTGGGTCTACAATGATACCATAATTTTTGATAAACCTATAATAATAACTAGTTAGCCCTAAAAATCTTCAGTGGTTATTAAGGGTCTTGGGAACCTACAACTCCATCATCACTTAGATTTTATTAGGATCAAATTTCACTCCTTTATGTGAAATAATATGACCCAATTACTCCACCTCTTAGACACCAAAATCACATTGGAAGGTTTGGCATAAAGTTGATGTTGTTCCAAATTGAAAGCACCTCTTTCACATGTTTCAAATGGTCTTAAATTTTTTTTTGTATATGAGGATATCATAACAAAACACTAATACAAACTTTCTTAAAAATGGCCAAAAAATAATATTCATCAAACTCTAAAATGTAGATGGTGCATTTGTGAGGCCAAAAGGCATGACCATAAATTCATAATTGCCTTCATAAGTTTTGAAAGATGTTTAAGGTATGTCCTCATTGTGGATGTGAAACTGATGATATCTAGAGAAAAGGTCTAACTTGGTAAAATAAATTGCCCCATGTAATTCATTTAAAAAATCACCAATTACTAGAATAGGAAACTTATCTTTGATGGTGTATTTGTTGATATCTCTATAGTCTTGGAAGATCCTCTAACTATCATATTTATTTTACACCATGACCACTAAGGAGGAATATTCACTTTGATTGTGTTGGATGATTCCTAAATCTAACATCTCTTGTACCATATTTTCAATTTCATTATTTTTGGTATAGGGATACTTATAGAGTTTGATATTGGGTGGTGTACTTCTTGGAATGAGTCTAATGTCATGATCATGTGCACGATTGAGAGGAACTACTTTTGGCATGTCACCACAAACATTATAATGGTCATCTAACACCCTTTACAAATCAAGGTGTATATACTCCTTAGTTGGTTGAACCTCTATGGAAAATAAGCATTCCAAAAACCATTTTGCACCTTTTTTGACAATCTTCATCATCTAGTGGGAACTAACCAATTATAGAAATTTAGCTTATAATCCATGTAGGTCTTACCTTATAAATGGAACCTCGTGAATAATTCTTGGAAATTTATGTCATTAGTTCCCAATGTGGTGAGCCACCATACTCCCAAAATAATGTCAGCTCCTCCTATGGGAATAACAAACATAGGGGAATATAAAAAATAGTCTCCCATAGCAAGATTAATGCTATGTCATTTTCTAAAATAGTTGATTGTACCACCATCTATAATCATGACCTAAAAGTCTAGCTCTAGGTAAATAAAACAAGTCAAATGAGTAGCCAATTTACTATTAATGAAGTTTTGTGTACTCCCAGAGTCAATTAACACATTCACCTTCTATTTATTCAAAAAAACCCACCACCTTAGGAGTTTGAGCATACTAATGCCTAAAAGTGCATGATAGTAAATAGTAAGTTGAGAATATTTAGATTAATCCTCTAGTTCTTCTAACCTTATGCCTAAGTCCCCCTTATATTCTTCCTCCTCATTAGCACCATCAATGTAAAATAACTTCTTTCTACACATCAATGCTCTTTACTCCATTTTATATAACAACCAAAACATAAACCTTTTACATATTTTTCTTCCACTTACTGAGGTGTCAATTTAGTAGGATGATGAAATGATGGTGATAGGAAGGTATGTTTACAAACATTAGTGAAATGTCTTAATATAATCATCTATTTTTCCTCTACCATCTATTCCCTTTTTATGGACTCAAATATAGTACTGGGATGAGACATACAAACCTCTTGTTGGATGTTATCTTTGAGCACACCTAAAAATAAATTAGTCATATTTTCCTCAGTGATGTCTACCACATGTAAGGAGAAATTATGAAATTGATGAATGTAGCCCTTGATGGTCCCAATCTAACATAATTTGGTTAGCTAACTGAAGTAATTTTTAGAGACATTATTGTGATAGTGGAGATATAACGCCTCATAAAATACCAACCATGAAATTAGGATACCCTTCTTTTTATTTTAATCACACAAACAATGACACCAAATGAATGGCTCATGTTCCATATATAAAGAGCCCATAACCACTTTTTCCAAATATGGATCTAATGTAGATAAAATTAGTTTTCAATTTGAGTGAGTGAAGTGAGAGGATCATTTACCATAAAAATTATGTAGATCCACTTTTAGTAACATCATCTTAGGGATAAAATTGGTGTTGATATTGTTTGGAGGAGAACAAAACTAAAGTGGTGGAGGGTTATTTTGTAAAGGTTGAACTAACAAGTTGTCCAACTACCTAGATATTTATTATAATTGATCCATCACACTATCTAGGTCCCCTCTCAACCCTTTAGTGTCCCCTTGAACTACATCAAAATCATTTTTTTCACCATGCCTTGTTCCTCTAACTTAAGTATTTGAACTACCTCTAAAATAGATGGATCAAAAGTTCCAAACTCCATTTCATCCTTGTGAGGAGTTTTTAGAGTTTCTTCCCTTTCTTATGTCCATGAGTGTTTGGACTAGCTTGTTGTGTTGTGGAGCCTATTTCTAAATTACAATGTATTTTCAAATATTGTACATTTTAAATGTACTATAAATTTTCTATATCACTTTTAATGGGAAACCATTTTGGGTTGATTCCACCCATGGTTTTAGTACCCATTGTTTTTTAGTATTACTTTATTGATATATTATGTATTGATGGATATTTCATATGTAATGCATTATGAGAATAAGCATTTGAGAAGGAAGAACTGTGTGTGTGAATTTAGGTATGAATTTAGGAGGGTTTGTTGAGATCAGCTCCAAACAATATTTGTGCATTTTAATTGTGAGAATATTGATCTGAGAGTGGTTTATAATCTCATGGCTTGTAATAAAATTTGAGCAAGTGTTTCTTGGTGGATGTATCCCCACATTGTGTAAACCACATTAAACCTAATCTTCTTAATATGCATGTTTATTTCTATTCTTTATGGATCTCTATTTATATCTATTATTATGATTTTGTGAAATTGTTTTGAATCAATTTCTATATTTATTCCTAACACAACCATGCATAAATCCTAAGAGTGTTTCACCCCTAAAAAAAGTGTACTGGTGGAATACACAATTTTGATTGTTTTACTAAGATGAATCCAACTACTTATATTATGCATAAGGGCGAAAATGTTTGACCCCAAAAAGTATATTGGTAGAATATACCATTGTGATCATCTCAAAAAGAAGAATCCAATGACTCCTAATTTTCATCAGACAAAAAAATTCTAGACTTTTTTTTAACTAGAAAATTTGTTTTTCTTTTTTTATAAAAAAACTCATGAACAAAAATAAGGTGATGAAAAAATTCAATTCCTCTTGGATCACATGTTATTTTTTTTGGCCTTCTATTGCTTAGGACACTATATCTAAAAATAAATTACACTATATAAACTTTCCTAAATTTAAGCTTTAATACCACTTGTAATGAAATTAGTTATATGATCCACAATAATAGAATTATATATGGTAGAATTAAGAGCAGAATAAGTAGACCCAAAATAACAATTAGTGAAAGAGCAAAATACTTTAATATTATGACTAAGCCACTTTAATGGGGAAACCTCCATAATAATTCAATAAGAACATTATTCATAATATGATGCTAAAATACTAAACATAACCTCTGATATATACTCTACTTATCCATGCTTATTATAAAGGCTCGCCATACTAAGAACATCAAGAAATGCAACAAGCTGATATGAAGGTGTGTAAGCCATAAGTTAGCCACACATATCCATAGAATCATTATAGGTTAAGGGCACAACATATTATCAATAATTTTAAGGAGTTCAAAGATCTTATAGAAAACTAGATGGAGAATTGGATCCATATATTTCACATGAACAGTGAGGTTGAGTGTTTATCCAAGGAGTTAGATGAATTATATAGGAGGATCAGTAGTCAAAGACTAAATATAACTCTATAACTCTGAAACAAAATGAGTCATAAAATGGGTGAATAGGATTATGATGGACAAATCCCAAAGAAATTTTAGTGATTCACATTTAGACTATAAAGTTTTATTTGAAGCATTAGCTACTACTTATTAATTATTAAACTAATATTATACATTAATTATAGTTTAAAATACTCCACAAGAATCATTGAATAGTATGAATCCATGATTGAAACATTTACATGTTTTTGGATAGGATGCATACTCTCACATCCCAACATAAAATATATTGAATCTTGATTCTAATTCTATAGTATGCATCTCATAAGGTATAGGGGTAGCATCAAAGGGTATAAGTTATGGAATATCAAGAAGAAAAAGGTTTTATAAAATTATAATTTAGTATTTATGGAGTTACACATGGTTTTTATTTATGAAGAATAAATAATTAACCAATGAAAGAATAAAACAAGATGTAGGTTGATGTATAATCTAAAGAGTTGGTGTATAAATAAGGTACTATGGATTTTGAATCATAGGAGTTAGAAAAAATAAAGAGATATATACTCTTAATATTAATGATATCATAACATGTGTGCATAATTCCTAAAATATATATGCTACCAAGATTACACTTTCCATACATGTTATCAGTGACTCATAGTAATGCACCCAATATAATGAAGGAATATTTAGGTTTTACAAAGAGAAATTTTAGGAATAAGGATTTGAAGGAGGATATGGAGTCTCTAAGCAAAAATTATACTTGGGAGTTGGTCATGATTATCCTATAAAAAACCTATATGCTTCAAGTGGGTTTTCAAAAAGAGAAAAAATGTATAAGAAAATATGGAGATGTACAAGGCTTGTATGGTGGAAAAATGATTCTTTTAGATTGAGGGAATTTAATTTGGTGAGAACTTTTATATATTAAGAGAATATGGATATAAATATAATGTTCCTACGTGTGAATATTGAATAGTAAATTTATATTTCATATCCCTACATATTCAAGGTTAAGGGGAGGGAGGAATTGATCTATAGGCTAAATAAGTGCTTGTATATATTTAAGTGCTCATATGGATTGAATAAGTCACCTTGAATGTGAAATCATAAATTTGTCAATTATGTAGTTATAATTGGGCATGAACATATAAATGATAATCCATATGTTTACTACATGTAATAAGGTGATAAATGTATCATCATAGTACTCTATGTGGATAGCATGATGTTGAATAAAAATGAAATGGGCATGATTAAATAGGTAAAGTCTCAACTATTTGCATAGTTATAAATATCTCAGTGTTGCAAGGTTCATATCAGGCATGAAAATAAAATAGTATCATGTGAAAGGTAAAATATATATGGACTAGAATAAGTAAAATGATACATTTTTTAGAAACATTTAGGATACAGGATAAAAAATTAGTGTACAACCTATTTTTAGTTGGTTAGAAGCATTCAACTATGTAGTTTCTAGAGATTTGAGAGTTAAGGGACATGATTCAATATTTGTATATGAATATAGTGGTAAGAATAATGTACATAATTCTTTTTAAAAATATAATATTGAAAAAATAGTGGGAGTAGTCATAAATTTCATGTCTAATCCATGCAAGGATCATTGGATAATAGTGATGATGATCTATATATCTATGAGGAACACCTAATCATGTGACCTTATATTTAGTTAATTTTATATGACTTTGATTCTATGGAGATTTTTTAATTATTATTTGTGTGGTGATATTTATTATTATAGGTATGTCAATGCTTATGTATTCAACTTGTTTCATGGTGTTGTATGTTGGATGAGAAAATTGAATATGGGTGTGGCCATTTATACCATTGAATCTAAATAGATCACATCTGCTCATGCAATCAAGGAAGGATTTTGGATTAAATATAATTTATGGTTGTCAAATAATAAATTTTATAGAAAATAACTCTATGTATCATTCTCATACAAAGAGCATTAGTGTGCGATATCATTTTTTGAGAGTATAGGTACAAAATAGGAGGATATCTAGGTATAATTTTTAAACAAAGGAAATTTTTATAGATTCATTAACCAAGGTAGTGTGTACTAATAAGATCTCATAATTAAGGAAACATATGGGAATGGCTACCCAAAACTACTAAAGGTTGAGTGTATTCTCATTTATGAAAATTTCTCAAAATGTGGGATATTGTATGGATAAAATTTAACTTTACATTGATTAACACAATAGTAATTTGTTTACACATTCGGTGTTGTGTAAGGTGTTTTTCATAAGTATTTTTTCAAATATATTTTATCACTAATTGGTTGGGCAACTAGTTGTGATGTCTATGTAGTATTACATGGAGATTATATTTGTCATTTTTTTAGTAATGACAGTGTGGGATGAAAAATCAACACATGGAATGTTTTTTTAATTTTTAATCACACTCTCAAAAATTTCAAAGAAGTTTTTAGTGGTTGAGTTACCACAAGGTGTTGTGTGTGTGTGTGTGTGTGTGTGTGTGTGTGTGTGTGTGTGTGTGTGTGTGTGTGTGTGTGTGTGTGTGTGTGTGTGTGTGTGTGTGTGTGTGTGTGTGTGTGTGTGTGTGTGTGTGTGTGTGTGTGTGTGTGTGTGTGTGTACATACATATACATTTACATATCTATATGTATATATAGACACACACACACACACCCACATATACACATATATGTATATATATATATATATATACACACAAAGATATATAGACATACATATACATACATACATACACACATATACATATACATATACAAGTCCATGTTAGAGTGATAGAAAAATGTTGATATATATTTTTTCTAACTATATATATATATATATATATATATATATATATATATATATATATATATATATATATATATATATATATATATATATATATATATATATATATATATATATATATATATATATATATATATTAGTTATAAAAAATATATATCAACATTTTGTTGTCATGCTAACATGGACTTGTGATGAAGAGTTATAAATTATTAACTTGGAATAGTAGTTAGTGCATGCACATTATTCTACATTGCATTTATCATAAGTGAATTGTATTCTATAAGTCTCAATTATTATTAGGAAGTTGGTATGTTTTATTGCATATGATATTTCCAACAAAGGTTTTTTAATTTTTAATCCATATGGTCAAGTGCGTGTATTAAAATATATATTAAAGTATTGTATGAAGGTTACATAACCTTACAAATTGATCATAACATTTTAATACACATAGTTTATGTTATAATTCAATTAGATTACTATGTTATGATTCTAAAATGTAAGTGTTTTCCTAAGTGAAATTATCTTGTATGTCTATATGTGTGTTTTCCATACTTCTAGGCCTATGTTAGATTTGCATTCAAAAAATTATCTTCTATGTTTGTTTATTATGCCACAACCTTCTCCCCAACATCAATTAACTACTCATACACACATTAAATAAATCTTAGAATAAAATTTTATGTCTAATCAATCTAAACCGTATAAGGTAAGAAAAGTGACTCCTTACAAGCGGATAAAAAACCTACTCCAACTAATCATAAACATAATGTTTACACTATTATTAATGATGATTCTTATTATTTTACATCTCATGAAATTTAATTATGACAATAAAGACACATTTAACTTAGATTAATGGTATGTGGAATTTATAGATCTTGATCATGAAGATAATATTGCATATTATTATGTATGATATGGTAATTTATATGGTATTATGCATTATATTTTATTGTTCTTATCATGTTAATCAATTCAAAAATCAATAATGCATATCTTTGTTTTTGTGTTTTTTTAAAAAAAATTTCATATCTCTCTAGTGCTTGCTTTCTCTCTATCATCATGTATGGATTTTTTGTTCATCTTATTCCATTTAACTTTTTATTTATGTTATCATTTTATTTTTTTAATTGCTTCTTAACATAGATTTATCTTTAATTTTTAATTTATTTTTCTTCTTTCATATGTTTTAGTTTTCTATATTTCTTTAATTGCATTATTTATTTATCCCTTTCATTTTATTATTGTTTGCATTCCAAAATATTTCCCAGACTCTCAAATTATGAAAACACATATGTATCAAGGCATTATACCCCATTCTAGACTATGTTCTAAGGGAATTTTTAGATTAGTATGAGTCCTTCTTTTCTTGGTTCTTATAAGTTTATCCCCTTCGTCATGTGTCTTCCTTGATTGATATTTTTCTTCTTATTTTTACTTGAATTTTTATCTTTGCTTGTTTCCTTATTCATTTTATTTTGTATCTCTTGGCTTCTATATTGATTAGTTTCATTATTCTTTTAAAAATGATTACAAAAATATAAAAAAATAATTTCATTTATCTCTGTTGGTTACATAGTTTTTTAATGTTACACAATGCTTATCTACCTATTTTTAGAGATATACATAAATGCTATTTCCTCACATGATAATCATGGTATAATTTTAGCTAGATACATGATATATGGGTTACATATGATTATTGTACTTATAGTTTCTTCATAATTTCATCATGCCTACACTAGAGCATCATTACATTGTGGACATGCTTATAGTACGGGAATTTTTCAGTGTTATTCATGTTATATATTTATTAATTTTCATTATCATATTAAGATTGATAGGTATTTATTAAAAAAATTTATCTAGCATATAATTTTTTCACTTGGTTACATGGATATGTTTTGTTAACTAACATGCTTGTTGCATTTTATGTTCTCTTGTTGTCCTTTTGAGTTCTATGATTTCCTATGTTTTTGCATTTTGCTTGGGGTATTCCCTTTATTATTTATAAAGAGTCTCCTCTAGTTTTATACTTTGTGTCATTTGTGCATGCTTTATTCCTTTTTTAAATTACATTTTTTGTTCAATGGTTTCATTTCATATATATTGTTACATGTTTGTGCATGATTCCAATGGTTTACTATATGATGTGATACTATATTTTTGGTTCCATGATATATATCATGCACACTCTTACTTATGTCTACTATTTTTGGTGCCTATGTTATCATGGGGTCTCCTATACATTTATTGGGGATACTACTATTGTGATTCATTGTTATATCTTGTATTTATAGGTGAATATTATTATGTTGGGACATATCACTTCTCCCTCTTTACTTGTTACATTAGGGAATATAAATTTCCACTCCCCTTGTGGTCCAGTTCCTTTATTTCTTACTATTTTGAATAATAGTATTTTATAATTGATAATATTTTATTATGACATATTTTTGTGACTATATACATGTGTTTACAAATGTGCTTTCAATATTATTATGGCTTTTACTTAAATATATGTTTCACATGGTTCACTTAATCCTTTTATTATATGAGTAATATGTAGGAGCATCCCATAACCCAAAGAGGGATATAATATCATCTTATTTTATCTTTTACTATAGATTTAATATGGTCAAAAGATATCAAAATTTTAAAAAGTTATGTAGTTATTGAGAAGTTATAGATGTTTCATTCTTCATTTGGGAAGATTATTTTATTAGTTGATAAGTTCAGTTGAATCTAGGTTCAAAGGTTTTTCCACATGTCTAGGGAAATTGAGGTGAATGATAGTTTTTGGATTTTTTGAAGATAACATCATGGTTCACATACCACCAAATGTATTTATTCCTATTGTTTATTTTTATTTATTTATTTATTTCATGTTGATATGATATTATTAATATATTAATTCATTGATATATTTATATATATTTTTGAATTTTTATAGTTACATTTGATATCTTGACATTGGATCATTCATACATCCTCAATGGTAATAAGTACATTCATGCATATGAAAAATAAATTTGATTTTCTATTTTACCAATTTTTGGATATGGACTCTGATTTAAATTAATCTCTCTCATCTTCTTTCTTTTGATAACATTTTCATATCAGGAACTAACTTTGAGCAATACTTATAGGAAAAAATCCAACCATAGAAATAACAATATGGAACCTTAGTTTTTATGTGTAATGTATATGCACATACCCATTAAATTGCGGTATTATATAGATACCTAATTTTGGTATTATACTTTTAGTTCTAATTTTTTATCATTATTTAATACATCATTATTTAGATACCTAATTTTGGTATATGTCTTGCATTTGTAGTGTTTTATCATGATTTCATACATTTGTAGAATTAGTGCACATCAAACTCTTCCTGGCACACCTTAAATATAATTTAGCGACTCATTATTTCATTATCATCATTTATTACTGAACACTTTCAAAATTTGCATTTATTCTCCTTAAGATACTCAATATAAGGCTTGAAAAATTATTTATCTATGTTAATTGAGATAATTTTATATTGACATTTATTAACACATTCTGATGATGGTCATGTAATATATATTTCCTTCTCTCTATATTTTTATGTTTCTTTGTGCCTTGATTTTTTACTTTCCTAATTACATATTTGTGGTTTGCATACAAATGTGTCTTAACTTTAATTAAAATAATCCTATATATAAACATGTAGCCTAATAAATGTTCATCAACTTCTTCATATCATGTCTAATAAAATATCTCACACATTGATCATATATTATATTGTGCAATTTTTGCACTCACTATATTTTGAAGACTTATTGATACATACTTGTACAAAGATAAGGGTATTGAATTACTGAAGGAACATATGTATTTTACCCTAGTTTAATCTTTCATATCATATCATAGGGATAAGGGATGGAATTATTACTTAAATGGGACTGAAAATTTACATGCACGAGTGTTGATTTCCAGTATTATAAACTAACTTTGTTATAATGTAGGCACTAGGTTAACTAAGGAAGAACCCTAAAACAATAATTCAATTTTTTGTCACAGTAATAAGGGAAGGAGAAATTATTTTAACATATGAGTGCATCCATTTACATATCTAAGATATGTTTATATTCATAATATTTTGATAAATTACTTCAATTTTTTTTTTGTAAATATTAGACCTACACAACCACTATTAGAAGGAACCTACCATTTTCACATAGGTGTGATATTAGTCTTATGAATATTGGAGGGTTCCAAATTTAGTCATTGTATCATATCACTATTTTCAATTTAGATGCACTTCTACAATATTATAGATTCTCCTTTTCAACATTTTCAACTTTAATTTGAACTTAGGTGATCCAAAATCTAGGTAGTTACATATAAACCTCCTTTGTCAATTATCAATTATTGTAGGCACTTTCATTCATAAATATTTTATATTTATCCTATGTATACATTATTTATTTTACTTTACTATATTTGGGTAAGATATTCCCATGACCATTTTTATATGTTTGGTGTATTATTTTGAAAACACGTGCACCCTCCACATAAATTAAGTGAATCTATAAGTCAAAATCCAAATATTTATCTATGTACCCATATTTTAAATTTTCAAGCATATTAATCTCCATTTTTCACCTTTAAAATGTGTTTCTATTGTTGTTTTTTTATTTAGGTATGTTTTATATTGTGTCACTTTATGGTTTAGTGTACTTTGGTTTTCCTAAAACCCCATCTATTAACTTTTAATTAAAACACATTTTTTCCTCATCCAAAAATACCCTCTGCATTTATGCTAGATAATGAACCAATTCTCCTATATTGTTGAATCTAGGAACCTTCACATAGGAATATCCTTATTCAACATGGAATAATATTCTTATAGATATTTTTGGAATCCATTTTTAATTTTTACATCTTTGGTTGGTATGAAGACAACATTTTTTGTATGAATCAAATCCATAAAAACATGCCTCAATATTATCCTTTGATTTGACTCTAATTCTTCTCTTTCTATAATAATGTTCCAATCCTATTTTCATTAATATTATTTCTTTAGATTGAATGTTTTTTTCCATTTAAATATAAACCATGAACATCATCATATTTACTTCCCTTTTTTCCATCTAAAAACTATTCAATCCATTTAGTATCCATTTATGTATCTAATGGAAGGTGAATTATTTGTCCATTACATTCAAATTTCATTTATTCCACCTATAATTCAAACACTACATTACAATGTACAAAACATTTTAAGTTCAAACACACAAAATATTATGTCTTATTTTCACAAATTTAAATAAATTCAAAATATACTCATACAAATAATCCAATTAGAGATATAAGAATAACATTTGCTCATCTTCCATAGGAGGGGGAGTGGGGTCACTTTGTCAATAAAGGTTTATATCATGTGTGATCAAAGGGTGAGTAATATTATGACCTATTTTTAAATTTTATTTTCACATCCGCTTATTCAAGGGATCTCATTTTACACTAGTAGAATTTTTTTTATTGATATATTAGTGTCACATTTTCAAGAAACAATTTACCCCTTATATGATCACATGTGATATATACCACTTTACTAAGGTGACCCCCCATACATATACTAATGCAATGTCATAAGTATCTACTTGGAGTGGTAGTATTCTTATTTTCTCTAATTTAATTTTGGGTATCACATTGATATCTATTCTTAAATCTAAAAATCCATAACTAAATTACACCACATAATTTTAATTTTAACCAATTTAGGATTTTTTTTAAATTTTCATCTTGTTTAAATAATATTTTATGTTGTCATTTATTTTCTTTCATATCCCATCTTGCTCTTCTCCATTTATATTATTCATTTTAATATTTTAAAACCTATTATAATTTATCTAAGACTATATCATTGTTACCATATTTTTCAACCTTGTCATTTATTTTCTCTCAAAATATGCTAATTTATCTACTCATTTATTTCTCTAATTTATTTATTATGTTCCTAATTTTTTCCATTATCTAATTGTATTTTATATTATTAGGATATACACTCTTATCTCTATCGTATTAATTTTATTCATCATCCCTTATTCTATAATTAGTAGTTTTTGTTCCTTGTATGGCGGTTAATGCCATTTAAGGTCTCTCCAACTCATGTTCTAGTACCACAACCATGATTCTTACTATTTTATTTTTGGTTAGTTCCTTTGAAAACCTCCTAAAAAATTTAAATATTTTCAAATGCCATTTATTTTCTTCCCATCTCTTCTACTATTTTATTTCCTACTATGTAAATACTCATAATAATATTGGTTTGGTGGACACTATGGTGCCACACTTAGATCAATGGGAGGAAATGCTTGGTATTTTATTTGAGGTTGGCTGCCTTAAATTAAGGATGGAGTTATGTAATTTATATATATTTTTGGAATTAAAAACTCTTTGTCATTTTTTAATCCATTTATAACATCTCTCCCTGAACTCTAATGATTGAAGTGGTTATATTTTAAACATATTTTGTAATATAATTTAAATGGTGGGCCTATATACATTAGTGGGCACTCTTTTTCATCATATTCATCTCACATATTATATAACATACACCATAACCTTTCTCCATAAATAGGTTGTTGGGTCACCATTGTCATCTTTATATGACTTTTAATTATTTTAATTATTATTCTTTTTTCCATATCAATATGGGGGAATTTAATTGGTATATTTCCTTCCAAAAAACATACCATACACTATTTTTAGTACTCCATGATGAATTTGAGGTATTTGTTTCTCCCTTGATTAATATTTCTTGTTTTAATCTCAATTGTGATAAATCAAGATGAATTTTCTTTGACTATGGTTCTATCATTGATTCTTTTTGCCTTCATCGTTATTGTGATTATATTATTGATGTTAGTTTTATGGATTCTAAAAATGTTTTAAATATTTTACCACCCATAGAAGCTTTTGGATATGGTATTAACCCTTACATGAACCATTTTATTCTTTGATTTTAATTCAAGGCTTATTTAATATTCCCTATTATTTTATTAAATTGCTGATCATATTCCTTTATAATTTCTTCCCCTTTCCATATCAAGTTCATCATTGTAATAACTCCCTCTATATAAATTAAATGGTAGTAAATTTTTTTTTGGAATAGTCTCTTCAATTCATCCTAATTTAGATTTTAGTCAACTCTAACATTCATATTATACCAAATAAATGTCTCATCTCTAAGGATACCAACACAATAAAATAAATCCACTTTGGAATAATTAATCCATTGAATTCTCCAACATGATTCTAATGTAAAAAAATGCTCCGTGGTATCTTTTATATCCTTCCAAAATAATGGGAATTTCATCGTATCTTGATCCATTAATGGAAGGTTTTATTTTAACCTCTTTTTACCTAGTTCACTTTTTTTATAGATACTAGTTAGGTGAGATCCTTATCCTAGTCGCTTTTTGACCAGAGCTCTAACTAGTTTGGGACATAATCAAGGGCCCAGATCCACAAGTGATCTTCCATCATAAGTACTAAAATTAATAAAAATAACCATAATCAACCCAATAATACCAAAAAACAACTATAACAAGCCCAAGAATACCATCAATAGCCATAATTAGTCCCCAAATTCTAATGATTAGCCATAATCAGCCTCTGATACTAAGGTAAGATTTGAACTTGGGTGGTGCTTGAAGAAATCAAGTCACTTTAACAACTCACCCACATATTATCAGTTACCCAATTAAATTTTAGTTGAACTTATTTATAAACAATAGTGCATGTTCTTAATTTTTGCATTCTCTTATATTACAAAAGGATGTCTTCTTCATTTATCCTTTTCCAATTTTATTCTACAATAATATCTTCTTGGTAATAATTATAAATTATTTAATAATCCTCTCTACTTAATATCCTCACTAAAGTTTATTTAACTATCCCAAAGTTGTGAATAACAATTGAATGCAAAAAAAGCTCTTAGGTGCCAGGGAAAAAATGAGTGCTCTTTCAAAATTTGAATTAGTTGGTTTGCATGTAGGCGAGAAACTGATTGGGGAGAATCTGGCAAGAGGTACAGACCCTAGAGGAATAGTAGGGGGTGTTGGAAAGCATGTAGGGCTAGAATATTTGGATGATGTTGACAATGGAAAGACTTCATGTGTTAATGTGCCTTTTAGTGGGGATTGTGGCCCCTCATTGAATCATGTGTTGGGGCAGGATATCGAGAAGGAGAAAGATAGTATTGATTATAATAAGGAAAAGTCTTCAAAAGGAATGTAGGTAGGGATCTTAGAATGAAGGATGTGGTCATCTCTATTTGGTAAGAAACCTACTGGAAAATCTCTTTTCCCACCGGTGACTTCTAAATCCTGTTGGGAGAAAGGTGAGTTTCAAGTTTTTATCCCAAATCCTTTACTTGATTTTTTTGTGTCTTCAATGGAATTTAACTTAGTGGGTAAATTTTTAGGAGCAAGACCAGATATAGATTCTCTTTGAAAAATGGTTAAAAGGAATTGGATTATTTGAGGAGAGCTAGATATTACACCAATGTTGAATGGGTTCTTCTCATTTATATTCAACTGTAAGGAAGATATGAATATGGTTCTTAGTGGAGGGCCATGGTTTTTTGGTAAATGTTCTCTCACTATCAAAAAATGGGAGCCAAACATGGATCTATCATATTCTTTTTTCTTAACCACTCCCATCTGGGCAAGACTCCATGGTCTACCTTTAGATTTTTGGCATGAGGACATTTTTAAAGGAATTTCCAGTTCTTTTGGTGAACTTGTAGCATTGGATAATGCTACGGCTTCTATAACTAAACTTCAAAGTGCTAGACTTTATGTTAAAGTGGCAGATCTAAATCATCTCCCAAAAAAGGTCAAATTAATATTTAAGCTTGGTAAGAAAACTCAAGAATTTTTTTTTGAAGATTTGCCCAATTCATGATATGCTTGTAAGAAATAGGGGAATTTGGTTAAGAATTATCCTTTTATAATTAAAAATCATCCAAGAAATTTTTTGGATGCGAAAGAAGCTAAGGTCCAGCAAAAGAAAATATGGAAAATCAAGGAAGATCATAGGCATGAGCAAAAGAATAATGAAGATCCAAAAGTCCTATATGCAAAAATGAACAAAGATTCTTTTATTGAAGACTCTAATGCTTTATATATAGAGGGGGATAAAGATATTTCTTTAAAGAAAGTAAACTCTTAGAAAGAAGGACATGATTTGTAAACAGAGATCATAAAATCTAAACAAATAATAAAGGATCTGACAGATCTATCAAAACAAATTGTTGTCTATCAAAGTATAGAATATCGATGTAGAGATGAAGAAGACAAAAATGTGTTAGAGGAAGGTGAATTTACACCTGAAGATGGAAATAAATCAAAGGAGGGAGAGCTTCTTTCTTCTCAACCTAGGAAGAGACATGTGTTATCTAAGGATGATAATGATTTTCCTTTGGATGAGCTTTCCCCTAGAGAAGATGGGAGAGGGATTGGATAAAATTCAAAGCATAAACTAAACCAAAGGAAAAGAGTTTAAAAAAGAACAATACTAAGGGAGTCAAAACTAGAAGTAGCAAATTAGACCAGCAAACAAAGATGAAATCTATTGCTTCTACTCTAAAAATTTTTGGAAAAGGAACCGAATAGCACTCTAAGGTGAAACCAGATGTTGGTTCCCTAGGCAAACTTGGAAGAAGATCCATAAAGAAAACTAGAGAGTTAGAAATTATTCAAAATATTGCTGATGGTAGGCAAGCAACTATTCTAGATTTTGCCCCTAAAAAATAGACATGAAATCATAAGTTGGAATATTAGGGGGTTAAACAGTATTCATAAAATGGATATTGTTAGGAATTTTATTAGAGAACATAAGCCTAATTTTCTTTTGCTCCAAGAAACCAAAATGAATAAAGAGAAAGCAGAACAGAAGATTTTTAAAATTATTCTATAAATGCCAGTAGTTCAGAAGGTGCATCAGGGGGAACTCTGATATTATGGAAGAAGAATTATTATTCTGGAATGATTATGATGGCTAGTAAATATCTCATGATTGTAAAAATTACCAGTGTGGATCAAAATGAGGGTTGGTATATTGTAAATATTTATGCTCATAATATTAAGAACCTAAGGAAAAAGGTATGGGAGTCTGTTTTTAGTTTTAAAAGTACAGACTATTTTGGATGATGGATTATAATGGGAGACTTTAATGTGACTCTCTATGATCATGAGAAAATGGGAGGTAATGCTACCCAGATGGAAGGGAGATTAGACTTACTTGAGTTTATAAATAAAGAGGGACTAATGGATATGGAACTCCAAGGAATTCAATTTACTTGGAGTAATAAGAGAGCAGGTAATGAATGTATTTAGGCTAGGCTTGATCATGCCCTTATTTCTCTTGAATGGACAAAAGAATTCATCTACAAGTTGGAATCATGCTAGAAAATTGGATCAGATCATTTTCCTCTCATCTTCACTACTGCTAAAATTAATTCTAAGAAGAATTTTCCTTTTATATTTGAGAAGATGTGGATGCAACACCTACAATTTGAAAGTAAATTGGAAGAATGGTGGAATATTGATATTGATGGTACAACACTCTTTAGAGTTATGTCTAAGCTCAAAAATGTTAAAAGGGAAGTTAAAAAATGGAATAAGAATAGCTTTGGAAACATCTTTGAGAATAAAATTGATATCAAGGAGGAAATTCTTAAAACACAGGAAAAAATTTAGAAGGAAGGATATACTCCTAATCTCCTTATTGAAGAAAATGAAAAGTTGGCTCAATATCATGATATCATCACTAAAGAAGAAATCTATTGGAGACAAAGATATAGGTTCTTATGGTTGAGAGAAGGAGATAAAAACACAAAAAAATTCCATCTATCCACTCTAAAGCATAGAGCTAAAATTCACATATCACACCTAAAAAAGGGAGATTTGAAGCTTATAGAAGAAAAGGATATAAAGGAGGAAATGGAGTCTTTTTTCTCATCCTTAATGAAGGCTGATCCTAATATCAATTTGGATAGTCAATCTGAAATCCTAAGAGTGATTCCTCCGTTGGTTTCGAAGGAATAGAATAAAATGCTAAGCTTAATTCCTTAGGATGAGGAAATATTCAAAGTTGTTTTCTCTCTAGGAGGAGATAAAGCTCCTAGACCTAATGGTTTCCCCATGTTTTTCTTTCAAAAACTTTGGAAATTTGTTGGTAAAGATGTTAGTGATGCTGTGAAGGAATTTTATGGAGCAAAATAGATGCTTAAGGAAGTTAACTCTACTTTTCTGTGTTTGATTCCCAAGAAAATTGGTGATGATTCACCTGATTAGTTTAGACCGATCAGTCTCTGTAATTCTTTTTATAAAATTATTTCTAAAGTTCTTACGTTCAGACTTATTCAAGTGATTCCTTTGATAATTTTTTATTAGCAAAATGGATTTATCCCAGGTAGACAAATTCTCAACTCTATTATCACTACTCATGACAATATTCACTCATTGTCTTGTTCTAATAATTAGGGGTTCCTTATGAAAGTTGACATTGTTAAAGCCTATGATAGGGTAGATTTGTTATTCCTTTCAAATAGTCTATTAGCTTTTGGCTTTGACCAAAAGGTGGTTGGTATTATTTACCAGTTGATTTCTACTTCCTCTATTGCTGTTTTGGTAAATGGAAGCTCATCCCATTTCTTTTATCCATCTCGGGGTTTGAGACAAGGTGACCCTTTATTACCCATCCCTTTTGTGATTATGGCTGATTGTTTGGGGAGATATATTAGGGATTTAGTCCATAAAGGTTTATTTAAGGGTTTAAAACCTTCTTTCCATCCTCTAATTTGTTCTCATGGACAACTTGTTGATGATACCATATTTATGGGGAAAGCTGAAGCCAAGGAAGCAAAAAATTTGAAGAAAGCCATTAACTTATATTCTTCTACCTCAGGTCAATTGATTAACTAGAATAGAAGTGCAGTGTTCTTTATTAACACCCCTATCCAGAGGCAAAATAAAATTGCTAAAATTCCTAAATATTCTATAGGATCTCTCCCCTCTTCTTACTTGGGTCTTCCTCTTGGTCTAAAAGTCCCTGATGCCTTCTGGGAGGATCTTATTAACAAGTTCAATAAGATACTCGTGGGATGGAAAGGAAACCTTTTAATTCAGGAAGGAAAGTTAACTCTTCTCAAAACTTATCTTCAAAGCATACCTACTTATGCATTAAGCCTATTCAAAATTCCTACTAAATTTGCAGAGTCTATTGAAAAAATTCAAAGAAATTTCCTATGGATTGGTACTAAGGAAAAAAGGAGAATTCCTTTAATTGCTTGGGACAATGTTTGCAAACCTTTCAGGGAAGGGGGATTAGGAATTAGGAAAATCATAAGTATGAATAAAGCTCTTTTAGCCAAACTGGGATGGAGAGTTTACCATGAAAACAAAGAGTGGAGTACTATATGGAAACATAAGTACCTCTTCAATGCTAAATCCCTTTATGATTTCTTTTCTTATCCTAATGTAATTCATTCCTCTTCCATATGGGGGGCTGTTCAAGGGACCAAAAAAACTTTAGAAAAAGGATGTTCCTAGAAAGTTGTTAATGGACTTAAGGTGAAATTTTGGGATGATGTCTGGTTAAAGGATTATCCTTTGATGGAAGATTTTCAAGATAAGGATTTAGTTGATCGATGTAAGCAGAGATGTGGAATACTAGTTAGTCAGTATTGGTAGAATGACTCTTGGGTGAATTTAACTGATGTTAATCAAGGCTTCAGCAACATCCAATTATCTCTCAATGTTGTATCTCTTTATCCCTATATGGAGGATAAGATTATTTGGCATGATGATCCTAGTGGACAATTTAAAGTCTCTACTATCTTTACTTCAAAGGAAAAGGGTAATCAACCTTTGTGGTCTCAAGCATGGATGAAGGGGCTCATCCCTATAATTAATATCTTCTTCTAGACTCTACTTCAAAATAAAATCTTGACCCTTGACAATTTGTAGAAAAGAGGAATAAATGTGGTCAACAGGTGTATTTTATGCAAAAATGGATTTGAAGATAGAGACCATATGTTTTTGAATTGTTCCTACACTCAGCAAGTTTGGACTGAGATCCTTAATTTTTGGGGTATAACATGGGTACATCAAAAAAGTGTGGATCTATCTTTTAAAAGCTGGTGTTGTCCCTGTAAGAATCCTGGTGTTCATTTTTTCTAGAAACTAACACTTCCTCATATATGGTGGGGTATATGGAAAGAAAGAAACAATAGAATATTCAGAAGTAAAGAACTTTCAGGATGGGTGCTTGGTCAAAATATTATTAGAGATATTAAGGAGAATTTTAAATTATAGAGGGATACTGATCAAACCTTTCAATTTGATAACCCCTTATGATCTAAAAGGTCTAACTTGAAAATTGATAATCCAAGATTGATTGTAAAATGGAATGTCCCTCCTACTGGATGGATCAAAGGAAATTCTGATGGAGCAGCTAAAGGGAATCTGGGAAGAGCAGGATGTGGAAGAGTACTAAGATATCATGTGGAAAATGTAATTGATGCTATTGCTATCCCAATTGGTAAGTCGAATAGTCATATTGTTGAAGCTACTGTAGCCCTCTACACCATTAAACTAGCTGTTGAGTTGGGATGTTCCAAATTATGGTTGGAAGGTGATTCTTTGAATATTGTAAACATCCTAAATAACAAAAACTCAATTTCATGGTCTATTGAGGCTACGGTGATGGAAATTAAAGCTTTAATTCTAAAGTTTGAAAAAGTGGCCATATCTCATACATATCAAGAAGCCAATGGGGTTGCTGACTAGATAGTTAATCATGTTGTTCAAATGAGGCATAAGGTGAGATGGCATGATGCATTAAATAAGCACATTGATCTCAAAGCACTTATTAATCATGGTGCCATTCATTCTAAAGAGGGAAAGATCTACCTAGATTATTAATTTAATGATTCAGTGGAGTGGCCTTACAGTGGACAGATTACCTTCACTGAATAGGTACATTCATGAGAATGTAATTTGGATTTCACATGTGTCAGCGTATAGGCAATTTCCATTTCATGTAAAGAACAATTGGGTCCATTTTTCTGCCTTCACTGTGTGGGTGTTGTTGGAATATTGTTTGTTCTATAAAATGAAGGGTGAACCACAGAAGCAAGAGCCAAAAAATTTTGAAGGATGGAAGGATAGACAAGATGTATGGAAGATACTTCAGAAAGGGAAAGTGGTAAGTTATTTGGAGTGATTGCATGGATCTAAACCCCAAATTACAATGGCATTCTTCAAAAATTGGGTTGATGACAGAGTAACTCTACATGGTGTTACTGTGAAGCTTACTAAGGATTTCATTGCTGAGGTTACAGGGCTTCCCATGGGTGGTATAAAATTCTCTAAGTAGACCAGTATTTCCAATGCAGCATATAAAAAATTTCTGAAGATGGATGTAGAGGAGAAGCAATTGGAAAAGACTGGAGATTTCTTCGATTTGGAGCAGATAAAAGGAATTTGGAGAGATGTATTATGCTATATTCATGAGTATTTTATCCTAGATGGTAGGAGAAAAATATTTCATAAATTTCATTTTGTCTTTATTAATCATTTTAGGCATAAAGATAGAATATCCTTCCCTTTCTATTTGTGTTTTTCACTGCTTCAAAGTCTATTTGCCCATAGAAAGAAGGAATCTTGCCCTATTTTACATGGACTGATTCTTATCATAGAGGGATTTTGCAAAAACAATGCCATAGCTTTGACTCCTTATTCTAACAAAAATAAGGAATCACAGTGTAAAAAGAATGAAAAAGTTAAGGGGAAAGAAAAAGTAAAATCAAAACCCTCCAGTTTTAAAAAATAGAATGCTGAAGAGGAATATGAGTGGGAAAGCATAGAAAGTTCTGAGAAGAATGTTTTGGAGGAAGAGGAAGGGACAAAAACTGGTGATTTTAGTTCAAATTTGGAAGGTTATCAAGAAAATGAAGAAAAAAGTGAGAAAGAAAATGAAGGGGATAAAATTGAGGGAAATGCAGAACAGAATAATTCTAATCATGAGGATAATTAGAATGTGTTGGGAGGAAGTGTTAAAGACACAAATATTTTACTTGATGATCCAGCCTCGATAAGAGAAAAGGAACATATGGTTCTGGTTTCCAATCATGCCATGGAGATTAGGGAATAAGAAAAGCATGATCCTGTCCAGCATGAAGACCCTGTAGAGACAAAAGAGGATAAAATGATGGAAAGGGAGGATCAGATTGAAAATGATGAGTCCTCTCCATAGGAGAATGTAGATGACAGTTGTGATGCTCAGTAGAGGGACACTAGGCTTTCTTTCATGAATTTGGCCAAATTCAAAGCTGATGTTATTCTCCAAGTTGATTCATGGATGTATAAGGAAATAATGGAGCTAAAGAAGAAAGTAGAAATAATGCAACATAACTAGGAAGCTGATAGGATCAACATCAATAATATGGAGATGTAAATGAGAGATATTCCAATTAAACTTAAGGATTATGAGAATAATCTGAGAAGGCTCATCAAGGAATGCAGAATGAAAATGGAGGAGGTTACTTCAAGCATATGTGTGGCTGCAGCTAACCTTGGAAAATGAGCTAATGAAGAAATAAAATCTTTGAAAGGGCCAAGTAAGAGGACTAGGCAGAGCTCAAGGAAGGAAGCACTTCGGCTACAATATCCATATAGGATACTGCAATGATTGGAAATGAGGCTGTGAAGATGATCCTGGAATTAGAAGACTAGAGTCTTCTTTGATGCTATTATTTTTGTTCTGGTCCCTTCTGCTAGATGTTATAATTGGTTCTAAAATCTGGTTCTTAGTTTTAATACTTATTTTGAGTTTCCAGGTCTCTGTAAAACCTGTGAACTTTTTTATGTTTTGGTCTGTGGTTTTAGGTCCCTGTAAAACCTGATTTTGATGTTGATTTTCAATTAGTGTTAGGAATGCTCTTCCTGTTGGGCGTTATTGCTTCATCTTTTTTTCTTTGTTATAGGGTTTCAGGTTCCCTTCAAAACCTACTTTTACCTTAATCTAAAACTATCCCAAATTTGTTCTTTAGGATATATCACCTAACTCACTTGAAATTTATCCTTGTAACTATCAATTTGTATTAGAGAAGGAATTTATTCCAAAGGGCTTATCTTCTCACATTGTCACTTTTGATTGGGGGTATATAAATAAGTATATTTTTTAATATCATCATTATCCTCTTCTCATATATATTTTGTATAGTTTTCTTCTTATAACTCTTTATCCTCTCCATCATTATCACTTACTACTTATTCATCTTATAAAAAGCTACTATTATATTATTATTCTTCAACTCTACTAAAATTTTCTCATATCCAATTTAATAAATCCTCATCCTTTCCTAACTTTACACATTCTTATCCTTCCTATCTCTCTTCCTCATTACCTCTTAATTTATCTTATATTTATAAATTAAGAGAACTAGATTATATTTCACCTTGGTTTTATGCTCCAAAATATTTTACGCTCTCCTCTTGTATAATGTTTTTATTTGTTTTTTCTTTGGTATCTTCTCTTAAGGCTTTTGTAACCCTTTTTTTCTCAATTAAATTCTTATAATGTAATTTATTATACCTAATTTTTTCCCCTTTCACCATATGTGCTTCTAGTCTCAAGGATGTTTTATAGCTTACATGTTTTTATATTTTCTTTACTATTTTATGTTAATGATATTTATTGGTTAGCTTTATTTTTTATGTTTTATTGAGTGTTTTATTTTTATATATTTTATTAATATTTTAATTTTTTTAGTTTTATATATTGATGTACCATTTACACAATCCATTTTATTAATTCACTCTTCATAATTATGTTTTCTCTCTCTATTTTTTGTATCTCTTTCTTATATATTATAACCCTTTACTATTCCAATCTATTTATCTCATATTATAAGATCATTTAAATATTAATCTTACTAATTTATATATTATCATCTTCTCTCTCTCTTATATTTCTTCCTCCCAACTATCACACATAATTTTCCCATAGGTTTCATCACAATAAAATCATTCCCTTGTTAGAATTGAATATTGGCATATGTAAAAACATCATTTTTACCAACCCAGTGTCACAATTGTTCACTGACATCACTATGTATTATTTCACACACTAAACCCTAATTTATCTTTGGGCCCAAAACATTAATTTGATTAATGTTTAAAATATTAATCATATATTCATATCCCTAATCTCATTATCACATAACATCATAACCTAATTATATGAGAAAAATATCTAATCAACCCCTCACTATTCTATATTACCCCAAATCAATTAATCCATTAATCCAATTATAAAATTGAACCTTACTAATCCCACTCAATGCCTAATCTAGATTAATTAAATAATTAATTACACTAGTTAATAAATTCATTATAATCAAAAAATCCATGGAATGATAAATTATAAATTATATAAAATCAATAAATCATAAAATCATTTCAAATTACTAAACCAATCACCTAAAATACAAGGCAATAAATAAAAACTAAGGTAGGTGAAATTAAATACAATCAAGCCACTCCTCATTCAACACACTTCCTTACAAATCTAACCCAAAACATGTATTCATAAACTTCTTTCATTAAAAGAGAAGGATGACTCATTATTAACCATAGTTCTTGGATCAAATTCAAAAGTTCACATTCATTCTAAATATATATAAAAACAGCTCACGTTGCTCACTTTGAATAAGTAAATTGAACCTACCAACATGTTTCCCACTTCAAGAGATATATATTTTGTTCAATACATATAATCATCAATCCAATCATATAATCTACAAGGATATATTATACACAAATGTTCACACATGAATCAACATTGAATAACCACATTCTAAGCATTGTCTATCACACAATCCACCATCAAGAATATCACCTTCACCATTGGTAAACGAAGCTATCTCATAATCTTTCTCTCTCTATGTTCATCTAAGGTACAATTGAATTATTTATCATAGATAGTTTACTTTTTTTTGGTTTTATTTATAACTCTCTTTATTGATAATAGTTGTCTTGTGTATACATTTAGCACACATAGTCACAATCATACAATCATTTGCTTGTTTTCACTTGTTAGGTCTTAGTAGTCTAGATAGTTTCACTTTTAGAATTTATTAGTGATAATTTTAGTCCTATTTTATCAAATTTAGCTTCAAACTTATATTCTTATACTATCATTTATTTTTTACTATGGAATAAAAAATTCATACTATAGAACAATGAATTGAAACTAGTGATCAATGAATTATTTCTATGAAATAATGAATTCATATTTTTTTATTCATATCTTCTATTTATGGAGGTATGAGGAATGTGAATTCATTATATATAACATAGATTTTATGTTTTTAATTGATGAGTTCATTTATGTCTATTTGTATCTTATATTCTTGTAGGTCTAAGTTTCAATGAAAATGTTTTGAGTATTGTTGAATTATTACTAAACTTTTGCTATTTTATTCTATCCATCAGTGAATTCATCATTTGTGTCACCTATATTTTCTATTTCTTTCTCTATTATTTGTCTAATTTTTTAATAGCGATATCATGTTGATAAAAAATATATTATTTTACATGTCAACAAGTTAGTTCTAAGTATCAGCGATTTCATTCTATAGTTTTTTTTATTTTCATTAATTTTCAATTCTCTATTTTTGATATAACTTGTAGGTCCCGATTGATGAATATATTTTAACCAAACTATGGACTAATTTATTACAAGTTTTCATTGTCCAAAGACATTTTATTATCAACTAAACAAACACTTTAAATATATATATATTAATAAAATGATGAACAAACAATATTAATTTATATATATATATATATATATATATATATATATAAATTAATATTGTTTGTTCATCATTTTATTTGCTTCATTTTTACATGTGTGTAATCTTTGAACATTCTATGATCTTGCTTAATAACATAAGGTGAATGCAAGAATCAAAATTAGACTATATCAATCATGGTATCCTTAAGACACACTACATATAATCTTCCCTCATGTTACAGGTTAATCTTAGGAATCATAAATAATGTGTGACTACTTTATATTAAAATTTTAGGGCCATGTTACTCATATTTCATTACCTAGCATTGAGACAATCCCCATGTTTTGTAAGGGTATATAATTTTTTAGGAATTTATAATTATTGGATAAGTGGTCATGCATTTTAATGGCAATGTGAAGTGAGGTGGTTTCATCAACTAATACCTATGCCCTAAAAGATACCTTTGCCACACTAATCTAGGCCTCAACATATCTCAATGTATATAGATGGTGCCCCTAGATTTCTTTGTTTATATTAGATTGTGAGGATATTTTTTGTATATGGATAGTGGCATTGGTAACACAACATTCCCAAATATCATCCAACACATACCTTTAAAATTAATATCAATGGGCCACTAGATGGTTATAATCCTACATAAATGGGTAGGTTGTACTTGTTTTTATTGATTGATCCTCTTGTGTTTGAACACTATTATACCTAATCCAAAATCTAACCAATAAAATAAGATATAAATTTAAATTTAGTTGAAACTAGATAAGTAAAATAAATATCACAAACCAAGATCAAGTAAACATAATTAATCCTAATCCAGATAAAAATAAGTAATCCAAATCCAAATGATCAATTTATCTAATCAAACAAATATGACTATTTAGGTCAAACAAAATTTTATCACTAAACAAATCCAACTTTCATCTAAGTTAAGTCCAACATAAAATAGCCAAATTAAATCAAAACACCCAACCAATCAATTTGAATCATCTAAGTCACATCATTTATTATAAATCAAAATAAAATCAAAATCTAGTTAGAATCATGGTACCCAAAAAAAGGTACCAACTCAAATGAAATAAAAATACATAAACTAATGATCCTTTACATCATAATCCATTTTAATTAGATCAATAATGTGTTCTTAATAATGATAATGATAGTTTAGTCATTTAGAGTGAATATCATGAGGAAGATAGTGACTTGTTCAAGACTAATTGAAGAAAATACTAAATGGATTAATAACTATTTGAAAACAAACATGAGCTTCTATTACACCTTGTATAAATAGGTACACATATTCCCTTTGATTAAAATCTAGATAATTTTTCTCTCATACTTAGTAGTAACATGTAGGACATTCCTAACAAATAACAAGTTACTTTTAGCCACAAGGTAGAAGAAAATTGAGGCAATGATGATTTTGCCTCTCAAAATATTAATCTTAATGTAGTTATTTAACCCTAAATTTGGATGAGGATTTTTTTGGGTAGATTAGATTATTAATATATAAATGACAATGAAAAAGAGTGATAATGAGATCTACACCAAGCCAATTAAATGCTAATATTAGATATAACATATATTGAACTCACTAAAATGAGATAGGCTTAAAACAGTAAGTATACTTATGATAGATATGGAAATGACAAAGAAATAATATACTTAGTTTCATTGCTATAATAGTTTTGGATTTTGAATAAACAAGAAGCATACTAGATGAAGATTCTAGAACAGTCACCAAAATCTATATTGAGAGCCTTTACAACTACAAACACTAGTGTCAGACTTAAATGTTAGTGTTAATGCTACTATCTGAACTAGATGTAGGTGTCATGGATGGAATACCTACTATAAAATAATGTAACCACCTAGATGCTTATGGGTTTTTATTCATGTTTATTATGGTTCATTGAGATATAGTTCATAGACTATGAATCATTAAATTGCAAAAGTCTAGTACTTCATCTTCATAGTAACCTTGGAAAAAATAAATTAGTGGGAACATAGTGGTAAGTTAACCCTAAATACCCCCTTATCAATGAGTTTTGCCTACATACCTAATACTTTGAATCGGGCCTCAGAGTAATGTAGTTCTCTCCTATGGGTTGGTTTATGTGTGAATCATACAATATGTGAAAAGCAAGTACAATAGTGACCTAGCTTGTAACTTGGAAAATTGTGCTCTTAGGATGTTTCTTTAGTAACTCAGACCTATGTATATGTTATCCCTTTGAATGATATGATAAAAAGAGAAAATATGGAAACATTTATTTATCAAGTGCTTAATTAAATGCTTTGATAAGTTATATTGGTTTATGCAAGGTATTCTCTAGGTGAGGAATGAATGAATAATGATTATGAATATATAATACTATTATTAGGAAATATATCACATTAAAGAACTTATTTCAACCATTAAGATATGTTTCATTCATAAATTAGATAAATGTATGGAGCTCAATACTTGTGTAAGGGTAAGACACTAGCATCAATTCATGGGTCTAGGGTTGATGTTTATGTCTTGGAAGTCATAAAATAGGTATAGGCTAAAAACTTATAGGGGCATAAGATAAGAATATTTTAAGCATTATGGGAAAGATAGAGTGTATGGGTCATCAACATAAGATTTTTTGGACCAAGAGTTAGGCCAAGGGGAACAATATAAAACATATGCAAGACTTATGAAAGGGGGAGAGGTCCAAAACTAATAAGAATAACCAATGTCTAAGTTTACCAAAGGTATAATATTGAGGTTATATATAATCCATAAATATCATCTACAATGTTTTATTTTCACATGGTAAATGAAAATTTAATCTATAAGGTCAACCTAGCTAATAAAAAACCATGTTATCCTTGATGAAATCCAAAAACTTAGTGAAAATTTGGTAGGCCTAACCACCCACATCCACCAACAACAATCCAATCAAGACTAGTTTCCCAATGAATAATCCTATCAATAACAACCAAATTATCAACCACTGAATAATGAGAACTAATCAAACGCAATTCAACATCGATATACACCACCTCAAGGCATGACATTTAATCATGAATTTAAAGCTTTGAAATACTTTTTTTAATGACTACAAGTAGGAAACCAAAGAAAAAATAATAAGTTTGAAGATCTTTGCCCATATCCAATTGAAAAAAATATGCTAAACATACCATTTCATTCTCATTTTGAGGCACCTAAATTTTAAAAATATAAAGGAAATTGGGACCCATAGGAACATGTCAAGTAATTTTTTATGTCATGTCAAAAGATTACCTACATCAACATTTATTTAATACTATTATTCTTGAGAATTTTGGGTAGTTGATACTTACACCCACCAAATGGATATATAACCACATTTGTTGATGCATTAGAATAATTTATGAGACATATTTTATACAAAATTTATCATGAATTTATCATTATGGACCTTTTCAAATTCAAGTAATGAAATGCAGATAATTTCTCTTCTTTCTTATAAAGAGAGCATGGTTTAGCTAGCATAATACTTTACATTATTACAAAGTAACAATTATTTTCCATATTTGTGGAAAAACTAAATAAATAAATGGCCTTCCAATTAAAGGTGCACTACACCAATAAAATTGATGAAAGCTTTGAGAAGGGTGTCCAAATATAGAATGCACTTGTTGTAAAAGTCTTAGTGATATTTTATTCCAAATATTCCCAACATAAAATAAGATGTAAACCAAAAATATTAATTTTTTTGGTACAAAAAGAGTGTAGTGGAAGATGGATTAATCGAGTTTAAACATGTTCAAAGTGTTTAAAATAATAAAATCATTACCCAAAAATGGGTTCCACCAAAACAAGAATATCAATGAAAGACATTCACTCCTCTCAGAGAATCTTGGAAAGTTGTTTTCCACAAGCTTGTCATAGAAAACATGATAATATATCCATAGATAAATCCCTTTGATGAAAATAAGCCTAAGAAAAATTGGTGTAGAGAGGAAGTGTATTATTATTTTCATAAGGAAAAAATGTCATTCTATAAAAAAAATGCATGAAGATCAAATAATATATTCAAGACTTGATAAATCATAATGAGATTGAATTAGATAATAATGATTTATCATCTAAGAATTAGTAAACAAGAATATTCAAGGAACCATTCCACAAACATGATCATAACACTTAGTATAAGAACAAATAAAAATATTGATGTTAAAACACCCATGCTAACCCCGTTAGTACCACAATTAAATCCCATACAACTATGACACTATGATTGTCCAAATAATTGATCATCCCATTGCCACAATCATATTTAAATCCTAAGAATGTGTTATCACTACTCAGTGCTCTAAATTTACTATCCAAGGGAATTTTGATTAAATTTTTTTTTGCATCCACTCCTAGGGATACTATGACCTTAATGAACATTTTTATAATATTTTTGCATAAATATCTATCTTGGATCTCTTGAAGATGTTTTTTCATAAGAACAAATTATATTATAAGTTCATTGAGCAATCATAATTTTATACTGACATCAATCCTTCATAATTATAAGCTTTAGTGGACATTTTTTCTTGAGAAAATAACTCATATTTTACTGTGATGACCTTCTACTAGCAAGACCATCTCATAATATTCCCTCTACATCAAGGCCATCATTGAAAAGCATAAATTCAAATGGTCACTCATGAAAATGGGTTAGGACTAAATATTTGTATATTTAAATTGGTCAAGTAGATTTAAAATTATGAGTTGGAATTAGAAGACAATATATATGATTTTCACATTCTATGATATTGCCTCATGTTATAAGGTGAATGCAAAAATCAAAAGTAGACTAGGTCAATCATGTTATCCTTAGGACACACTACATATCATCTTCCCTCATGTTGAAAGGTTATCTTAGGAATCATAAATAATTTGTGACTACTTTATTTTAAAATTTTGCATCTTATTATTGGGATTTGTTCACCTAGCATTGAGAAAAAACCCATTTTATATAAGGGTACATAATTTTTTATGGATTTAACTATTGGATAAGTGTTCATCCATTTTAATGGCACTATGAAGTGAGGAGGTTTCATCAACTAATACCTAGGCCCTACAAAATACCTTTGCCACACTGATTTAGGCCTCAGTATATCTCAAAGTATATAGATGGTGCCCCTATATTTCCTTATTTATAATATATTGTAAGGGTATTTTTTGTATATGGATAGTGACATCGGTAACACAACATTCCCTAAGATCACCCACCACATACCTTTCAAGGTACTATTGATGGACCACTAGATGGTTATAATCCTAGATGATTAATTAGGTTGTAGTTGTTTGTATTTATTGATCATCTTGTGTTGTAACACTATTATACCTAATCCAAAATCTAAGCAATAAAATAAGACAAAAATTTAAATGTAGTTAAAAATATATAATTCAAATAAATATCACAAACCAAGATCAAGTAAACATAATTAATCCTAATCCAACCAAAAATAATTAATCCAAATCCAAATGATCAATTTATCTAATTAAATAAATATAACTATTTAGGTCAAATAAAATTAGATCACTAAACCAATCCAACTTGCATCTAAGTTAATTCTAACGTAAAATATCCAAATTAAATCAAAACACCCAACTAATCAATTTGAATTATTTAAGTCGCATCAATTATTATAAATCCAAATATATTCAAAATCCAATCTAAACCATGGTACCCACAATAAGATACCAACTTAGTTGATATAAAAATACATAAAATAATGATCCTTTTCATCATAATCCATTTTAATTCCATCAATAATGTGTTCTTATTAATGATAATGATAGTTTAGTTGATTAGAGTGAATACCAGGAAGATAATGTCTTATTCAAGACTAATTTAGGAAAATCTTAAATGGACCATTAAATATTTAAAAACAAATATAAGATTCTCTTACACCTTATATAAATATGTTTTCATATACCCTCTAATTAAAATCTAGATAATTTTTCTCGCATACTTAGTAGTAAGACCCAAGACATACCTGACAATGAACAAGTTACTTTTAGCCACAAGGTAGAATAAAATCAAGGTAATGATGATTTTTCCTATCAAAATATTGATCTTAATGTAGTTATTTAACACTAAATTTGGATAAGTATCCAAATTGGGTATATTAGGTTAAGAATGTATAAATTATAATGAAAAAAAATGATAATCATATCTACACCAAGCCAAGTAAATGGTAAGCTCAGATATAACATATGTTGAATTTATTAAACTAAGATAGGATAAAAATAGTAAGTATATTTATGATAAATATGGAAATGACAAATAAATAATGTACATAGTTAGTTTTCATTCTAACACAGTTCTAGATCTAGAGTAGATAGGAAGCAAACTAGAAGGAGATTTTAGAATAGTCACCAAATTCTAGATTGAGAGTCTCTAGAGCCACAAACACTAGTGTCAGGCTTGGATGTTAATGTCAACCTACTATATAAAATATATTTAGGTGTAATGTATGGAATACCTACTATAAAATAATTAAACCACCTATATTCTTATGGATATTTATTCATATTTACTATGGTGCATTTAGATTTGGGTCATGGATTATTACTCCTCATGAAATTGTAAAACCCTAGTTATTTATACTTATATTGACCTTGGAAAAAATAGGTTAGTGGGAACACAATGGTGAGTTGACCCAAAATACACCTATATTAATGAGTGTTTCCTACATATATAATACTTTGAATATGGCCTTAGACTAATGTAGTTCTCTCTTATGTGTTGGTTTGTGTGTGAATCATACAATATGTGGAAAGTACAATAGTGACCTAGATTGTAACTTGGAAATTTGTGCTCTTATGATGCTCATTTAGTACTTAAAACTTGTGTATATGTTATCCCTATGAGTGATATGATAAAAAGAGAAAAAAGGGAAGCATTTATTTATCGAGTGCTTGATTGAATGCTTTAACATGTTATATTGGTCTATGTTAGGTATTTTTTAGGTGAGGAATGAATGAGTAATTATTATGAATGTATAACACTCTTATAAGGAAATATCTCACATTAAATAACTTAAATCAACCATTAGGATATGTTTCATTTGTAAATTAGATAAATTTGGTGAACTTGACACTTGTGTCAAGGTAGGACACTAACATTGATGCATGTGTTTAGGGTTGATGTTTATGTCTTATCAATCATAAAATAAGTATAGACTAAGAACTTGTAAGGGCATAAGATAATCATATTTTAAGCATTATGGGAAAAGTATAAGGTATGAGTCATCAACATAAGATTTTTTAGACAACAATATAGACCAAGGTAAACAAGATAAAGTATATGCAAGACTTTTGAAAGTGGGAATGGTCCATAACTTATAGGAACAACCAATGTCTACTTTTACCAAGTGTACAAGACTGAGGTGTTATATAATCCATAAATATCATCTATATTATTTTATTTTCACATGGTAAGTGAAAATTTAATCTATGATATCAAGCTAACTAATAAAAAAACATGTTATCTTTGATGGAATGCAACAACTTAGTGAGAATCTGGTAGGCTTAGCCACCCATATCCACCAATAAAAATCTAATCAAGATTAGTTGCCCATCTAATAATCTTGTCAGTAAAATCCAAAGAATCAACCATTGAACAATGAGAACTAATCAAACACAAATCAACATCCATAAACACCACCTCAAGGTATGCCATTTTCACATTAATTTTAAAGCATTGGAAGAATTTGTTCAATGACCACAAGTATGAAACCAAAGAAAAAATAATAATTTTTAATAGCTTTGCTCATATCCATTTGACAAAAATATTTTAAACATCCCCTTTCATACTCATTTCAAGGCACACAAATTTTACAAATATAAAGGAAAGTGGGACCCATAGGAACATGTCAATGAATTATTTATGTCATGTCAAGAGGTTTATTACATCAACATTTATTTAATAATAATGTTCTTAAGAAGTCTAGGTAGCCAAGCCCTAGAGTGGTTCTTACACCTACCAAATGGATATATAACCACATTTGTTGATGTATCAAAACAATTTATGAGTCATTTCATATACAAAATATATCATGAACTTATCATTATGGATCTTTTCAACTTCAAGCAATGATATGGGGAAAATTTCTTTTCTTTATTGCAAAGATAACATGGTTTAGTAGCATAATACTTTACATTGTTAAAAAGTAGAAATTATTTGGGATATTTGTGGAAAAACTAAATCAATATATGAGCTTCCACATACAAGTTCACTACACAAAAAAAATTTATGAAATCTTTGATAAGGGTGTCCAAATATATAATGCACTTATTGTAAAAGTCTTATTGATATTTTATTCCAAATATTCCCAAAATAAAATAATATGTAAACAAAGAAGCCTAAGTTTTTGAGTACAAAAAGGATGTAGTAGAAGATGGAGTAATCTAGTTTAAACATGTTCAAAGTGTTTAAAATAATAAAATAATTACCCTAAAATGGGTTCTACCAAAAAAAGAATACCAATGAAAGATATTCAATCCTCTCAGAGAATCTTTGAAAGTTGTTTTCCACAAGCTTGTCAGAGAAAACATGATTATATATCCATAGATAAATCCCTTTGATGAAAATAAGCCTAAGACAAAGTGGTGTAGAGAGGAGGTGTATTATTATTTTCATAATAACAAATTTCATTCTATAAAAAAATGCATGAAGATCAAATAATATATTCAAGACTTGATAAATCATAATGAGATTGAATTAGATAATAATGATTTATCATCCAAGAATTAGTAAAAAAGAATATTCAACGAACCATTCCACAAACATGATCATAACACTTAGTATAAGAACAAATAAAAATATTGATGTTAAAACACCCATGCTAACCATTTTAGTTACCATAATTGAACCCCATACAACTATGACACTATGATTGTCCAAATCATTGATCATCCCATTGCCACAATCATAGTTAAATCTTGAGAATGTGTTATCACTACTCAGTGCTCTAAATTTAGTATCCAAGGGATTTTTGATTAAATTTTTTTTTGCATCCACTCCTAGAGATACTTTGACCTTAATGAACATTTTTATAATACTACCACATAAATATCTATCTTGGATCTCTTGAAGATGTTATTTCACAAGAGAAAATTATATTATAAGTTCATTGAGCAGTCAAAATTTTATACTTACATCAATCCTTCACAATTATAAGCTTTAGTGGACATTTTTTCTTGAGAAAATAAATCATATTTTACTACAATGACCTTCTAATAGCAAGACCATCTCATAATATTCCCCTCTACATCAAGGCCATCATTGAAAAGCATAAAGTCAAATGGTCACTCATGAAAATGGGTTAGTACTGAATATTTGTATATTGAAATTGGTCAAGCACATTTAATATTATGAGTTGGAATTAGAAGATAGTATATATTATTTGTACATTCTATGATATTGCCTCATGCTACAAGGTGAATGCAAAAATCAAAATTAGACTAGGTCATTCATATTATCCTTAGGACACACTACATATCATCTTTCCTCATATTGTAAGGTTATCTTAGGAATCATAAATAATGTATGACTACTTTAATTTAAAATTTTAGCATCTTGTTACTAGGATTTCATCACCTAGCATTGAGATAAACCCCATGTTCTATAAGGAAACATAAATTTTTAAAGATTTAACAATTGGATAAGTGGTTATCTAGTTTAATGGCACTTTGAAGTGAGGTGGTTTCATCAACTAAAACCTAGGCACTTAAAAATACCTTTGCCACACTGATTTAGGCCTCAATATATCTGAAAGTATATATATATATATGGTGCCCCTAGATTTCTTTATTTATCATAGATTGTGAGGATATTTTTGTATATAGATGGTGACATCAGTAACACAAAGTCCCAAAAGACTACCCACCACATACCTTTCAAAGTACTATCTATGGGCCACTAGATGGTTATATTCCTACATGACTAGTTAGGTTGTACTTATTTGTATTGATTGATCCTCTTGTGTTGTAACACTACTATACCTAATCCAAAATCCAACTAATAAAATAAGATAAAAATTTAAATGTAGTTAAAAATATAAGTCAAATAAATATCACAAACCAAGATCAATTAAACATAATTAATCCTAGTCCAACCAAAAATAAGTAATCCAAATCCAAATGATCAATTTATCTAATCAAAAAAATATGGCTATTTAAATCAAATTAAATTTGGTCACTAAACCAATCTAACTTGCATCCAAGTTAATTCAATCATAAAATATCCAAATTAAATAAAAACACCCAACCAATTGATTTGAATTATTTAAGTCACATCAATTATTATAAATCCAAAAATATTCAAAATCCAATCAAAACCTTGGTACCCACAATAAAGTACCAACTTAAATGAAATAAAAATAAATAAAATAATGATCATTTACATCATAATCAATTTTAATTCTATCAATAAAGTGTTTTTAGTAATGATAATGATAGTTTAGTTGATTAGAGTGAATACCATGAGGGAGACAGTGTCTTATTCAAAACTAATTTAGGAAAATCCTAAATGGACCAATAAATATTTAAAAAATATATGAGCTTCTCTTACACCTTCTATAAATATATGCTCATATTCCTTCTTATTGCAATATAGATAATTTTTCTCACATACTTAGTAGTAAGACCCAAGACATTCCTGATAAAGAACAAGTTACTTTTATCAACAAGGTAAAATAAAATCAAGGCAATGATGATTTTGCCTCTCAAAATATTGATCTTAATGTAGTTATTTAAACCTAAATTTGGATAAGGATCCTACTTGGGTATATTGGGTTAAGAATATATAAATTATAATGAAAAAGAGTGATAATCATATCTACACCAAGCCAATTAAATTCTAAGCTTAGATATAACATATGTTGAATTCATTAAACTAAGATAGGATAAAAATAGTAAGTATATTTATGATAGATATGGAAATGACAAAGAAATAATTTAATTACTTAATTTTCATTCTAACATAGTTCTAGATTTGGAACACACATGCAGTAAACTAGAAGAAGATTCTAGAATAGTCACCAAATTATAGATTGAGAGTCTCTAGAGCCACAAACACTAGTGTCAGCTTTAGATGTTAGTGTCAACACTAATGTCTAGACTAGATATAGGTGTCATGTATGGAATACCTACTATAAAATAATGAAACCACCTAGATGCTTATGGTTTTTTATTCACATTTATAATGGTGCGTTTATATTTGGGTCATGAACTAATACTCCTCATGAAATTACAAAACCCTAGTTCTTCATATTCATAGTGACCTTAGAAAAAATACGTTAGTGGGAACACAATGGTGAGTAGACCCCAAATACACCTATGTTAATTAATGTTCCCTACATATATAATACTCTGAATAAGGAATTAGAATAATGTATTTCTCTCTTATGTGTTAGTTTGTGTGTGAATCATACAATATACAGAAAGTAAGTACAATAGTGACCTAGATTTTAACTTGGAAAATTGTGCTCTTATGATGCTCCTTTAGTAATTTAGACCTATGTATTTGTTATTCCTATGACTGATATGATAAAATGAGAAAAAAAAATGGAAGCATTTATTTATTGAGTGCTTGATTGAATGATTTGATAGGTTATATTGGTCTATGTTAGGTATTTTCTAGGTGAGGAATGAATGAGTAATTATTATGAATGTATAACACACTTTTCAGGAAATATCTCACAATAAATAACTTAGATCAACCATTAGGATATGTTTCATTTGTAAATTAGATAAATTTATATAAATTGACATTTGTGTCAAGGTAGAACACTAACATTGATGCATGCATTTGGGGTTGATGTTTATGTATTGACAATCATAAAATAGGTACAAACTAAGAACTTGTAGGGGCATAAGATAAGCATATTTTAAGCATTATGGGAAAGATATAAGGTATGATTCATCAACATAAGATTTTTAGAGCAAGAGATAGACTAAGGGAACACGATAAAGTATATGTAAGACTTTTGAAAGGGTTAAAGGTCTAGAACTAATAGGAACAACCAATGTCTATGTTTTTCAAGTGTACAAGACCGAGGTGCTATATGATCCATAAATATAATCTATAGTGTTTTATTTTCACATGGTAAATGAAAATTTACTCTATGAGGTCAACCTAACTAATAAAAAAACCATGTTATCGTTGATGAAATCTAACAACTTAGTGAGAAGTTGGTAGGTTTAGCCACCCATATCCACCAAAAATAATCTAATCAACACTAGTTGTCTAACCAATAATCTTTTCAGTAATAACCAAATAATAAACCACTAAATAATGAGAATTAATCAAACACAAATCAACATCCATAAACACCATCTCAAGGTATGCCATTTTCACATTAATTTTAAAGCTTTGAAATACTTTGTTCAAAGACTACAAGTATGAAACCAAATAAATAATAATAAGTTAGAATAGCTTTGCCCATATCCATTTTACAAAAATATTTTAAACATCCCCTTTCATACTCATTTCAAGGCACACAAATTTTATAAATATAAAGGAAGGTAGGACCCATATGAACATGTCAAGTAATTCTTTATGGCATGTCATGAGGTTACTTACATTGACATTTATTTAATTCTAATGTTCCTCAGAAGTCTGGGTAGCTAAGCCCTAGAATGGGTCTTACACATACCAAATGGATATATAACCACATTTGTTGGTGTATCAAAACAATTTTTGAGGCATTTCTTATAAAAAAATTAGCATGAATTTGTGATTATGGACCTTTTAAACTTTAGGAAATAAAATGGGGAAATTTTCTCTTCTTTCTTACAAAGATAACATGGTTTAGCTAGCATAATAATTTATATTGTTACAAAGTAGACTTTATTTGTGACATTTGTGGAAAAACTAAATCAATATATGACCTTCTAATTGTAGGTGTGTTATACCAAAATAATTGATGAAATATTTGAGAAAGGTGTCCAAATATAGAATGCAGTTATTATAAAAGCCTTAGTGATATTTTATTCCAAATATTCCCAAAATAAAATAAAATACAACTAGAGAAGCCTCAATTTTTTAGTAAAAAAAGGGATGTAGTAGAAGATGGATTAACTAAGTTTAAACATTTTCAAAGTGTTTAAAATAATAAAATCATTACCCTAAAATTGTTTCCAACAAAACAATAATACCAATGAAAGACATTCACTCCTCTTAGAGAATCTTTGAAAGTTGTTTTCCACAAGCTTATCATAGCGAACATGATTATATATCCATAGATAAATCCATTTGATGAAAAGAAGCCTAAGACAAAGTGGTATAGAGAAAACGTGTATTGTGATTTTCATAAGAACAAATGTCATTTTTATGAACAAATGCATGAAGATCAAATACTATGTTTAAGACTTGATAGATCATAGCGAGATTGAATCAAATAAAAATGATTTATCATCCAAGAATTAGTAAACAAGAATAATCAAGGAACCATTCCATCAACATGATCATAACACTTAGTAGAAGAAAAAATGAAAAGCTTGAGATTAAAACACCAATGCTAACCATGTTAATTATCATAGAGCCCCATATAACTATAAAACTATCATTAGCCAAATGATTGATCATCCTATTACCATAATCATAGTTAAATCCTGAGAATGTGTTATCACTACTTAGTGCTCTAAGTTTACCATCCAAGGGCTCTTTGATAAAAAACTTTTGCATCCACCCCTAGGGATACTATGACCTTATTAAACATTTTGATAAGACCACCACATAAATATCTAGCTTGGATCTCCTTAAGATTTTTTTTTCATAAGGACAAATTATATAAGTTCATTGAGTAGTCAAAATTTTATACTGACATCAATCCTTCACAATTATTATCTTTAGTGGACATTTTTTCTTGAGAAAATAACTCATATTTTACCAGAATGGCCTTCCTTCATCAATACCATCTCATAATTTCCCTCTACATCAAATCCATCATTAAAAAGCATAAATTCAAATGGGCACTCATGAAAATGGATTAGGACTAAATATTTGTATATTGAAATTGGTAAAGTACCTTTAATATTATGAGTTGGAATTAAAATCCAATATCATCACCATCATATCATATGACAATATAGAAGATGACTCATCTAGTACCACTCACTTACCCATCATCGTTGGGACTATTACACACATAACCCTCTTTCACATCATATAGATTGAATGAATATATAACATCCTTCTAGGATGCCCATCGATTAACACCATTAATGGCATTCCCTCCATCTTTAATTAATAAACCAATTTCCCACACCCTAGTATAGAGGTTACTATTTATGGTGACCCATAACCATACCAATATTATAAAATGTTAAAAGGAAGGTACAATTAAATTAATCATTATCTTATCATAGAGTGTCCCTCAAATAAAGATAAACATGTGACACCTATATATTCTAAATCATCTTCTTATATCCATCTTGATGACCTATCATCCACATCTAAAAATGTGTCTTACCAATCTGCATCATACTTCAAAATCATAGATAAGTCTTGTGGTGAATATGAGTTTCATAATGGCTTCTTGAAAAACTCACCATTTCCTATAAGAGTCATGGAAAACCCAACATGTATCAAATAAGGAAGAAAAATCCTATAAGGTTGGTCCCCTCCCCTTTGTCAAATAAATAATCCTTGATGATGAATAGGTTGATAGTCACATAGACTCTTGGTTATATGGTTATGGTTTTGCCTTATTTTATCAAAGTAAATAATATATTATCATTAATAAAATATATGAAGAGGTGGATTGTAAAGGCAAAGACTTGGGCATTAATGAACAAGATATCTTTGAGCCTATTTCCCCTTCTTAGAATCAATTAAATAATATTATTAGATCTAAACCACATAGGGTTGAACCATATGATCATGTCAGTGACACTACTATGATGTTTGATGATGACTTTTCAAATAAAAATAGAGTCATTTTATAACCTCGACGATGAGCTCATTGACACTACCATTCTCACTATCTACTTAGACCTCCAATACCTTGACCTCATATATTGAGACCAAAAAAATATATAATCCTATATGTCTTCCATAATGATGAGGTTTTTAAATAATTTATGGGTCTTAATGATGGTTTACATCAGGTGATCATAAACAAGGCTTGGAAATAAATCTTAATATCGATTCCTACTTTGGGGAGAAAGAATATTTCCTTGGTCATAAAAATAAAGAAATAAAAAAAATCAATGTCCCCAAGCAAAATAATATCTAGGGAAATATAAAATAATTAACAAAATCAAAATAAATAAATATTCATTGGTGAGAACATCTTTGAGGCACTAATGGATAGGGAACTTGAATCTTTCCCATAAGTTGACACAACATCATAATAAACATAGTATCACTAAAATTGAGGTCATTATTAGTCCACATGAACAAGAAACATATGATGAACCAATTTGGACTTATGTCCCTAAATTGGATGGGAGATAATCTTTGAAAATGAATAGTTTTTGGGTTTTATTCAAGTTACAAGCAAAGAGTATGCTAATAACTTGGATTTATTCCCCATTTATTAGATTAGAGATAATTTAAAATTATAAAACTTTGAATAATGCAGGTGTATTATTGATATTTATTTTTTAGTTGGACTATAGATAAGTCCAAATTATCTAAAATAGTCCCTAATGAAATGGTTGACTCATACTCATCCTTTATGGGATAATAATATGATCTTATAGAACACCAAATAGATGAATAATATCACCTCCCTCCTACACTAACACAAGTAAAAAATGGATCTGCATTACTTATTGTGGACATTATTGATGTTATTATTGGATTAAAGGACAATCCTAGGGTAATAAATATTGGGGGATACACTCAATCAATAATAGCACAAAATATTGATTTCCCTTCTAAAGGAATTCATTGACATTTTACTTGGTCATATGTCAATATCCCTAGGTTGGATTTAATCTTAGTGATCCATCATCTCATTTTACTTTTGAATCCAATCCCACCAAATAAATTCTACATTAAATGCACCCAAAGATATCACTTATTATCAATAAGAAACTAGAGACACTCTTGGAGGTAGGGTTTATCAGACTCTTTGATTACTCTGAGTGGATATCGAACATCATGTATGTTATCAAGAATCTAGTGGGGATTCATATTTTCATTAATTTTCAGAATATCAACAAAGCTTTCCCTAAATGTGACTTTCCATTGGCTAGTATTGACATGATATTTAACTCTATAGTAGTCTATGAAATTTAAACACTCATGGATGGTTTTTCAAGATATAATCAAATTTATATCACACTTGAAGACCAACATAAGATAATGTTTAGCACCCTATGGGGCAATTTTTCCTATCAAATCCTATAATTTGGATTGTAGAATGCATTTGATACATATCAAATTTATAAAACCATCATTTCCCATAATATGATGCATGAAATTATATAGGACTATGTGGATGGAATACTAGGAAAGCAAAAAATCAATCATAATATCCAACAGTACTATATAGAATATTTGAGTGGCTCAAGGAATATAAAGTGTAGATTAATCCCAAAAAGTGTGTGTTTAGTGTAACATAAGATAATATATTAGGATTAATCATCTCTATACAAGGTATTTAAGTTGATCCTACTAAATTATAAGCTATTAAAAAATACCTCCACCTTCTAATTTGAAAAAACAACATAGTTTACAAGGGAAAATCCAAGACATTAGAAGGTTTATTTTATAGTTGGCTGACATATGTCACCATTTCATGCATTTACTCAAGAAAAAAATGAATTTCACTAGAATAGGAAATGTTAAAAATCATTTTAATAATTAAAATAATATCTATCCAATCCACCAATGTTAGTTCCACCAACCCCAAGAAATCTTGTATTGATTTAAATCTCCACAACTCAACATGCCTTAGGGGAACTATAAACTAGGAAGATAACTAAATTGGGGTCACCTGATGATGGAGATATTCAATATTCAATTTCAAAATAAGTATTAAATAAGTTTCCATGGAATTATTATTTAGAATCTAATTTGGTTTAATTATCTCTAAGCATGATTAAGCACTTTGTGCACAAATTACTCAAATTGATTAGAATGCCTTATTATTGGTCCAAAATTTGACTATATTGGAATTGAAATTAAATGTTAGATGAGTTGGATCCATTATCCCATTTAGTATGTTATCAACAAAAAATAAAAAAGACATGCATCTCATATGATAAATTTGATATAAAAGAGCAATCTAGAGCATGCAGGTGCAAAATTGTCATTTTGACTCAAAATGATCTGATTAAAGTTAGCTGGCCCATAAATTGTATTACCCCATTTAGGGATACTATATCCAAAATTAGCACTTGAATATGTTAGATTCAAATATTTTAATGCATTTTAGTGTTTTTAGGCCAAATTGTGCATTTTAGGTGGAAATTGGTCAAAAGCCTGGTTGGAGGTCAATGGTGGCTAGATTTAGGTGTCTATAGTTTTCCCCTATTTGGGAAGATGTTTCAAACTATAGGCAAAGAAATTTCTTCTCAAATAATGATAAATGGCATGTATGATAAAAATAAGATGATGGTTGGAGAATAAAGCTCCAAATGGGTTTGGAAAGCCTATGATGATGCCCCTTCGAGGGAGTGGTCATCACATTTGTTGATGGATGGTTACCTTGAAAAGAAACAAGAATAAAGGTGGAATTAACCATGGTTGAGATTAATCCAAATGAGAAAATACTTGCATGAATTGATGTAAAAAGGATGCTGATTTTCCTGAAGGTGGTTGTAATTAGTAATAAAAGTTAAAATAATGATTTACCCATAGGCGGTTATAATCATTAAGCAGACCTGGATTGGCTAAAATGGATGGTGCCGTAGTTAGGGATAATTAGCAAGCATAACTCAAGGATATAACCTAAAATATAGATAAAATATGAGTGGGTGAAAAGTGATGAAAGAGATGGATAGAAGAATAAGATTGATAATTAGAAATTATTTATTTTTACCTACCAATGAGGATATATTCATCTTGATTAGCAATGATACAACTAGAATGGCCAACAAGTTAATTTGATCAAGGGTGGATGGAAGGATTTGCCAAGGTGCCAAGGAGAAACTTATGTGGCTCCATTGATTTTAGACCTTATTGAAGTTGATTTTTGTTGTAGCATGTGATGGTAGGCATCATGATAGAACACCATGAAGATTTGGCCAAAATATGCATAAGGATTGACTCTTAATCTAATAAACACTCAAAAATAATGCACCAGTGATAAAAACCATGATGACAATATTGATGTATGAATATGGATAGACTCAGGAATAATGTGTGTAAGGAATCACCTAATGAACATATATAGACTAAGTCAAGGAAATAGTGTTGAAAGTAAAGAAATAGGCAAGTGAACAAAAAACAAACAACTTGAAATAAATAAACAAACAAAAGCTTGAAAATAAAATCAAAAGAAAGCATCCTAATAATGACTTTGCCCCCGTAGGACAGATCAAAGATAATTGACTAGGCTTAGATAAGACAAATATTTTTGAATTTTTTTGAAATGTTATGAATGTTTTTGGCATTTTTGAGGTATCTTAAATCGATCAAAAATGACAAGATACTTACAAAATGATGAAAGAATTTGTATAAGGTTGCTCATAAAATGGTGAGAGCATATGGAAAGGGCGATTCAGGTGACCTCAACATTAATTGAGCATGACCCACATAGTCATAAAATGACCTCATGTCATAGTAATTCCATCCACATAAAAGGTAGGGAAAAACCAACTAGGTCCCAACAATTTCTCAAATCTGGCAAATGTATAGTCAAATGAAAATAGTAATGGTAGAGTGATGCAGCAATGCATGGTAAAAAAGTGTTACCCCTAGTTATCCCATAAGTAGTTATAAATAGGATACAAATGACATAGGTCAATGATACTAATTTTCCCATAGGTGGTTATAACTAGTAGAAAGATTGGTGAAACATTGATTTACCCATAGGTAGCTATAATCAGGCTCACATAAATAAACTTGATAGGATGAAATATATCTTACTAGATCAACTATCATACTACTTTCATGGACTATCATTTAAATTTAGAATTGATTAATTATTAAAAATTGATCAGAATCCTCTCATAAAAGGTGTGGGAAGAACCAAATGAACCAAGATAAAAATAGGACTGGGTAGGATGACTAAAAATAGGCTTTGGTCTAGATAGGAATGGAATGATATGATGGTATGGCGTTGTTTAAGATAATGATGGTTTGATAAATTGGATAAAATGGTAAGAGGATTTCCCCCAGGTGATAAGGTGATTAGTTGGGATATATGATAATGGAAAAATGATATGTAATAATGGTAATGGCATATGAAATGGTATGGTACATGTTTTTGGCTTGGGTATGATAAATGGCATATGATTCTATTTTTCCTATTGAGATGGAGATGCACATCCTAATCAACAAATGATACAAACAAAATACTTAATCTTGTTAATTGGTATCCCACACCTCATTTGAATAACTACTCCATCAAGAACTAAAATGTGATTCTGAGAATGTTGTTGTGATCTTTATTAGTCATTGATTTAGATTCCTTAAAACATTGATACAAGGTATCTTTATAGCCTCTATAAAGGAAAGTGTGACCATGGATGGTAAACAAGGACAAATAATGGATGGTAGGTTTGATTGTGAAATGGAATGGTAGATGATAATGTAATGTATAATGGTGGGGAAATAAATGAAGATCAAGACTTTTAGTCACACATAATATTGTTGATGTTATATTTGACATAATTTTGGTTATGGTATGATCAAAGACTTGTTCTCTCAGAAGGACCACCAAATTTTTCTATTTTTTGAGCTTGAGAGTTGCTACCATCTAATTAGGCTATAGATAGGAAGCTATTTTGATTTTGTCTTCATCAAGTAGTGAAGAATTTTTGTACTCAGCTATTGGTACCTCAATGAGGTTTTCACTAATGAAGTTATCTTCATTATCCCATAGCACCTCTGTGAAGATTTCACTAATGAACATTGGATTTTGAATTTGATTTTCTTCTATCACTTCCAAAAAAGTTTCACTAGAAGATGTTGATTTCTAACTTTGCTTATCCCCTAGTGCCTTTGAAAAGGTTTCACTAGGAGAGTGTTCTTCTACTACATTAATATGGTCTTGGCCTCCTTACTCTTCTTCAACTACTATGTCACCATGGATGCAGTTCAACAAAGTGTGATTCTATTGATCCCAATCGACACTTGTGAGAGCTAGAATGTTAATAATATGGTTATTTTGGTGGATGGTAATGGATTTTGAAATGGTAATGGAATGGGGAGAGGCTACACAATCCTTGTAGAAGATACTATGATAACTTGTGTTAAAGCTTAAGTACTCATCCTCAAAAATTGTAGAAGGATCACAAATGTATTCAAATTGATCTATGAGGTATGCATAACCAATGTTGTAATAGTCATGAACATATTTTGTATCTAAATTTAATTCAAACTCAATAGACTCTAAATCTAATGTTGAGACTAATGTTGATTTTGATTATGATGCTAAATCTAATGTCAGTTCAAAAATAGAACTTGACTCTATCTCTGATTCTTCATCTAATGGGTACTTTGTTATAATGATGTCTTGTTGAATATTTAGTTTTGGATAAGTAATGACCTGTGATGGCATAATGGGCTCCACAAAAACTAGTTTGTTAGAGTGGGACTCCTATAGGATGGGAAAAGGTTAAGAGATAACTCCTTAGATACTAACTTTTCAATAGAAGGCTCTTGACAAATAGGCATATAGTCAAGGTAAAGATTTACCCAAAGGTAGTTATAATCATTAAGAAGTGAATCAGCAAAGATTGGATTGTCAGATTGAGACTCCTTAACAACTGGTATAGGATCAATAGGCAACTCAATATAGGTTGACTTATCACAAGTGGTTGGTTCAACAAAAACATCTTGGACCATTTGGCTCTCTTAGCCTTGGTTTCCAATGAGTTAGAAAATACTAGTTTTGATCATAGCTTGGTCCTAAAATGATTGGATTGGCTGAGGTTTGGATGGGATTAGTACTAAATGAGGAATGACTTATGGTTGGATAATGGTAGGGTGTTTGGGTACATGATTTCTCACACAATCTAGAGGATGAAGTCTTGAAATGGTAACAATAGGGCAGTGTGGAGCTTTATTACATGTACAAGTCAAAGGACTAGGTCTTGGTATGATGAAGGGGCATTGTGGAGCTTGATTTCTCACACAATCCAAAGAATGAGGTCTCAAATGGTAATGGTATTCCTTAGATATTATAGAGCTTGATATGTCATATAATCTAGAAAAAGGTTAGGGGTAGCCAATGATTAAATACCAAAAGGACATTGTAGAGCCTAATTTCTTGTGCAAACCAAAGCATCCAAGTCCTCTTGATAAACCATATCATCCCAATCTTGAGTTAGATCATAAGCTAGTTCTTGACTATGTTCTATATACTAATTATTGTAAAGAGGTTATTGATCTGTATCCCAAAAAATAATGTTTGTAGTTAGATAAATTATTCCTCACGAGCCTCTTCATACCAATCAAGGTCTTAAATTGGATCGTAAATCATTCCATGACTTTGTTCCCATGAATGATTATTATGAGGTGGATAGAACTTTGTTTCATAAACCATATTATCATCATTGAGGTCTTGACTAAAGCCATACAAGTCATTTTATGCACTCATTCTATCATAAGTTGGATTATACGTGACTCCACCATAGGTTTAGCTAGACATATCCACATAAATGATGAGAGCTCCAAAAAAAAAAGGCTTAGAGTTCTAAAAACTCCAAAAAATTATGTCCAAAGGACAAATGGTTCAAACTTGATCTAACTTGGTCGAAAGTGGAGCTGTATCTCCAATGTGGTTAGAAAATGGAGCTATATCTCCAAAATGGTTTGTGATAAGACTTAGCATAAAATATTCTAACATCAAATGTCTAATGTCAAATGTCATATACACAAAAGGTCAAACATATGAATAAAAATTTGCATGTCAAAGTTCTATGTTAAAGTGTTCCAAATAAGGTCTAAACTAGGAAAGGGAAAAGCTGAGTTACTAGGTCTTTTGTCCAAATGTGGAGTCAAAAGCTAGGCCCAAACAAATAGGCATATCCTAGGCCTTTTGTCCAAATAGAATCAAAATCTAGAATTGAAACAAAGTATAATGTGATTTGATTTAATCTAACAAGTTTGGAAATAACTTTGACATAGACCTGGCACACAGAATCAAACATAAACATGATCAGTTGGCATAAGGCATAAGAGAAAAGGATATTTGAAGAAAGAATGTGTTTTCCCAAATAAGTGCATAAACAATGATAAGGATAGGTACTGAACAAACAAACCATCAATAGTTTTCAAATTTGGGTAATCGATTAACTAAAATTATGCATCCCAAAAGAGAAATATCTATGTATCAGCCCCACGAATTAAGGCCTAAACAAAAATAAATCAATCTTTGAATCCAAACTTGACAAGGCTAATTGATAACTCAATAGTGAAAACTAGGATTTGACCAAACAATGGTATACATAAAATGGTTTGAAACAATGGTTTCTGATACAAGGTAAACTAGTCTTGATATAAATTGGCATGCCTAATGGTATAAACATGATTGCATGATTTGATTTGTGTTATGTTTCAAAGACTCAAAAGGCTCAAAAAATTTTGACATGATTTGGGTAGCATAACACTACCCTCCTCAACTTAAATACATTATTTTGACACGGCTTATGATTAAATAAACAAGTTTTAGTCTCAAAACATACCAAGCAAAAATGATCAAAATACACTAAGTATAATCATCCAAATATTAGCAAGGGTATGGCAATGTGGGGTTGACTAGACTAGCATGCTTTCAAACATTTCTAAAGTAATCAATTACACAACGACTTTCACATCAAATGATTTAAAAGATAAGAACAAAAATTGGGTAACCACAACATTGGCTAGTTATATAAAGGTCTAATCATTTTTATAACCACTACATCCTGTTATTCACTCAGTGTAGTGTGACGTCCAAATGTAGATACATCCCATGTCTAACTCAGAAGGACGAAGTGAAGTTAATGCCAAGAGATGAAACTCTAAGTTAAAGATTTCCTAAAGAACTCCTTGGTGGTAATGACTTCCCCCTCATAATCCAAGTTTACATGAAATAAAGAAATCATAAAATAGAAAGACTTTAGGGTCACTATCAAGGTCACCCAATACTTTTGAAAGTTGTTGGGGAGTGTTTTAGATGATGTTCTTTCTATGCCTTTGACTAAGATTTTTGTAATAAGGATGGCTGTTTTGATTCCAAGGGTTCCCTAAAGGGGAAAAATGGAAGATAATACATACAACACCCCTTTATTTTCTAAACAAAATTAGATTAAGAAACTATTGAATACCAAAAACTTTTATAAAGATGATTTCATTTTTAAGCACCAAATTTGAAAGATTGGGTGGTGTTCATTTGACCCCTTGGTCTTAAGTTATAACTTTGAAAGCCTCCACTTAAGCCTCTAAATGTTTCATTAAGCACCAAAATAAGTTTCCTAATTCATTTTAAAAGCATTCAAAAGGTGGTCTAAAACATGATTTATCAAATTTGAAATCCGTTGGTTACCTATCTACCCTTAAGGCATCACCCTAAAAGCAAATATTTTAGTTTAGAAATATTTTAAATACATTTTCAAAATTTTGTGAAAAATATATAAAAATTGAAGCTAAACTAATGTCAAATTCTAAAAATTTAGGAGAAAAAATGTGGTTTTAAAAAAAATCATCCAAAATAGAGTCCATATGACCCCAAACCAAGCATTTTAAAATGGCCTATTAGCTTTCAGGTTTGTGTTTTTAAGAAAAAGATAGTGATCGATGTCAGTTCTAATAACCAATGATGGTTATACTTACTAACTGATGATGGTTATACTAACTAACAATGGTTATACAAATAGTGATTGATGATGGCTATGCCAACTGATGATGGTTACTATGTAAACCCCATGACAAAGAAAAATGGTAAAACAAAGTTATAAAATCAAATTTCAAGATTTTTAATAATCCAAATGAAGATTTTAAACTTGCATAATGATCTTCTTCATGTGTGGGATGCATCTGGTCCCACTAGGCATACCATTATGTGAACTAATAATTTGACTCAAGAGAGTATGGTTATTATTATGTTAGTTTCAAAATGGAAACAAAATGAAAGAAACACACTAACTAGAATAACATCTCTAGGCCTAGACACTAGGGAGAGATTAGTTATCAAACATGAATAAAACACACAACTAAAATTCAAAATAAACTCTCTTTTACCTTCCTTGGATGCTCCAAAATGCTTATTATAGTGGCTTGCTCAGCTTGTGCTCATGAAGTGTTCATCAAAGGAGGCTTGGCTATCTCCTCTTCTCCTTGGCACCTTGTGGCTTTAGATTAGCTTGGCTTGGAATCAATTTGGAATGGTAACACTAATTTCAATAGCTTTTGGAATCATTGGTGCATTATAAATTTGCATTGTCAAGACTTCAAAATGACGTTCATGGCATCTCTATTTATAGATTTTTGAGATTGATTAGAATCAACCTAAACCATCCATCTCAGGATTGAGATGTGTGTCTAATGATTAATCTAATTATGTAATTAAAATTTATAAATATGCTCATCAATATTTGGATAAAGGATCAATTAAGAGGCATGGAGGGCATTGATGAGGCATGGGAGGCATGAATCCTGATATTTGTAGCATTTATGGCCTAGGGATGTCTTCCCAAGAAAAAAGGTCACATGATGATGCATATATTCAATATTCATAGGTAAAAAACCAAGAAGGGGCATATAATAAAACCATCATCAATATCCTAAAGAATATTTTAAAAATGATATCCATGATTGGAATTTGAAACTCTATCCCACCTTGTATGATTATTGAACCAACATATGCACACACACAATAGCCACTTCATATTCCCTAATCTTTAGATCAAAATCTATTTACCCATTAGTATTGAACTACCCTACTTGTGCATATCATTTCAATATCCCATCAATGATGATCAATATGAGTCACATAATTACATGATTTATAACTTCTTGATTAAAATTGGTTGGTCATACTTAATTATACTGATCCCCTATTAGAATAGGTTATGTCTTAGCTATGAAAAACCTATAAAATCATATGGGGTTTTGGTATCAGATAACTTTTTCTAAAGGAAATCCATAGAAACACTAATTTTTATCATTAAAATAAAGGTAAATTTGAAATAAATTGGTTGGGTACCTACATCATTACCACCAAATTTAAATTAGGATCTTACAAGTTTTCCATAGATTATAGGTATGAGATGGATAATCCCATGAATATCATGCATCTCAATCAATTATATGCTTGGAAATCAATTATCTTATATAAGTATCCTTATTCTTGGAGGTATATCCACTTCACTCTACCCATTCATATACTAATCCATCCCATTTTCTTCAATCTCATTTCATATTTTGACCTTGGTGATGACATAAAGGAACTGAATTGAACTAAGTTGTTGATATGATAAAAAACATTGCAGCATTAAATTAGAACAATATATGGATAAATAGTTCTACAATCCATGTAGTCTTTAAAAATCTCCAATTTCCTCAATCCATTTATTTAACACCCCTTCCATAGTCACTAGTATCCCTACTACTAGAGTTATTTTTCCATTTGATGGTATCCCTTGTATATATCTATTCAAAATCCAAAAAATAAAAAACTTAGAAAATACCAGAAAATAGAAAATCCTAAAAATCCAAAAAGATGTATTATATTGTCCTGCATCGTGTTGTGAATCCTTGATTAGTATTACAAAAAATCCTTGTCAATTAATTGATATATATTAATCCCAATCACACCCCCTCACATATATAGTTTATCTTGGTACATCATGAATCTATGGACATTATCATTATCTACACAATGGATTGCTAACCTGATTTAGGACATAATATTTTTGATCGTTTATTTATTTTGTTTTTGAAAGTTGTTTTTTTTTACTTGTTTATTTGTTTTCTTATTTGTTGTGTTGAATCATTCCTTTGGAATTTGGAAACAATAACATCATGGTGTTTGATATCATGGAGCATCATGTCACATGCTCCATCAAAAATAAGGTTCCTCAAAAAATTGAAATTATGTGAAAGGATTAACATGTCCATTATTCTAAATTATCATGTATTTCATGCAATCAACAATCTATGCATCCATACATGTATCCATATAAAATGACTCAGTAATAAAAATTGAATACCCAAAGTAGGAGTGTTTATCACAATACATTATCATCATATTATAGTAATCTAATATCTATAATCTAATATATACATTCATCAATAACTTCAATAAGCATTCACATAATCCATGATCCATTTTTGAATCAAGTCTAGGGCACAAATAAGAGATCTAGTTTTCAAAGGCTTGGGGTGAAAATGAATTTATTTTCATCCCAACCGCTATTTATCCTCCTCTCCCTTGACATAAATCAATTTTAAAATTTACCCCCACCGAATTTTCACCATTTACTCCCATATTTCACTGGTTTCCACTATTTTCTTCCCTTTTTCCCAATCTTTATCATTTTTCACTCTCATTTTTATGATTTTAATGCTATGATTCCTTTATATGGTACATCCATCTCATTTATTCTACACATGACACATTGATGGGGTATCAAACCATCAACCTATACCATTAGGGGAATCCTCATGTGCCCCCCCTTTTATGGCTTCATTTTTTTTAAATTCATTTTATCACATCATCATCTTATACTGCTAGGGGCATATCCTTGTGTGCCCATATTTTTTATGAATTCTTAATTTTTGTGAAAAATTAGTTATATTAACAAACTTACACCTTCATCATATCACTTGGGACATCCCCATATGCCCAATTTTATTGCTTGTTCATTCTTTGAAAATATATCACTCCATATATAATCTTACAACACCATTAAAAAAAGGGGAAAAAGTATACACCTCATTTATGCCACCCTAATGTCATAACTATTCATTGTCATTAATATACACTATTCTAAACACTCAACCCTAATTTATCTTATGAGCACAAATAACTAATCAGATTAATAATTTTAATGTAGACCATTGAATCATATCCCTATTCACATTATCACACTGAATCATAACACTAATTATATCAAAAATATATAATCAACTCATCACTATTCTACATCACCCCTAATGAATTAATCCATTAATCCAATTTCATAATTGAACATTGTAAATCCCACTAAATGCCTAATCTAGATTCATAAACTAATCAATCACATATTTAATTAATTTATCCTAATCAAAATTCCATGGAATGATAAATTACATATTACATAAAATTAATAATTCAATAAATCCCCTCATTAATGGGTCAATATTATTCATATTTAGAGGAAAAAGAAAAGATAATTCAACTTGGATCCCTCCACACCAAGGTTGGTTTAAATTGAACTTTGATGGTGCATATAGGGGCAATATAGATGCTCCAAGAATTGGTTATCTCATAACATATTGTATTAGGTATCTTATTAGGTTATTGTCTTTGAATATCTTTGATGGCCCCAATAATTAATCCCAAGCCCAAACCCTAATGGCAAGTCTTGAGATGGATATTCATTGTGGTATTAAAAGAGTTTAGATTAAGGAGAATCTCAAATAATGATATTTTCATTACACAAGAAATCCTCCAATTCCTAGAAATTGGAGAATATACTTGTTCAGCCATGGATGTGTATATAACACTTTTTTGTTTGGGAATGCAAGCATTGTTATAGAGAAGCTAATGTCACAACTAAATTCCTTGCTAATTATGGTATCAATCAATTGGAAGGATTGAGGATAAATAATAAGAGGGTGACTTGCAATGAATTTGAAGGGTTTTCTTACATCAACCTTGGCTATTAATTCCTATTTTCAATTCTTATTTGATAAGGGTTGCATTATTTTTATTTTATTGGCATTTTATGTTGGCTCATGGGAAGGGAGATGGAAGGTAAGAATATTTTTGTGATACTTTTAAGGCATTAAGGAGTGGCAGTGGCTATTAATTAGCTAGGAAGGTTCACTAATTGATGTGTTTATTTTGCATGACATCCCTTATTCCTTGGTTATTCAACTATATTATTTTGAGAGTGTTCTACTTCAAGGTGTGTATTTTAGGGGATGGATGGAGATATGACCACTACATTAGGGGTGCTTGTAGTTTCAAGTGTTATCCTAGTGAGAGAAGCGGATTTTCATGAGGTAGTCTATAGAGCTTAGTTCAAGAAGATAATTTGGGTCATGAGTGAGTAAATTTTATAGGTTATCTACATTATCTTGAGGGAGGATTATTTTTCATAAATTAATAACTAGGTTCAATTCTGAGGTGGTGTCCATTTTCACCAATAATATCATGGAAATTTTGTCTAATAAATAAATCATTATTGATGTGGTGGATATCTTCATGGCTCCAGATTATAGAGTGGATCTATTGGATGATATTATTTTGAAGAATTTTTGCCCTTTCCCCAACTACCCTTTTCTAGCATTAATGGAATGGGGTTGGTTCCAATGTTAGTTTTTATGGTGTTTTAATCTATATTGGTGGCTCTATTATGATATGTTAAAAAATTATAGGACTAATTTCATCATCCTTCTTCACTAGCTAGGTGATTCATTTCACATCCACCATTTCCACTTGTCAAAATCTTAATTCATGATATGGATGTGTGGAAGGGTATTACAAATGACAAGGAGCACATGGAAGTACTTATATTTGTGGCTAAGGTGGTTGCTCATAATGGGGGTGTGGTACCACCATGAATCTCACATGCTCCTTTATGAGTAAATACAACCACCATGTAAGGTCTTATGGATATCAATAATTACTTGGAATCTATTGGTAGAGTCCACATGAGGCTTTAGGTTGTGGATGGTAGTTAGATGTTTGACATGGCTCTAGTGGAGAATGTTATAAATCTTGGGGTTGTTGAGGAGGAGTTGAAAGGTGTAGGAGATTACAATAGTTGTTCAAAATTAATTTGGTATTATGTTGTATATAATGTTGTTAGAGTTGATATCCTATAGTGTAGAAAATGTTGGGTTTTTTCGTTTTTATCTCTCAACTTCCCAATCCTTTTGGCCTCACTTATTTTTGGTAGGACCTCAAAAATAATTTTTAATAGTCTCCTTAGTTATCATTTTTGTAATCTTTTTACCATTAATATACTAGGTAGGGGACACGTAAAATCCTTTTAATTATTTAAAAAAACCAATAAATCAAAAAAGCATTTCAAGTCCCCAAATTAATCACCCAAAATCCAAGGCAATCAATAAATTCCAAGGAAAGGGGTAAAAATTGAAATCAATCCACTCCTCCTTAAACACACTTTATTACACATCCAACCCTCAAACTTATTCCTCTACCTCTCTCATTGTATTTTATCTAAAATTGAATTAATTTGGTAATGAATATTTATTTAGAAAAATAGAATAAAATAATGTAGGGTGTTGTAGATATAGTTCTAGACAATAAATTAAGATACATGGATAAAATATACAAATAAAAATAAGAATTAACAAGGATAAATAATGAAAAAGAGAGATAGACTTCACATTTTGAATCTTCATGTGAATGAATTGGAAAAATCCAAGAAACCTTTTAGAAGCTAATCATGAGTACCCTCAAGGAAATGAATTCCCAGTATGGGACAAGAGCAACTATCATTCTTATCCATGTTGATTGATATTGTATTTTCACAAAAAAATTGGAACTTTTAAAAAATTTAGGTGCAATAGTGAAAATTAGGTCTTCTTATGCTGATTTCATCTTTGAAAAGTGTGTGAGGACATGTATGTATCTTTTTGAAGTTGAAAATCATAAATTTGTGCCACAAGGATATAAAATTAGGTTATTGGTTATATTTATCCTAAACCTCAACACGCCATTGTATTGAACACTACCTACATACCATTACTTTAAAGAGGGATCAAACCTCTATGTATTTCTCCCACTTAAGTGTTTTTTCCAATCATGATTATTTGACTATATGAATGCATGCTAGGATTTTATAAAACTAAATTTAGACTTGGATCATGACTAATTGAATTTATTATAAAATTATTTGGGAAGAGTAGGTAACTTTTGTTCAATGTGACCTTGTGTAAATAAGCTATTGTAATAGAATTGATAATCTTGAAATGATGTTTGAAATTAATGAATTGAATGTGATTTTATAGTAGTTCAAGAATGAAAAATACCAAATAGAGAGTTTATAAATTGAAATATAGATCTATGTATAATTTACTTTTTAAAATTTATACTATTTTTGTAGAAGGATGAAAATGACAAACATGGACATGAAATTTTTGCATTTTTGTCCCTTCAAGAAATGTGTTGAGTTAGGGGTCTGAGTCAAGGAATACAAATGCATTAAGTTTTTTTAGTAGTAATCTCATTTATTTATGTGATAATAGATGATATTATTATTAAATTAGGTTTATTATTGATTAAATATGTTTTAATTAATTTCACATGTAAATTAATGATAAAAATAAATAAAATATGAATGATCAAGTATTGGTGACCAAATTTTAGGTTAATAAATTTTCTCCCCTTTTAGTCTATAAATGAAATTAATAAATTAAAATATTTTTAACCATAAATTAGATGGGTATTGATCCTATTACGATAGATAGGGTTAAGAATATATAAAATAATAAGCATAATAGTGATAAACAGATCTATAACAAGCCAATTAATTATAAAACTTAGATAAAACATATACTAAATGTATTATACTGATATGAAAGTATAAATATGATAGATATGGAAGTGATAAATAAACAAGATACTTAACTAGTTATGATACTAATATATATCTAGATATGTAATATGAAGGAAGTAGACTAGGAGAGTATTTTATAACAATCACCAAATTTTGGATAAGTGCTTATTTAGCCATGGACACTTGCACCAGCTTGGGATAGTTATGTCAATGATAGTGTATGTTTTATATGTAGTTTTAAAATATGGAATACCTACTATAAAAATATGTGACCATGAAAATTCTTTTGGTATTTTCCTCATCTTCACTCAGGTGCATTCAAATTTGGGTAATGGACTATCTCTCCTTATCAAATGAGAAAAATCCTAATTCTTCATCTTCATATTAGTTATGGTAAAAAATTAGTTAGTGAACACATAATGTTGAGCTTACCCAAATACCCATCTATAAATGAGAATTTACTACATATCTAATACTCTAAAGAGGGACTCAAACTTATGTAGTTATCTCCTATGTCTTGGCTTGTGTTTGAATCATGTAATGTGTGATAAGCAATAATGACAATGATGGAACTTGTAACTTGGAAAATATAGCTCTTGTCATGTTCCTTCAGTACTTAAAACTTGTAAATATGTTTTCCCTATGACTAATAGGGAAATATGATAAAATAGGGAATCTTTGCTTACTTAAATGCTTAAATGAATGCTTTTGATAAATTGTCTAGTGAGTAGGTAAGAAGTTTCTAGGAGATGGATGAATGAGGCTTTATATTATATTTATGCCAATGCCTTTGTATAATAAATCACTTAATATCACTTAATTCTACTATTAGGATACATTTCATTTTAAAATTTAATGTCTTTATGGCATTGTACACCTATGTTAGATTAGAATACTTGCATCGATGGAGGTGTATGTCTAAGAGTAGGAAAATATATACATTCTTAGAACTTATAGAGGCATAATATAAGAAATTTTTAAAAATTATGGGAAATATATAAGGCCTTGGTCATCAACATAAGACTAGTCAGATTAATATATATGTTGAGCGGCACAAGAGAGAGAAAATGGGATACTTGTGGAAGCATGAAAGGTCTAGAACTAAGAGGAACAACTAAGGTTTGAGTTTTCCAAGTGTATAATACTAAGGTGATATATAATTTGTAAATAGTGTCTACATTTTGCCACATTGTAATCTAGTAATTAATTTTTTTACTTTAAAGGAAAGGAATGCATAATTGGGTATGTATAACACACCTTGTCTTTGCTTGAGTCCAACTTGAGTGCTTTGGTGGTGACTGAATTGTAACTAATAGAATGTTACATTATATAATTAGTGCATATAATATGTAATTAAAATAATTTAAATGATTTAAATTGAAAGAGAGAAAGGTTTATAAGTACACCTATATATTGATGCAACTATCTTTCCTATTAACAATTTGATTTGAAAGATGCATCATTATGAATCACTAAAAAATGAGACTAGGAAAATTATAAATATACAAAGTTCATATATATACAAATATAGAGAGAGGGATATGAGGAACCATGCCCCAACCATACAAAAAGGATGTATTTCCACCTAGCAGTTGAGACTATCTCAGTTATACAACCCCATCATACTTATAACCTTGTGAGTGTAAGTGAAATAAGTCAAGTCACACTATCAAATTGGTGAGGGTAGATGATGCAATCAATTCCAACCTAAAAAATTTCCAAGATTGAGTGATTTAATCATTTCAACCATACTAAAAAAATGCAAACCAACTACTACATTAGATTGGCTCAATATAGTTCATAAAAGTTTAACCTAATAGGTGATGATAGTCTCTGAAAGTATTTTAAATCTAAAATTGGTTTGGATTTTTCAATATTAGGTACACATTCTATAACATATGCACATTAAATATGCTTCATTATAAAAATATGTATAATAAATGTACCAATGTATATAATTATGTGTATTTGAATCATATAACTATGTGCTCTAGCTAATTTGTAAATTTGAATAAGTGAGGGTGACATGTTACCATAACATGTTGCCATTATACATGGAGAAATATGAAAACTGATAAAAGTGATAATGTGGAGGACATGTTTCCCAAATCATGCCCCCATTGTAATATATTTATGTTGAATATTGAATAAATGTGGATAACATGTTTATAAAACATGCCCTCACTATATATTTAAAAATCTAAACATGTGTAATCTATGTCTCTATGACATTTCCCCACTGAATCTATAACTATAAATTTGTGAAATCCATGCATCTATGAGATTCCCCCACTAATATGCCCCCCTTTTGAGGTGAAGGAAGAATATAAACTAGTAGTTACCTCACTTCAAAAGGATAAGATAACCATATAAATGTGAATGAGCCATGTAGCATATAGGAGAATATGTCTAAGTAAATGTATTAATCTAGTGCATAGAATGTGATCACATCAAGTACTGAGATGCATTATCAAGATCATGACAACATATAGGTAGTAATAATACAATCTCAACAATCATATCAAGCACACACAAAAGAACAGTCAAAAGCAAGTCAAAAGGTAATGGTCTAAGGAAACTACAAACAAGGGGAATTTTTTTTGCTACACAATTCAAAAGACATGAATTATTCAACTATCTAAAAAATTATGAAATGACATATTCAAATTTCAACATACATAGATTGAAATGTGACATAAGCAAATAAAGGAACATGGGTTAAAATCAACGGATCATATTCAAATAATCTATAGAAAAAATACAATAGTAAGGCAAAATACTCAATGAAGTGCATAAAGAAAATCACAAAAAACCAACATAAACATATCATAGTATCCCCTACATCAAAAGTGTTAGCCAAAAAATTTCAAGTACATAGCATATCAATTAAAGTATAGATGATATAAGCATGGATAAATTCATCTGTAAATACATATATGAGTTCAAACATGATAATGTAAAGTGACCATAGAATGACATAACTTGTAACTATCATGATCATAGAGGTGGATGATCCTAATGTCTTGGTGATGTGAGTAGATGGAAATATAAACATCCAAAAGTGCATAAATCATGCATTTGTGTATGCCTATATCAAACTCAAATAGAAGAGTGAAACACATGTCTATGTATAAGTAACTAATATGTTATCCATCAACATGGAATAATCACATGGATGCCAAAGAGACAATAGAATATTTATATGCCAAAAATATTTTTGGATTTATTTTTGTATTTGGTATCCTTGGGTTGGATCATTTTCATTGATAGAGTGATATCTAAGGTAATCATAATATAAAATGAAACCTGATTGGACATAATAAAGATTGTTTATAATGATAAAATGGTAAATGGGTTTCTACTTATAATTCTTATAATGTAACTGATGTATCTATGGTAGTATTGAGTGTATCATATTCATATGTTGTGTAATTGGTATCATTAGGATCATACCAATCTATACTATCTTTCAGATCATAATCATCAATGTAGTCATTTTTATAGTAAAAATGTAACTTTGTGGGTTTTAATTTAACATGTGATATACCATTTGGAGTATCTATATATGAATAAGGAACTATGCCATACTATGGTTGTGAAACAACAATAGGAATAATAGGATTAGGGGTTCTTAGAACCCATCATTGAGTATTATGTGGTTTTTTTGGAACAACAGTAATAGGAACATGTGTAGGTGCTCTAAATATCTTAATATGGTGTTTATTAGATGAGGATTCCATAGAAACCATTGTGTATCTCTGATGTAATAATCTCTCAAGTATTAGCCACCTAGTAAAGGAGATTTCCTATTTCTTACCCTTCTGTAATGGATTAGCCTTAGTAGGCTTGATAATTAACTACTTGGCTATAAATTTTTCTAGTTCAAGAGGATGATCATATGGAATTCCATAAACTATAATTACCTAATTGGAATTAATGTATTTAACACACATATGCATTATATAAGGTGTTGTTTAAAGAATATTTATCTAAAGTCATCTTAATAACATGTCAAAGACACCCATGGAAGTTACAACTAAAAATTTAGTAACCACATGTCCATGACCCACCTATACATGTAAGTCAATCTCACTAAAAACCTATTGTGAGGTCCCATCATATGCTCTAATTTATCTAGTATAAGGGTGTAAATCATGATGAGAATAACCCAAATTCATAATTAATGTCATGGTACACACATTCTCTCTTGCACTATTATAAATATAAAATTGTGTATAGGTTTTTCTATCAAGGTATGCTCCAATGAATAAAGAATGAATATCTAATTCATCATCCTTAATCTCAATTTCATCTAAGTAAATAGAAAGTCTCTAAACCATATAATGGATATGCTTTGTATAGGTAACAATAATCCCATATATTGGGTGTTCATAGTGTGATGGATAAGGATGTGTGTTATATACCATTTTCACTTTTAAATCCTTCCTATAATGATCTTGAAAAACGTTTATAAATATCTTATATTTTTGGTGATCACCAGGTTGCAAACCTATTTCATTTAGAGGATAATAAAATGTAACATTTAGTTCATAGATGAGGTCTTGGGTATTATGATTCAAGGTAAAACATATGTTTGCATAATGCTCTGGTCCTAGTAATAATAATAATAATAATAATAATAATAATAATAATAAGCATTTACATCATATACTTTGGGAAGAGGCTGACTCATATCAACCTCTATAATATGAGGGAGAGATATAATATGACACTCTACTATCCAAGGGAGTATTTAAGAAGGAGACTTAGGTAATCATGTAAATTATCTCCTTGGTGCATTAAATAATATAAACTAATTATGCTATTATGAAGTCACATTAACTATGGTGGTTGTTTCCTTTTTAGGCTCAAGAGGTTTCACCCTATAACTTGGTTTAATTGTAAACTTTGCAGTAGATGTAGATGTATTCAATTTGTTTTATACATACTTAGGTTTGTTCAATGAGATAAGTTTCATTTCATGATCCTGAACAACATGGAAAAAGTCATCAAAGGATTTTTTTTTGAAAAATATGTAATCATGTAAAGGATTAAAAAAACCTTCACTTGAAGATGTCTTGAAGTTATTTATCTACCATAGGATTGGTCATTATAGCTAGCATTATCTTGTAGCTCAAGATATATTCATTGATAGGTTTAGTGGTTCAATACTTATTTTTTGTAATTTTGGCATAGGAAACTTTTTCGGTAATATTAATAGAGAAGTGTTTAAAAAAATCATCCATAAGAGGGTTTAATGCTTTCACTTATTGGAGAGGTAAATCATAGAAACACCTCAAAGCATAGTCCTTGAGGCTCAATTGAAATTATTTAGTTAAAATTTTATCATTTGAGGCATAACCAAGGTATGCCAGATAAAAAGAGTTATGATGTTCTTTAGGATCACCTTTACCATCATAAAATGGAAACTTAGGTGTAAAAAAATTAGTTTTAAATGGGTGAAAAGATATCTCAAGTTCAAGAGGGTTATGTGATACATCTTGGGATTCAATAGCCTAAGGAAAATTTAAATACTTTTGTTCAATGTTTTAAACCTTATCCTCTAAGGTATTTATAACTTCAAGGAATGTTTGAACTATAGACCCATTGGGTTTTAAATTATCAAGTTGAGTAGCCACTAATGTATAAGTGAGCATGGTTTTATTAGTAAGAGGCATTAAAATTGGTATTTGAATTGAAGTAACAGGAAATTCCATGATAGATGTATCAATAGTGCTTTTAGGAAATAAATGTTCGAAGATATATATTATGCCCCCATTAAAAGGATGAAGTGGTAATGTGTTCAAGGTAAGAATTGTTGATAAATGGGGATGACCCATATCTTAAATAACATGATCAATAGATAGCCCTTCTCAATCATTTATATTTTTTTCTCTTTTAGTTTATAACATGGTTTTATAGATTTCATCAAGATTTTTAAGGTTTTGATGAATACAATCATAAAATAATTCAATATATTTCACTTGATCATGATCTATTTATTCATGTTCATTGGTTTCATTGGATTCATGGTTTTAATTTTTAGACTCTTCTTCAATGGTAAATTAATTAGCATGTTGATCATTCTCAACATGGGTATCATCATGGACCATGGGACTAGGTTATTAATTGGTTTGAGATATATTAGGAGGTATGAGGGGAAGATCAATGTGTTAAATAGGCACAACTACCAATCTATGGCTATGCCTAGGTTGCATGCAAAATAATATAAGTAGGAAATAAAAAAATAAAATAATATAAAACCCTAATTGACTATAAACCCTAGGAATAAACCCTAGGAATCAGAAAAAATCATTCATACAAATTGAGTTTACCAAATTTTTGACCCAAAATTTAATTTTTTGTGGGTATATAGGGTTAAAAATAAATAAATAATAATAAATATTATAAACAAATCTTAGTAGGATAATTAATTTAAAAAATCAGATAGACCATATACTAAATTTATAATACTGAGATATGTTAAAAATGGAAAGTAATGGTATGTTATATATGGAAACAATAAATAAATAATATACTTAGTTCTAATACTAATATATATATGGAACAATAAATAAGTATACTTGTAGAGTATTCTGGAATGATCACTAAAATCTAGATTAAGTGCCTTTGTAGCTGCAGACACTTGCATTAGCCTAGAATAGTTGCATCGATGCTAACTTTTGGGTTAAATGTAGGTGTCTAGTATGAAATACATTTTGATATAGTATTTAACCATTTATATGATTCTAGGATTTTCATTTCCTTCACTTGTGTTAATTTAGATCTAGGTCATGGATTTATCAAATGATAAAAACCTTGGTTATTCATCTTCATAGTGGCTATGGGTAAAAATGGGTTAGTGGGCACACAGTGTTAAACTATTCCAAAGTCCCCTCTATCAATGAGCATTGCCTACATATCTAATAATATGAATAGGACCTCAAATTTATGTAGTTCTTCCCTACATTTTGGCTTGTGTGTGAATCATACAATGTGTGATAAGAAATTACAAATATGACATAGCTTGTAACTTATCACACACACAAACACAAACACACACACACACACACACACACACACACACACACACACACACACACACACACACACACACACACACACACACACACACACACACACACACACACACACATGTATGTATTGGGATGATCTTTTAGTAATTTGGACATATATATATATATATATATATATATATATATATATATATATATATATATATATATATAGTCCCTATGAATGATATGGAAATAGGAGAAAATAGGGATGATTTAATAAATTGATTGCTTGATTAAATTATTTTGGTAAGTTGTCTTATGATTGGATGATAATTTTATAGGTGATTAATGAATGAGGGTTGATCTTATATTCATACCAATCCATTTTGAGAATAACTCACATAATAGAACTTAGGTTGACTATTAGGATATTTTTCATTTTTAAATTAGATGAATTTTATGGCACTAGACACTTATGTTGGCGTAGAACACATGCGTTTATGTGGGTGTTTGTCCATGATGTAAGTTTACAAGGAGTATAAATAGTTACATGCTTATAATTTGTAGAGAGATAGGATAGATAAGTTTTAAGAACCATGATAAAGACAAAATTCCAAGGTCATCAACATAAGATAGGTCAAAATAAAATATATACCAAGGGGCATAAGAGAGAGTAGATTCAAGACTTATGGAAGAAGGAAATGTCAAGAACTAAGAGGAAAAACCAAGGTGTGAATTTTTAGAATGTGCAATACTAAGGTGTTATATAATTCAAAAATAATGTATAAAAATTAAAGCCATACCTTACTATGTAAAACACACTTTATCTTTACATTGCATAGTTCAATCATGCAAGGCATTATACAGTTCGGTAAACCTTGCAAAAAACATGAATTATTCATTTCATTCCTTTGAAAACTTAAATATTAAAATTTGAATTTGAAAACTTGAAACTTTCCCTAAAAATTAACAATTAAAAATTTGAAATGAACTTTACTAAATTAAAAAATTCTTGTATTTGAATAGTTTGATGATTGAAATAAGAGTAGGAATGAATACACTTATATGTATGACATCTATGCTACTTTTTGTGACTTTATTTGGTGATTGCTTTCTTGAAACATCAGATAATTAGTGACTAAGATGAAGTAATTGGAGAATATAATTCCTTAGCTAAACCAATGGATAAAAATTTTGGTGATCAAAACCCAACTTTAATTTTTTATTTTTAACTAAAAAAAATCCCATTGAGGGATGTTAGACCTCAATTTTATTTCAGTAATATTTATAAGCCCAAGATTTGAAATGGGTTTAAATCCTAAATGTATTTTCACACAAAATTCTTGAGTGCTCAATGAACTCCAAGTCATGCACTATAAAACTAAACTAAAAAAATTAAATGTCTTGTAGATTAATTTACAACATTTTGGTAAATTTTGGTTTATGAAAGCATGATCACAAAATAATGGATTACAACATGATCCTATCATATCTAAATTTATAACATGTGTCATAAAAAATTATTATACCCCCATTGTAAATATATGATTTGAAACTATATGTAAATGCTCATTGTAACTTCTACTTGAAAACTTAAAATTATGTAGATTATCTCTTTGAAATTGAAATAGGAGTACATATGTAACGGCATATACCCATGTAATATGTGCCACTAACTAAATTTTATAATATTTTAAAACTTTAAAACTATGATTTTTCTAATAACTTCTTTTTGATCTTTTAAAATGGCTTATCTCATGCATGAGAGGCCCATTTAAATTCTCCACTTTTGAGGTGAGGAACTTTTCTCTTAAAAAATCACTCATCTCAAAATAAAATTTAACTTGAATATATGTAGTAAATATGTTCTCATTTAAATTTATTCCATATGAAAATAGTGTATTATAATAATAAGATTTGAATTTTTCATATAACTTAAGAAGCAAGACCTATATAATGTATCATTGAAGCTCATGGGATTAGTATGTTAGTATGTTAGAGGTGCATTATATGGATCATGTAACTTATTGATGCAATGGAATACTATAATGACCCCAAGTTTGATCTATTTTTATCTTTTTATAGTCTTTTAGTTGTTTTATAGGTGCAAAAGGTTAGTAGTAGTCTTCTAGATGGTCTCAAGGAGCATAAAATTCAAATTCTAGTGTTTCCCTCCAAAATCATTATTTGAAATTTTGAATGTTGTCAAGTCATGTAAAAGTACTTTTGTGAAAATTTGTAAAGTTTATAGATTTTTTAACTTGTATAAGGGTATTGGGAAATGTAGTATGTTTATAAGATTTCACTATACTAATGTCATAAGGCAAAAAATATGTCATATTGTATGAAAAATAAGAAAGTTGCATTGTAACCCACAAGATTCTACGTGGGAAAGTTGGAAAGAAGTAGTTATGATTATTTGTAGGAGTATAAGAGTCAATTTTGGATTGTTGAAATGTGGGATTACATTCAGATATATAAGGATAGACAAATGAATGTATTAAAACTAATTGGTTTTGAAGGGGAAGGACTGATGTTGAAACCCTTGTTGTTTTGAATGAAGAATGCAAACTCTATTTAAGTGGTTTTGCTAATGTTGTTGCTAAATGTATAGATTTGATTAATTAAATAAAGAAATTTATAGTTTTTTTATGTTATTTTGAGAGGCTAATACATGTTTTATAGAGAGAATTCTATGAAAGAATGCAAGAAAGATTGACCATGTCTAAGAAATTATAAAATAGACCCTATTAATCAGTTTGTTTATAGTCTATGTTTCAAAATTAGACAATGGAAGGTATATGGTTAATGGAATTAAATTTTCTTGAATTATATTAATAAGTTTTAATAGATCAATTTTTTCTATGAAATGTGTTCAAAGACTTTGGTGATTAGGTAGTATATGAGTATACCCTAGTATAGAGTTATTCTATGTGTACAAACTATGTTGTGGTTATTAGGAGACAAAAAACATTGATTTTATATTTTAAAAGTGTTTAAGGAAGTGATATTATATATTATTTGATTAATTTACAAGGATTAATCCATTTAATCTCCAATAATCATGTTTAAAAGTTAAAGAATTTTCGTGTTTTGTCAAAAACCCTGTTAGGATCACGTAGACTATGTGTTTGCTTCATATAGGAAATGATATTACTTAAATTGACTCAATATATGGATAATAAGGTAAATATTTTGAGTTTTTTTCAAGTATTCTATATTTTTTTATTGGAATTTTACCTTAAGTTGTTATTCATAGAAGGATACAGGCATATGAAGTGTTAAAAGTTGACACAATCAAGTATGTTTTGAGGAAAATAGGTGTAACTGTGAATTGGAAATGTGAATCCTTAGATTTTAATATTTTAATTATTTATATATATACCTCATATACCTATTTATATTCTTTAAATTATGTCAAAATATAACAATGGAATTTAGAGATGTCTCAGGTTGAGACAGGCTTAAAAACCTTAAAAACTAGGGTTTAAGGATTTTAGACTATTCTATCTAATAAAATCCTATGAAATTTGATATGTAGATAGTATTTTATGTTTAATAAGTGATTAAATTGTTTTTAGAACATAACATTAAGTTTATATACTAATTTTGAGAACTAAGTGTTTAGAACAGGGATAGAAACCTATCAGACCTAATTTCATGACCAAAGAAGCATAAAAAGTGGTTTAGGTAATGAGAAGATGGTTGTAACTTGGGGATAAGATATTAAATGAAAAAGGGTATATAAATTTATGTATATTGTTTTTAATAGTGTCTTTACATATTTGTATAAGGATAAATTCAATAGGAAAGGGCTATAAAGATTTAGCTAGAAAATAGGGCAGAATAGTATAGAGCTATCTTAGTACATTATGGAAAGTTATGGATTATATTATAGGTTTAATATATTGTGAGAAGAAAATATAGATTTCCTAGAATATTGAGTTATTAATTAAAAATACTATGGGGAATTTGAATGTAGGAAAAGATTCATGAATGAAGGTAATAGGCAGGGTTGTTAGAGAAGTGGATATGAATGGTGAAGGTGGACTAAGATGATTAAAAGAGTTATGTGAATATTTTATGTGGGTGTTTGAAACCTATGGAAATAGGAAATTGAGTTTATTCCATTTTTAAAATATATATTGAGTGTTGAAATAAGATAATTTTCAAGATTACAAGGAAAGAGTAAGTGAAGTGTAGGCTATTGGGATTAGCTCTGCATCATTTTTGGTATCAGAGCTAGAAAATGAATTTGTGGATTATTTAAAAGATTAATGATATGTGATTTAAAGTCAAAATGCAAGATAGGGAACTAGATGTAGTGCTCTATAGAGATATCTAGTAGAGAAGAGGATGATTTGGTCAAGTTAATGACCCAAATGAATGCTCCATTAGTGATGAGAATGGAGGATATTGAGGATACTCTCAAAAGGAGAGAATAAAGAGAAGATAGGTAGCAAGGTGAAGTAGTACCTTTTCAAGCAAGAATGGAAGAGAGAGAGAGAGAGAGAGAGAGAGAGAGAGAGAGAGAGAGAGAGAGAGAGAGAGAGAGAGAGAGAGAGAGAGAGAGAGAGAGAGAGAGAGAGAGAGAGAGAGAGAGAGAGAGAGGTGGTACAAGTAATACCACATGAACATGTATAATTAGTTTAGGAAGATGGTGTGGGGAAGAACAATGCAAGGCATATTAGACCATTGGTAGATGGTAGACTGAGGAGAGATGGTCTAATCAGATAAGGATCAAGATAAAGATTTTAGGGGAAATGTTATAATTGATAAATAGAAGGACACAAGGCATAAGAGTATTCAAGACATATGAATAGAAGTATGAAATAATAGAGAGAAGAGAATTAAAATAGAAGGCATGAGAGGAATGAGTCATTACTCATGAGGAGAGTATTGTTGTAGTATAAGAAAGGCAAAGAACCATTCTAAAGGAGAATCTTGTTTAAAATTATATGTAAGGCCAATGAAAAGGTATTCAAATTGGTAATTGATGGTCATAGTACTAATAATATTATTTATTTGGAGATGGTGCAAAAGTTGAGATTGAAGAGGATGCCACATCTAGAACCATATATAGTTGCATGGGTTCATAAAGGTCATCATATATTGGTAAGTTAATAGAGTTGGGTTGAGTTTTAGATAGGAAGGTATAAATACCAAGTTTTATGTGATATTTTTCTATAGATGTGTGTCATTTATTGTTAGGTAGACCATGGTAATTTGATAATCATATCATATACGATGGAATATAAAACGCATACACTATAAATCAACATGAAGAGACATATATTCTTGTACCATTGAAAGGTGAATAGGATATACGAGATGAGAGGATCATGATGATGATGCAATGTTAGAGTAAAGCTATGGAAGGTTTGGGATTAGTTAAAGCACCCAAGGAAGAAGATAAGTTGAGTTGTTTGGAGTTGGTTGGTATGAGTGAGATAGCACAAGAGTGTAATTTGGCAGAAAAATTTGTCTAAAATAAGAATATATAACACCAATGAGAGTGTATAAAAGAGAATTCAGTTAAGGCAAGCATGGTAGCCATGTCTATGAAAGAGAGTACAATGGTATAATGATTGACATTATAGCTAAATTGGAAAGGAAATGGCTTGGAATTGATGCCAAGGAAGTGAAGAAGAAAGAGATTGAAATGTATAAGGTACATGCTCCAATTTTTGTGCTTAATGAATTGATTTATGATGAAAATATAGGTATGGAGTAGGTAGCCAAAGAATAAGTGGTGAATGAAGATAAATGTTTAAAAAAGTGTCTTGAATAAGAAGAGGATGTTGATGAGATGGGAAATATGCAATAGCCCCATGCACAAGGTGACTATGTAGGATTAATAAGTTAAGAAGATGAGAGATGGAATGAGAGTATGTAGCTTTTTCAAGTGCAATAATTAGAGAGCATTCATGAAGGTGTTGAACAACAATAACGTATGAGTTTACATAAGCATGAAACAATTAAAAACCAAGAAGATGTTGTATGTGAGGTGAAGAATACAAATCAAAGAGTTTTGATTAAAGAAGAAGAATTCATACTTGTAGTGGTGGTTTATCATGGAGTTGAGGAGAAGGAAGATCAATTTGAAAAAGAGAAGAGTGTAATGTACCTACCAAGAAATAAGAAAAGGGTAGCAACTATGTTTTGTTTAACAATTGTGCTTCATGTGCAAGTATGAAGAAGAAGTAGAGAAGGCATAAGTATGGGTCCCGAGAGCATGTTCACCTATATGAGAGGTAAGTATAAGTAGAAAAATTCCATGAGGAGGATCAAAGCATTTAGGTAGTAGCATATGCTAATGGATCACTCAAGAACTTGTGGCAATTATTTCTTAGCTTGGTAGTATGATGTAAGGGCATCCTATAAGGACCCCAAGTTTGATCTATTTTTGTATTTTTATAGTATTTTAGGTGTGTTATAGGTTATATAGGTCAGTATTAGTCCATAGTTGATGTCTAGATGGTCTCAAGGAGCATAAGATTACAATTCTAGTGCTTCCCTCCAAATTCATTATTTGAAATTTTGAATGTTGTCAAGTCATGTAAAAGGACTTTTATGAAATTTTTTAAAGGTGGTAGATGTGTTAAATTATCTAAGGGTCTTGGGTAATGTATTAAGTTTATAAAATTTCACTATACTAATTTTAAAAGGAAAAAATATGTCATATTGTATGAGAAAAAAAAAAGTTGCATTGTAACCCACAAGACTCTACGTGGGAAAGTTGGCAAGAAGTAGCTATGCTTCTTTGTAGGAGTTCAAGATTTAGTTTTGGATTTTTGAAATGTGGGATTAAATTTTAATATATAAGGATGGATGAATTAATTTATTAAAACTATTTGGTTTTGAAGGGGAAAGACTGATGTTGAAACCCCTGTTGTTTTGAATGAAGAATGTAGACTTTGTTTAAGTGGTTATTGCTAATGTTTTTGTTAAATGTATAGTTTTCATTGATGAAATAAATAAATTGATATTTGTCTCTATGTATTTTTGAGAGGATAATTCATGTTTGAAAGAGAAAATTCTGTGAAGGAATGCAAGAAAGAATGACCTGTCTAAGAAATTATAAAATAGACCCCATGTAATCAGTTTGTTTACAGTTTGTGTTTCCCAATTAGAAAATGGAAGTTATATGGTTAATGGTATTAAACATTATTTAATGTTATTATTAGGTTATAATAGATCAATTATTTTAGTGAAATGTGTTTAAATACTTTTGTGATCAGGAATTATATGACTATACCCTATTATAGAGTTATTATGTGTATACAAGCTATGTTATGATTGTTAGGACACAACAAACATTGAGTTTATATTGAAAACGTGTTTGAGGTAGTGATGTTATACAATATTTTATTAATTTACAAGGAATAATAAATTTAATCTCCAATAATCATGTTGAAAAGTTAAATAATTTTTATGTTTTATCAAAAACCCTATCAAGATCACACAGACTATGTGTTTGCTTTATATAGGAAATGATATTCCTTGAATTGACTCAAGATATGGATACTAAGGTAAGTATTTCAAGTGTTTTTAAAGTCTTATAGATTCATGTATTGAAATTTTACCTTGATTTGTTATTCATAGAAGGATATAGGCTTGTGAAGTGTCAAAAGTTGACATAAGTATGTTTCAAGGAAAATAGGTGTAATAGTGAATTGGAAATGTGAATACTTAGATTGTAATATTTGAATTAGGTATATATAAACCTAAAATACCTATTTATAGGATTATAAATTGTTTCAAAATCTAATAGTGAAATTTAGAGAGGTCTCAGGGTGAGACAGGCTTAGAAACCCTAAACACTAGGGTTTAAGTATTTTAGACTATTCTAATTGATACAATATTATGAAATTTTATATGTATTTATGGGTTGATGTTTGTCAATTTATTAAAGTGTTTTTATAACATAACATTAAGTGCTTGTATTGATGTTGATAATTGAGTGTTTAGAATAGGCATATAGACCTAGCAGACCTAATTTCATGACCAAAAAAGCTCAAAAAAGTGGTTTAGGAAATGAGAAGATAGTTTTAACCTAGGGATGATATAGTAAATGGAAAAGGGTATATAAATTTGTTTATAGTGTATATATTAGTGTCTATACATATTTGTATAAGGACAAATTTAACTGGGAAGGGCTACAAGAATTTTGCTATAAAATAGGACAAGATAGTATAGAGTTATCCTAGTACATTGTGGAAGGTTGTGGATGATGTGAGAGGTTTAATAGATTGTGATAATCAAATACATAGTGCCTATAATCTTTATTTATTGATTCAAAATTACTATGGGGAATTTAAATGTATAAAGAGATTCATGAAGAAGGTAACAAGCAAGGTTGTTAGATAAGTGGATATGAATGGTGAAGGTGGACTAAAATGATTGAAAGGAGATATGTGAATGTTTTATGTGGTTGTTTGAAATATATGGAAATAGAGAATTGAGTTTAGTCCATTTGTAAAATATATATTGAGTGTTTAAATAAGATAATTTTCAAGATTACAAGGAAAGAGTAAATGAAGTGTAGGCTATTGGGATTAGCTCTGCATCACTTATTAAAATCATCAATATCAACAAGCACACAAAAAAAAAACCCAAATAACATAAAACAAATATATATGGTCCAAGGGACAAAAGGAAGGTCATGTTCAAATGTCTTGAATAACACACATAGATATGAGGAATGTCAAAAACAAGGGACATGTTCAAATGTTACACACATATTAGGCCAAGGGCCAAAATAAGGACATGTTAAATTGTCACAAACCACACATATGTAAAAATCAAGAACATTTTAAAATGTCACACACCACACATAAGATATCATAGAGATGAATCAATCAATAATAATAAATAAGGGCCAAGGGCCAACACAATACCAAATTAAAATTGTAATCTACTATGTGCAAATAAAAAACATCAATGGAACATAGAATTAGTCAAAGTAGTATAATCTATGCATATTCCATGTGATCATATCCTATAAAATATCATGGTCATGTACATTATGTAATATATAAATGTTATAAAAAATTTTGTAAACAATTGAAATATCAATGTTATATGGTTTATATAGTGATAACATATACATATTGTTACCTACAAATAAGATTCCCCCAACTTGGTAAGGCCAATGTGTAGAGGAAAGTACAACATCTTACTCTATATACTTGCTTGTAAATCTTACACAACACTTCATAAATACCTATGAAATGGTTATGTCATATAAAATGAATATTTTATCTACTAATGATTAGATAAATAACGTATTTTAAATATCTAAACTAGATTGTTAATCATGTTCAAGGCTTTATCTAGAATGTTTTTGACAATATTTGAATGTTTTAGGATTTTTAAGAATATGTGAAGTTTTTTAATTTTATTAATACGTAAAATCATAAACATGAGATATTTAAATGAAACCAAGGTTTTTAAAATATAATAAAGGAGACAAATATGGACAAATCAGACAAGTGTCAATGAAAGATATAAACTAGTAATGATTAATATCTCAATATAATGAGTTTTTCACTAATGCATGTGAATTGAAACTACTAAAAATATGTAGGATACTAAAAAATGTATTTATAAAACTAATTGTACATTATCATTTCATCAAATGTACACTTGTCAAAATATGTCACTGGTATGAACATTATGGCTTGAAACAAAGAAATTTTACATGAAAAACTTGAAATTACATACTTGTTTGAGTAAATTATCTTAAAATTAAAATAATAAAATCTTTGTGTTATATAAATTTTTATTCTAGGTGAAATGAAATAAAGGATAGGATCGACCACTATGCTATGAGCGATCAATGAGTTTATCATGTGTTGGGCAATTATGTCCTATAATTAAAATTATATATTTTGGAAAAATGTTGTAAATACCAATAGATGAATGTAAATATTAATGACATTTAACATTTTTTAAGACTATTCAGGCCTACAATGGAAAATATAGGAAAGGACAAGAGGCTAAGAATTCAAAGAAAACCAAACGTAAAGAATAATGGATCAAATAATCTCATATGCAATCAAATGGAAGAATATGGTGCAGTAGTCCACAAGCTATATAAAATTAGATTTGTATTATTTTTAATTGTTATTTATATTTTTGTATTTAAAAAAATAAAAGTTATCCAATGATTCCATCAAGATAGGAATTTAATCAATCAATGAGGAGTGGTAAACATCTCACCTTATTTGAGTGAAAAACATCATATGTCCTAATATCATAATCAAAATGTGTATCTTTTTTAGTGATAAAATTATCCAAATGAATATTCATATGATCTTGAGTATGAACCATGGATCTTGGATATGTAAGCCTACCGAAAATTTGATTAGATGACGTATAATATTGTTCTAATTATTGGACCTCTTGAGATACATGCTTAGGATATGTTGTGAGTGTATCTGATTATTTCAAAGGAAATACCTTTTCCCTATAAAATTGATTTAGATTTGTTTTATTTTTAACCTTCTACATCTCTTGAGTAATCCATTTTCTTAGATGTCAAAGCTGCTTTGTTTTTTCATAAATGTAGCATTAAACTATGATGTTGGATGGGAAGGATGGAGTAACATAGAATGTATAGGATACTGATACTTGATTCCCAAAATTATAACAACTTTATTGAAATAAATATACTTCAAACATCTGTGAACTATTAATGTACATCATGATTTTTTTGTAACCATGGGCATCCCAATATCATATCAAAAATTCCATGTTGACACAAAACGATAAAATAAGTAAATAGTATAATATGGCCCACTTGAAAAGGCAACACAATATGTCCCAAAGTGGTTTGTTGATTACCATTGAAAGACTTAAAAATTTTAGTAGTTTCCTATATATTACTTTATGTGTATCATAATTAATTAATCAAAGTAATTGTATATGAATTTTCACTTGATCCATTATAAATTATCATAGTAAAAATATTTTTTTTTATCAATATGAGATCTTACACACAAAGCATGGAAATCAGAATCATCATCAAATATTTTGATATCATTAAAAGTAATCATAGGATGTGATGTAATAATTAAAATAATTCTATCAATAATAACATATACAGGATGTTCGTATGATGTAGGAGGTGGATAAGCATTATAATTGTGATGCACATTTCAAGTATCCTTATTGGTATTGTGATTAGGAAATGGATCATTGAAAATATTGAGTTTAGCATTTCCATTTTTTTGAAGCTTTGTTTCCTCTATGTGAGTGTCCAAATATATGACGTTATTTTAAATTATATCTTGAATGAGATGCTTGAGTTTATAAAAATTGTTTTTAGAATGACCATTGCATCGTTGATAATCATAATATGCATTTTTATTAAAGAATTGACTTTGTGGTTTATGCATGTCAACATAATATGGAGGAGGAAAAGTGGTTAAGTCAAATTTAAGTCACTTTTATATAATTTTATAAGGTGATTGTGTTAATTTATTAAATTTCCTTCATCATTGATATGATAAAATAATATTAGGATTATATTGATAAATAACATTGACTTATACCTTTTATTCTAATTTATTATCTTGTGTCTTATATTTTTAATATGGTTCTCTTTGAAATTTGGCTGTATTAGTTGTAATAGGTGTAGAAGTGTACTTGATCTTGTTCAAATCAATAATTTTGACTTTTCTCTTATTATAGTATGACAAAAATCTTCAAATGATTTAAACTTCTTAAAGAGTATTGACTCATATAAGGGTGAAAGAATTTTTTTTTTGAATATGTCTTGTATTTCATTGTCTTTCTATGCATTAATAATATTTGTCAACATTTTCTTGTAATGAATCACATATTCTATGATAGGATCATTTTTTCCTCATTTAATTTTAAAAATATGTGTATATGAAAGTTTTTCACCAATGTTGATAGCATAGTGTTTAAGAAATAAATATGTTAAATGATAGAATTCTATTTAGATTGATCATGTAGACCATTAAACCAATGTAAATAACTTTTTTAAAGATCATTAGACAAATTTTACTTAGAAATTTATCACTAAATGCATAATCTATGCACGATGCATGAAAATATCTTAGATGTTGTTCAAGATCAACTTTACCCTCATATAAAGTAATTTTATAAGTTATAATTCTTATGGGTAAAGAATGAGATTAAATATCATGTGTTAAAGTATTATGAATTAAATCATGTGAATTTAATGATTGGATATATTTTGGTATACCTTGCTCGAATTACAACACCTTAACTTCTATAATAAAAAAAACTATTTGCTCGATAGATTTTGCATTAGATGAAATAGCTTGTATAGTATATATAGATACCAAAGGATTGGAAAGGAATAATTGTTTATGAATAATCAAATAAATCTGATTTAAACGATGTGTTTTCCAAAAAAAAAATATGTGGATGGGATAGTACTATCAACATTAGTAGTGGCCACACTTTTAGTAGGGTTTGCAATACAAAAATTGGCTCTTTTTTTGTATTTAATATAGGATTTTGTCATGGTGTAAATTTTTGGAAGATAAAAGGATATCAATTTCTTTGGGTATATCTTTTGGCATTTGATGAAGTCATTTTCAAAATTTAGATAAATGTTGAACATGTGATTGATCTACTCAATTAAGGTCATAAAGATGAATCTTATATAAACCATCATATGTATCTTGTGCATCTTGATATTTTTATTATATTTTTAATTTTGGTTATGCTCTTGAAAATACTCATAAGGAATGTTTCATCAAAAGAGAAAATAATGTGTGTATTAGTAGAATGCATTTCAATATTTGTCAAAGAAATTTGAATATGTTCACTAGGAATATTACTTATTTTAGGGGTAAGTGCATGGAGTTGGGGGACAATTACATGGATGTTACCAATAATGTGATCATTTTAATTAATAATGTGATCACATTATTTAATTAATTTAATCGCATTATTTGAATATAGGCTTAAGATTGTTGAGCCATAATGTGATCGCATTATATAATAACATGATCATGATATATTAAATAATAATGTGATTATGTTATTATCATTTCCAATAATTTTATCACATTAATAACATGATCATGTTACCTATGTGTTTAAAAAAACTAAAAAGGGAAACCCAAATGCAAAATCCTCATTTTGCATTTGAGTTCCCTCATTCTCCCATAGCTTTCATGATCATGTTTTGCATAGAATACTCTAGAGAGTTCTAAAAAGCTACCAAATTCATCCCATAAACCTACTTATTGATGATACCATCATGTAAGAGTGGCAAGTGATTTAAATACTCCCTATTTAACCCTAATTTTTCATAATTTTCATTTTTTAACCCTAGTTTTTAATTATAATTTATTTTTTTAATAGCTCATCCTACTGACCCTCCCAACCCTCTACATAACACTCTAGTTGATCCTCCTATTAACTCTCTACAAAACATTATTTTTCCTCCTATCCCTCCTCCTAACCCTCTTATACTTCCCCAAAAAACCCTAGTAGTCAAGAGGTTTTGATTGAAAACATTATAGGAAACAAATTTTAAATTGAAGAGTTAATTGATAGAATGAAGGATCCCACTTTGACCAACCCCCACCACACCCAGTTAGTTGATTCCCTAGAGACCCTATTAGGTCAAATTGACTCTATAACAAGTCAAATTGATTGATGGACCTCATATAGGGATACATGTATGGCATATTATGATGATAACATATCACCCTTTAGGTTAAGAACAAATAAATTTTAAAATCAATAATTTACACCCTATTTGTTGACCTAGCCACCAATGCCCCATTTCCTATAATCGCTAAACCTTTTCCTAGATGTGTACATAGCTTAATCATAGCTAATTTTTTGGATCGATGGTGGATTGTCTTTGATGATCCACCATGTAACAACCATGATATACCATTATATTTTTTGAGGAAATTATACTATGAGTTTTTCCTCAACAAGATTCTCAATTATTTTGATTTTAGTGAGTTTTAAAGATGAACAAAAGGCTTTGCATAAGATCGACTAAATGCACATCATGTACCTAATCAACCTGCACATATCCATATCCAAAAGCCTCTTGATCCTAAGATCCCCTCTATAATTTAGCATGTTATGGAGATAAACACTCTTTATTCTGTTATTTTACTCATTGATACACTTGTTCAACATAAAAATAGGCTTTCACAGAGTGATGCTACAAATATGCCACCTAATCGACCCTGACACCACCCTTGTAGTTTATGTGGAACTATGTGCACAAGACCTTCTGATGATGATGGCATATGTGGTTTAGATGAATTAGATCATATTTTTATGAGTGATAAATTTTTGGCATGCACATTTGGCATGGAGACATTAGTCACCACATAGATGCAGGTTTATTTTATATAAATGTCATGTTAAATTAAAGTTAAATTTTCAAATTTAATTTATCTAATAATTAATTTACATATAAATTTAATATAATATGTATGTCATTTTTTATGTCACAAGAGGTTATGGTTCCTTCATCATCATAATCAACATTTACAACATTTGATTTATCATGGCCTTTGTTTACATATTTGGATCCAACTGATGGGCCATCTACTACTACATCTACATCTGTTATGATGACACCATTTACCTATACAGAGGTCAAATTTTGAGTTAATCTTATACTCTATGTATATTTAGTCTATGTATATATTTGCCTTGTAAGTTTAAGTTAAATTTATCTTTCTCTATTTTCGTACTTTGTTTCATGTTCTCTCTCTCTTTATCCTTGCTCTATTATTTACAATAGTTTCAAGCTATGAGAATGGGCTCAGTAGTATTTATATAACTAATTTTGGAAAATCCCATAAATATTTCATGAATAATCTCATTCAATATTAGATAAGGGTAGTTCATATTCCATGAGGATACTTATATAAAATGAATCTAACACTTATCTAGGGGCCCTTCTAGGTAACACTATCTTGAAAATGAAGTTACTAAGCTCAATATAGTCATATTCTCATTTTGACTTATTCACCATTACCATTATACATAAATCCACATATTACCATTGAAAATGAGTGATAATAACAAGGGAATTTAAGCTAAAAGAGAATAAATGTACATAATTAACAATAGACATAAAACAACAAACATATATGTTTTTCTCTTTGCATCTAATTTACTTATCTTCTCAATAATTAATGCAAAAATAACAAAATCAAAAATTTAAAAGTCATAAATGGTGTTATGTTGGACCATGCTTCCTTGGGAGTAACATCCTACAATGCTCTTACAGGGTCACTGATTAAGGTTGTATATGTATTCATATCTTCTACATGTTACCCATATGGTAGATTTTCTCTTTCTATTAGCTGAGGCCAATACACTATTTTACAATAAATCTATTACATATTTCTATGGATAGGACATTATTTAGGAAGAAAACATGAAGCACATTTTTGCACAAAATATTTGAATCTTCCTTATGAATATACACCCATTTTCCTAGTGTAAGTCAGCTTGGAAGTGATAATATCCTATTAAATGGGAGTATCATTCATAGACCACTTTTCAAAATACTTTCATAATAATTCAAACTAAAATTCCTATGACCATATTGCATCTAAAACCATAGGGACACAAACTTGACATGACTTCACATGTAGCATTTACTTGCTCATTTTTGATATGGGTAAACATAAACAATCCCTTTTCTCTCTTTCCCATCTATATTTGTGCACCCAACATTTGTATAAGATCCATGTGTGTGTGTGTGTGTGTGTGTGTGTGTGTGTGTGTGTGTGTGTGTGTGTGTGTGTGTGTGTGTGTGTGTGTGTGTGTGTGTGTGTACATATATATTATGGTATGCATGTGAAATAAATATCCCACACCAATCCACTTAAACAACCATCTCCAAAAAATAATGAGGAACTACTATAATCATCAATGTCACACCCAACACATACATCCTTGTGATTAGGCTAAGATTTAGCATGAGTGTCAAAACCCACCCACTGGTTTCCCAAATCATTTATCAAAAATGGGAGATGATTTCCAAGCATGCACAATCTTTGTTCTCCTTCCTTTAAAAGTGATAATAAGATCAAATGACCTTATAAGACCATATAAAAAGGAAGTAGTTACAATGGTCCTACATAAGTCAAAACCCTACTTTTAAAAAAGAAATAAATCAACAACCAATATATTCCAACATGTAATAAAGTATAATTTGAAGATCTTGACCCAAGTATATTTATATTTATCAATGAATAAAAAGAAATTAGTATATTATATATTCCCTTTCACTAATCCTCTAATTTTGGTTTTGGTACAAGGGTGTTGCTCTAACACTTCATTGGATGGATTATCAATTCATATCTAAGTATATTTTCACATTCATTCTTATCTTCTTATTTCCTATAACGTGTCATTGCATCCATGTACTTATATAAACATATATTATATATACAAGTTCTTTTATTGATCATTATGGTTTCCATATATAAGATTTGATACTTTATATGAAACTAAGTGAGAATTTAGTTACATGAACAATTCATGGATGGAGTAGACACTCCTCCCTCTCTATGAGATGAGACAAACATAGGCATTACTGCTACAATGTCATCTACATAAGCACTGGCATAGGTATATATTAGTTATTATAATTTTGAATTGCAAAAATAGAGTTGTTTTTATAATTTTAGTACATGTACATTGGGAAAATATAACTTATGTAAATGGATTATGTATGCAAGGTTTTCCTATGACAACTGATAATCTTAGTCAGATGATGAGTACGGAAAATTATCATGTTCCTCCCATATTTAAGATGCCTATTCAGATAGTTGAGCCTACCATTGACTTGTTTTAGCATTGAAAATAGATTGAGTAGGATCGTGAGCTTGCAGTAAGTGAATGTTTAAACGATTTTTTATTTTAGTTTATAGTTTAAAATTAATTTTTTAACAATTGTTTCAATGTATTTTATGTTAATTTTATAATAATTCTTGTATTTAAACAAGCTTATATGTAAGCTAGTTATGAGTGTAGGACCCATAGTCAGACATTGGAGCACTCCAAGGCATTAGATGGGTCTCTATCTACTAGTAGGGCATCCTAGGGAAAGTCTTATTTGAGTAAGGTAAAAAGAGGGAGGTTATTTGATGAATATAATGTCTTACAGATGAGATGTACTTTTTGTATGCCTATATGGCAATTGATGTATTTTTTGCATTGTATATGCACATATGACATTCATCAAACATTAGATACTATGTTGGTAGATCTAATTTTTCATATGCTTATCATAGCAATCTATGTATTATTTACATTGGACACATGTCCCTATATCGTATGCCTATCATGGCAATCTATCTAGCTTATATTTAGTTTTTATTTCATTATGTTTTATTGTACAATGGTTTTTTGATCTTCCAAATTGTTATCTATCATGTCTCATATTTAATTTTGTACACAAATGAGGATTAAATAATTATTCTTTTCAATTCTATAAATCTTGGATCTCCCATATTTTTTTAAATTAAAGTTTTTATTTCATTATGTGTGGTGGAAATGAATAATGGAATTATTATCAATTAGGCTTAATGTCCTTATTCTCTTTGTACCTACTTATTGTACAGTTTGGAGACACTTTTTAGTGTCATTAAACATATTACAAACTTCTCACATTCATTTTCTAACTCATTTCATACATTTCATTCAAAAATGTCCTCTCACTCTTTCATTATCTTCTCACTAGGCAATTCTCTTAGGTTTCTAGTACCAAAACTTGATATAGGTCTCAAAGAGTTAATATTTTGTCATAGATATTCTTAGATGGTCAATTCACAACTAACTTAACCTATTAAAAGTTCTTAAACACAATTAAACATTCAATTCTACATACAGGGCACAATAAGACACCCTACACAAGAAGGCACCCTACAAGCATGTGACAACAACATGGAGTATTAGTTCAATTTCAAATCTCTCATGCATTTTATAAGAGATGAAAAACCTAATTTTTGAATGGAACCATATTATAAATCCATAAATTCAATGGCATACTTGACAAGATTAATAAATAACTCTTACTTCCCTTAGTAATGTGATTGTTAATCCAAAATAGGGTATAGACAGGGTTTATTTATTCTAGAGGACTATATGTTGATTATTTACCACTATATTTTATATAAAAAACAATTAACCTTCCAAATCAATGATCATTCTCAATATATATATCATAATATACACCAAAGTCATACTCCCTTCATGAGAAATAACCATTTACTTTCATATTGGATTGTCATAGGCAAAATAGGGTATATGGGTATATATCTTACTCATTTCTCTTTAGGTCTGTATAGGTTCAACACATTCAAAACTAATATCATGATGACTCACAACTTACCAACCTATTGGAATCACTCCAAGATCCCTTCATTAATTGTGACCTATAGTCACTTATTGGTTACCCTCTACAGTCATTCATCCACCTATAATCTTACACAAATGATAACATATTCAAAGCCTCAAGGATCTTAAATGATAACATGAAAATAATGAAATCACTTAAAATAAATAGATAATCCACAACAATTTACTTTCTATATCAATATCTAAATATGTCAATTACTCAATACCACATAGATCAATTGCCACCTAATAGGTCAATAGGTTAATAGGTCAAAGTTGTCAAAGTTGTCAAAATTGTCAAAGTTGTCAAAGTTGTCAAAATTGTCAATGTTGTCAAAGTTTTCAAAGTTATCAAATTTGTCAAATTCATCAAATTTATCAAATTTTACAATAGGTCAAGAGGTTAATTACTCATTAAGTTTCTAAGTCTCTAGTTTAATTTGACAAAGTTGTCAAAATTGTCAAAGATGTCAAAGTTCAAGTTGTGGTTGCATAACTCTATTTATGATTCTTCCTAAGTGAAAAATAACACTAAAAACACATTAAACATGGTGGGGTAATGTATAAAATATAGTACCAGGTTATTTTCCTCCTATCAGGGTTGATCGACAAACCTACCACCCATTCTGACCTGAAGATCACCCTTCCCAATATAAGAATAATTCAATTTTTTAGCCTAAGTTCAAACATGCATAAAACATAAAGTGTAAGTCATTAACATGAACCATCAGATAGTTAAAATACATATTTAATCCTTATAATAACATCTTGGATAACTCAGGTGGAAGCTTTGAGATCAATCTGTTAGATAAGTTGCAATGATGGGTCTGAAAATACAAGTTTTTATCAGTGAACAAGGAACTTCTTGAGCTCTAATTGGAATTTATACCTTTGGGACCTCCACATATGAATATATATATTTTATCACATATAGGTAGTAAAATTACATTTTATCATAATAACATGGCATTCAAATCCATTAGGAAGTGCATTTTCACTACCGTTTCAAAGAGCGGAAACACTGACAATAAATATTGTCAAAATTCAAGTTATAGTTGCAGAACTCTAATTCTAATGCTTATTGAGTGAAAAATGAAACTAAAAACACATTAAATGGGATGGATAACATATATTACCAATTTTTTGTCCTCCTACCAGGCTTGATTAACAACCTACCACCCATTCTGACCTCGAGAACACCCTTCCCAATACAAGAAAAATGCATTTTTTAGCCTAAGTTTAAACATGCATAAAAAATATTATAAGTCATTTACATGAATCATAAAATCCCTCCCATACCTATTTTATCCCCATAATAATACCCCATATCACTTAGGTGGAAGCTTCAAGATCAATCCGTTAGATAAGTTGTAATGATGGGTCTAAAAATGTAAGTTTTTATCAGTGAACAAGTAACTTCTTGAGCTCCAATTGGCATTTCTACCTCTGGGACTTACACCTATGAAAATATCACTTTGATAACATATATATAGAAAATATAAATTTTATAACACTAACTTGATGTTCAAATCCACTTAAACGTGCATTTTCACTACCGTTCCAAAGAGCGGAAACATTGATAACAAATGTTGTCAAATTTCAAGTTGTGGTTATAGAAATCTGATTCTGATGCTTCTTGAGTGAAAAATAACACTAAAAAAACATAGGGAGAGTATATAATTCATAGTAATAAGTTATTTTCCTCCTTTCAATCTTGATCAACAAACCCACCACCCATTTTGGCCTCAAGAACACCCTTCCCAATACAAGAAAAAAATATTTTTTAGCCTAAGTTCAAACATGCATAAAATGAAAATTGTAAGTCATTTATGTAAAACATAAAATACCTCCCATATCTAATTAATCCATCTAATTTCACCCTAGATAACTTAGGTGAAATATTCAATATCAATCCATTTGATAAGTTGCAATGATGGGTCTAAAAATGCAAGTTTTTGTTAGTGAACAAGTAACTTCTTGAGCTCCAACTAGCATTTCTACCTCTGGGACCTCCACCTATAAATATATTTCTTTGATCATATCCAAATAGTAAAATTACATGTTATCACACTTCCATGACATTTGAATCCATCCAAAAGCACATTTTCACTACCATTTCAAAGAGCATAAACACTGACAACAAATATTATCAAAGTTTAAGTTACGGTTGCAAAACTCTAATTCTGATGATTCCTGAGTGAAACTTGACACCAAAAACATGTTTTAGGGGTAGATAATGTCTAGGAATATGTTATTTTCCTCCTATCAGGGTTGATCAACAAACCCAACACCCATTCTGGCCTCAAGAACACCCTTCCCAATATAAGAAAAATGCATTTTTTAGCCTAAGTTCAAACACACATAAAATAAAAATTGTAAGTCACTTATATGAACCATGATCCCTCCCATACCTATTTAATCCCTTGAATAATACCCTAGATAACTTAGGTATAAGCTTAAATATTAATCCATTAGATAAGTTGCAGTGGCATGTCAAAAAATACAATTTTTTTTAGTGAACAAGTAACTTCTTGAGCTCTAACTAGCATTTCTACTTCTGGGACCTCCACCTATGAATATATCACTTTTATCACATATATATAAGTAATTTACATGTTATCACACCACCATGAATTTATAATCCACCTAGAAGTTCATTTTCACTACCATTCTAGAGAGTAGAAACACTAATAACAAATGTTGTTAAAGTTCAAGTTATGGTTGCAGAACTCTAATTTTGATGCTTCCTGAGTGAAAAATGACACCAACAACATGTCTAGGGGGTGGATAACATCTAGGACTAGTTTTTTTGCCTCTTTTCAAACCCAATTTATAAACCCACCACCCATTCTGGCCTTAATAACACCCTTCTCAATACAAGAAAAATGTATTTTTTTAACCTAAGTTTAAATACCCATAAAACCTAAGCTTCTCTTAGATTCAAGAATTATATAATTATTTACTTCTAGTGCCAACCATGTGAATGTGGAAGTGCATCTAGAACCGTTAACCTAAAAAAAACTATAAGTAAGAAATTAAAAATGAAATTTATATATGTACTACCTAGAAAATAAAAAACATTTGGTAAAATTGATCACATCTACATTTGAAAAGTCAACATACCTTCATATTTTATGAACCACTAGGATCTTCTCTAACCTTGATAGTATCAAGAATATATTCATGGTCTGACTCCCAAAATTTCCATAGTTTTTTGTTTAATGGCCTCCCATGATATTTATGTAATTGAATATTCATTGCATGAATCAAATTTGAATAGTGTAGTATCTTCTTATGAATTTCAAACTCTTCAAACAACCATTTATCTAAATATTTTATAGGATATCATCAAAACCAAGTTCTAGTCACTACCATTGACCTAGTGGGATAGTCAATGTTTTTTTCCATCTATAACTAGGGAATTCATTTTTTGTTTCTCTCTACACATTGACACAAGTACTAATAAGTGCCTTCTTCATTATCCTCATCTGCAATAACTAAAAAAACATGCCTTGTATCACAAAAAATAATTTTCAATGACAATATGAAGATATATTTAATGAAAATAAATTTTAGATAATGAAAAATATTCTACCTGGCTGCACTACATTAGATACATGGTCAAAGTCATCTGATGGTGTCATATTTATAAGTTGTAATGTTTTTAGAACCTGATATGTGTCGATTATAATTAGAGGTTTGGAACTCCAATCACCCACCCACTCTTGTGACTCACACTCATTCTAAATAAATTCCATGAATGTAGAATAGAAACATGCCAAGTATCTCATATGAATAGTCTAAAAATTTACATTCGAGCTATGAAATGTGTGGAGGTCACTTAAACCTATTAGAGTCATACAATCCTCATACTTTACCAAGTGGTACTCCTTCATTAACCAAAAATGTTTACAAAAATTATAATTTGGTTGAGCACCATGACACATGTTCTCATTACACCATTCAACCATAGTTTTTTCATCTATTAAATGAACACCCTCTTCAAATTTCAACTCCTCCTTTGTAATATCTATTTCTACACATGTTCCCCTTCTCCATGGCTAGCCTCGATGAAACTCCAAATGTGTTCTACACCAGTAGTAACATGAATCCTACTCAACCAATAAAACATCTGTGAATTTTTGAATTATGATGTGAAATTGTATGACCAATTATAATGTTGATTGAAAGTAATGTTCCTTTGACTCAATTTTTCATAGAACTTCTGAAAATAACCTTGTACATACTCTAAACAATGTGATATGTCATCATTGATATAGAAATGGTATTCCCTTAATATTTTTTATTGCTGCTCTATACTATCAGGTGCATGCATGAATGCTATATACATGAATATGGCAACTTATGATGAGTTGTAATATAGTGATTGAACTTCCATTTGGGGTTTGAATGTGTAATTTTTAGTAAAATCAACTAATGAAATAATAGAGCCAAGTCGAAATGTATTATTTATTATCTTAAAATGTTCATCCAACCATCTATCCCTATGTGTGTGTGCATTGCATACTCATAAACAATCTTATCCCTAAATTTGATCAAAATTTTGAAAACATGTATCATTTTTGTAACAAGATCACACCTTTTAGATTTTTTGCCATATTTTATTTGATAAGTCATTGATTTATATTTTCTGAAACCAACTAATTCCTATCCAATTGCACTTGTAATCTCCTCATGGATACATTTTTTCAAATTTGGCAATCCACCACAAATGTTGTAATTTCCATTTAAACATGATTTTTTATAATATAATTGTCCATCTAATCTTTTACAAAAGATAGTTGGAATAAATTCCAAGGCTGATTTTGGTGGCAATTCAATGCCATACTCCTAAAAAATGTTAGTATGTAAATTACAATTAATATGGCAAAAAACATTAGAGTGCATTGAAAATTCAACATGTTGCCTATAACAAGTGGTGCATGTGTGATTTATGTTAACATGAAAATGTTTTGTCATATCAAAATATCTTTGGAAAATAGAAAATTGTGGATGTTTTTCTAAAAATTTAGAGTACAATTGTGTTTGAGTCGTATCCAATAAATGCTTTGGATGTGGTTCATGGTTACAAGAACCAACTCTTATTTTCATAACATCTCTTGCATTGGGTGAAAATCTGTATTGTATTTCCAAAATTGAGTAACTCTTTGAGAATATCAATTATAGCCTTGTACTTTCATTCAAGTCTACCAGAAAATGCCCATAGCTCATTGGTATTAGGTTCATTAAGTATTTCACATCTTTCAATTAATTTCATTATTATTTTTTTGTTTATATTAAGTTTTTGGCTTGTTTTTGAAACCATTCATTTTTTCCTTATTTTATCACTTATTTCATAAGTTGTATGCATATGCCAGGTAGCATTACAATATTTGGTGCATGATTTTGGGCCTATAGTATGATTTGTATCATGTATATTTTTAATAATTTCATCATTTTCATCATCTATGTTAGATTTTCTTATTCATAATGTGTACATTATAGGTCTCATCTTAATCAATTTTATCAATGAAACAAATAATTGACATCTTTGACTATCATACTCCAAATTACGAAAGAAAGTATCCAAAATTTGTTGAGCCAGTCTTATTGAATGGTGATCAGACATTTTGTTATGCATTGGTTCTAAATTATTTTCATATCCTTCAATTAAGTACTTGTCTTTTCTATTCAAAATTCTTGGAGGCGTTGGTTGTAGTGGAATTTGTTGAGAGGGTGTTTTAAAATCATTATTACTTTCATTGTTTAGAGGTGGGATGACATTTTATTCATTGTTAATTTATTCATTATATGTTTACATGAAATTTTATTGATGGTTAATTTCATTATTATTTATTTCCATCAAATTTTATTCATTCATGGGGGGTGAAGCATCATACATAGACTCATCATCAACAAAATCAAAAACTTGGAACTTTGAATGTGAACTTCCAACATTAACTAATTAATTATTTTCAATTTCATTATTATTCATTTCATTAAGATAAATTTCAACATTATTAAATTGATTATAGTTAATTTCATCATTTTTTAATTCATTATCATTCATTGTCTCATTATCTATGGTATTTGGTTCATTAGAATTAGGGTGTGTACCTTGTCTACCATGAAGTTTTTGTATTTGTAGCTTATGTTTATCTCTCAAATATTCTAATTCCTCTAGTGTTTTATTATTAAATATCTTCCTATTCCTCTTAAAATGTGATTTTTCACCCATTAGAAGGGATAATTGATAACTTTTCAAAGGTGGGGTCAAGTACACATGTACGCAGATCTCACATAAGTATGTAGAGAATGTTTGTGGGGACATAATTTTTGATTTGGTTAAAAATAGTTATTGATAAGTGTGCTTAATATAAAATAAGAATGACATGATCATGTTATATAAAATGATATCATTATTACATAACACGATCATGTTATGTGTTGTATAAGGTTATACCCCATTCAACCCATTGGGAAGCTTATATTGATAATAATGGGATTGTGTTATGTAATAAAATGATCAAATTATTGTCAATATAAGATTTGGGTTTAGTAATTGGCAATGAGAACCAAGTGTTGCCTATATTAAGAATTATGCAATCACATTATTAAATAACATGATCACATTATAATTAATATAGATAAGGGATTATGGATTAGGGATTAAGGCATTAGTGCATATGGTTTATGGATAAGGGATTAGGGATTACAATTTACGTTTTAGGGATTAAGGATTATAATTTATGTTTTAGGGTTTAGGGATTAGGGAATGTAGGGTTTGGTTTTAAGGGTTTATATAAAGTATAATCACTCTATGCCATATGTAAACATAATTTTTACTACAAAGGATGTTAATTGGGACTAAATCGATTGGTAAAAAGGGAAAGTTTTTGGTTTACAATTTAGGGTATAGTGTTTAGTGATTAGGTTTAAGGTACACAGGGTCAATCACAAAGATAATTCTTAGTCTAAATGATGTTAATTTGGGATAAAATTATTGGTTCAAGGTTTAAAGAGTTCATATTTATGGTTTAGAGTTTAGGGATTAGGAACTTTAAGCATTAGGGCTTGGGGTATAGGTTTTAGGGTATATAAGGTACAATAATGATGGTAATTGGGGTAAATTAGAGCTGATCAACCCCCAAATCACATTTTATAGTCTTGTAATTAGGTTGAAGGGGCTCAAAATAGCCCTTATTTACTTTAGATGCACAACTAGATTGGTAATCCAATGGCTTTAGCCATAGGTGTAGAAAGTGTCTTTTATGACATCTCATGATAAAATTAGTTATATTGTAAGGCATGTATGTTTGTGACATGTAGTGGGCATTAGGGAATAGGGATTACAATTTATGTTTTAGGTATTAGGGCATGGGGTTTAGGGTTAAGGACCTATATACTAATGTCTAATCATTCAATGCCATGTGAACCTAATTCTTACTCCAAAAGATGTTAATTGGGACTAGATCAATTGGTAAATAAGGAAAGCTTATGGTTTACAATTTAGGGTATAGTGTTTAGGGTTTATGGTTTACAGCTTCTAGGTTTTAATATATATACAAGGTCTAAGGTACATAGGGTCAATCACAAAGATAATTGAGGATAATTTGAATCAGTTGGACCCATTTGTGACTACAAAATGTGTTTTTGGGTTGTCATTATACCCTAGATGTCATCATGTAGATTGAGTAAATTAGTCAAATGGGGTAATCAGTCATGTGATTTAGGCCAAACTAAGGCCTGTGAACTTAATTCTTAGTCTAGAAATGATGTTAATTTGTGCTAAAATAATTGGTTTAAGGTTTAAAGAGTTTATCTTTGTGGTTTAGAGTTTAGGGATTAGTAAATTTAAGGATTAGGGATTAGGGTATAGGTTTTAGGGTGTATTTATATAATCATGTAGGCAATTAGGGTAAATTTGGGAACCTTAAACCATATCTATGAGAAAATAATGTGAATTTAGGATCAATTATCCCCTACATCATCATAGATTGAGCCTACAAAGTCAATTATGGTAATGAGTGATACAATTTTAACCAAGTGCATCCCTGTGAACCTAATTATTATTATATATATATATACACACACACACACACACACACACACACACACACACACATATACATATACATATACATATATATATATACATATATACATATATATATACATATATATATATATACATATACATATATATACATATATATATATATATATATACATATACATACATATATATGCATACATATATATGCATATATACATATATATACATATATATATATATATACATACATATATATATATACATACATATATATACATACATATATATACATACATATATATATATATATACACATATATATATACAAATATATATATATACATATATACATATATATATATATATACATACATATATATATATATATATATAAAGGACATTAATATATATAAAGGACATTAATTGGGGCTAATTTTATTACCCATGGGTAATTTAAATGGAACAAATATGTTTGGATATTTATGTTAAATTTTTAATTAATTATTAATTTATTAAAGTTATTTTTGGATTTACTTACTTAGAATTATTTATCTTACTTGGATGGATAAATATTTATAAGTTGAAATAATTATCCGATTTTTATAACGTGTCTTTTGATTATTTAATTGGAATGAAAAATATTAAAGACTATTTAAGTATTTTATTAAAACTCACTTAATGATGCCTTAATAATCCAATTAGCATATCATAATATAATAATTATTAATATTTTTAGAGTTATGTAAATGATATTGAAGTATTTGAAAATAATGATTATTAATTACTTAGTGTATCATTTATGAAACCAGGTTTTCAATGTATAATTAATTAATTTGTTTGGTTAGTGAAAATTTAATAATAAAGTGAAACTAGTTTGATGTAGTGGCATATGGACTTAGCCTAGTTGTGTGATTAATTTAGTCTTAGTATTTCTAAAAAAAATGTTAGTTTTTTAATGGGTTTTATCCAGATAAAATTTTTGGTGTTATATTTTGCTATCAGAGCTTGGGTTCAACACTGAGAATTGTGGGGATTGTATTTGGTATTCATAATGAAGGTGTAAAACTTATCATCACAATATTTCTCTATTTGATTTCACTTACAATGAAATGAAATCATAAATTGGTATGTGTGACCATGTTGTTTGTGTTTAGGTGAAGTTTACTTGAATATTGAATTATCGACTTTGTTGGCATGTCTATACTTCATGTTAGCATTTTGTATAGTATTTATTGTGTGATATATATTTATTTATATATGATTGAGTTTTATTGTTGCATATAAATTGTAGTGTTTTATGGTTTTTATTTGGGTGATATTTTGGTCATTGTAGGATTGGTTCAAGGTTTAAAGAGTTTATATTTATGGTTTAGAGTTTAGGGATTAGGAACTTTAGGGATTAAGGCTTAGGGCATAACTTTTAGGGTATATAAGGTACAATCATGATTGTGATTGGGGAAAATTTGAGATCCTTAAACATAGATCTATGAGTAGAGAATGTGAATTTATGATCAATTATCCCCCACATCATCATAGATTGAGGCTATGAAGTAAATTATGGTAATAACAGATCTAATTTTAACCAAGTTCATCCCTATGAACCTATTTCTTACTATATACAAAGGATGTTAATTGGGGATAAATTGATCCCAGGGGCCTATTGAGCCTCAATGTAAGTAATTTCATCCATATGATATCATTAGGGATCCAAGTGCTCACCATATTAAAAAAATAGGTATTTTTTCAATTTGATATGTAATTTAGTCCAAAGGAGTCATGTGCAAGGAATTACATTTGAATATAATGGAAATTAAGGTTTACTTGGACCTAATTGCATACCATATTAAACTAATCAAGTATTCAGTTCTAAATGATACATAATTGAGGCCAATTGAGGCTTGCCCAAGGAATTGTGTCAACATAATTTTAATTAGGGCCCTAATTGCACACCTTATTCAAATAGTTAAGTGTTTGATTCAATTGATATGAAATCAAGACCAATTGAACCATTTGTAAGGAATTACATCAATGTAATAATAATCAGGATTATGATTATGCACCAAATTTAAATGAAAGAATATTTAGTTCAATATGATATGAAATATAGTCCAAACAGGCCTTGTGTAATAAATTTCATCCTTCTACTATCAACAAGTGGATCTATTGGTCCCAAATACATAACATATTGAATCAACCAAGTATTTAGTTGAGTTCAATATGTAATTATGGCCAACCAAGGCTCATGAAAGTAACTAAATACATGTAATGTCAATTAAAACTTTGTTGACCTTGATTATAAATTATATCTAGCTAATCATGTATTTGTTTTTATCTTATACATAATTGGGGCCAATCGAGGCCCATGAAAGTAATTTTATCCATATAATGTTCTATTTGGGTTCCATTAGGCATGATTGCACACTATATTGAACCAATTGAGTATGTAGGTTCAATATGATATCCAATTGGGGCCACTCAATCCCCAAGCAAGGAATTAAATCTATCAAATGTCATTTGGGGTTCTAATTACACCATGTTAAATCAATTGATATTTTTTTCAATACTATACAGAATTGAGGACAACCAAGTCCTATGTAATTAACTTTCTTCCACCTAGAATATCAATCGAGGCATTTTTCACCCCATGCAATGAATTATGTCCATATAATGTTTATTGTGAATATTTTTCCCTAATTACACATCATATTTCACCAATCAAGTATTTTCTTCAGTATAATATGTAATTAAGATTAATTCATCCCTTCAATATAGTGTCAATTAGGTCTTTGATAGCACACCACATTAAACTAATTGAATATTTAGTTCAATCTAATACACAATCAAGGTTAGATGAGTCTTGAGAAAGGAATTATGTCCATATGATGTCAATTGGATCTCTAATTGCACACTATATTATAAAAAACAAAGTATTTAGTTTAGTTTGATATGTAATTGGGGCCAACCAAGCTCCATCAAAGGAAATGTGTCCATCAAATGTCAATTTGGGATCTATTAGCTTGATTTCACACCATATTGGGATCAAAGGAACAATAAAATGATTAATAGGTTAATAATCTCTAATTATCATTTAATGTTATCAATTCTGGACAAGAACATTTGTCAAATAATAATCTTAATCAACCAATATTTGATCTTAAGACTACTAGGCCTAATGGCTCCTATTCAGGTTTTAGAGTGTTGAGAATATGTAGTAAAATCACATTATTAATGTGATCACATTATTAAATAACTTGATCATGTTTATAACATAGTTAATAATTTGATTGTGGTATTTGACTTTTAATTCAATTCCTATGCCTTTTGGTTTGGGAATGGCTTGGATTCCAGAGATAAAGGCTTAGACTATCAATCTACAGCCGAGTTTTGAATGGTATGAAAATAAAAAACAAATTCCAACTTTGATTTCCAAATACACTAAGAATTTCAACATGAAAATTTAGAAACTTGATACCGTAGTGACAAGCATGATCTCCTCTTTCCAAAAATATGATTTTAATAATTTTTGGACTAATTTAAGGTTTCAAACTATATCAATTTTTAAATATGCCTTTTTTAGCCACTACATGCCATAAACATACATGCCTATACATGTTCATGTAATTTGTCTTTCATTGATCCAAGTGAAAAACAAGTTATATGGTGACTAAGGAGGCCTAGTTCTAGACACATTTAAAACAATTGTTTTTCATTTTTTTGGAGGTAGTTAGGCATGTTGCACAAATGGCTATCTATTTCTTTGTCATTTTTTAGGATCTATTTACTTGTAAAATTCATAAAAAAAAGTATTCATTGAAAAAATATAGAAAAATATAGGTGACCTACTAGAATATCTTATATAAATTTTCTCCAAAGGGTTTGAAATAATATTAAATACTGTTGAAAAAAAGGTGCATAACATGGTTGTCTATCTATTATGTTTTTTGAAAAAAAAAGTTTCTCTTCAAATTTTAGATGTTTGACCTAGTTATACTTAACCATTTTTTAAAAAATTAATATTTTGAAAACTAGACTTGAAATGCTATATTTCATATTCTTACACCATCTTCAAATTTTGAGTGTTAATATCTCAAATTATGTATAAAAGTTTAAATTTTTAAAATTTCAAGAAAATCATGTCCATGGGTAGGCCACTTTTTGTCCCCCAACTTTGTGCACTTACCCTTAGCACTTCACTTTAAAGGAGTATTATAGATAAATTGCTTAGGTGGCATAAACTAAAACCATGAAAGGTTTTTTCAAATGTAAAAAGGAAGGACCAACTTGAAAACAAAAGGTAAATTTTTGTGCATATTCTGATGCAAGAAGAATTAGCACCTAGAAAGCAAGAAACCTAAGGAAGTCTTAGGGTTTGGAAAGGTTTGATCAATGCGCCAATTCATAAAATGTTTTATCTAAAATTGAATTAATGTGGTAACTAATCCACATTTAGATAAATATAATAGAATAATATAGGATGTTGTAAATACATTTCTAAACAAAAAATTCAAGATAAATTATTGAAATGAAAAATTTAAATAGGAATGAACAAGGCTAAGCTATGCAAAAGAGACATGAAATTAACTTTTTGAGTTGTTAGGTGACTAAACTAAAAAATAGAATGTTGAAACAAATAGAATATAGAAAACCTAGAAACCTTCCAAAAGTTGAGCCTAAGTTCCATCAAAGATAGGAATGCCTAGTAGGGGTTAGGAGCATCTATCATTATTATCCATATCGATTAATCTTTTAATTTTATAAAATATTTGAACTTTCATAATAGTCATGTGCGAAAGTGAAATTATGTCTTCTTGCACTAATTTATTCTTAATAAAGTGTGCAAAGACCTATATGTGCCTTATTGAAGTTTCAAACCCTAGATTTGTGCCACAAAGAGATAAATAGATGTAAAAGGGTAAAAAGGGGTTAGTGGTTAAAGTTGTGCTAGACCTCAACACCCCATTGTGATGACCATTGCCTACAAACCAATACTCCAAAGAGGGATCAAGCTTCCATGTAGTTCTCCCACCTAAGTGTTTTGTGAAATTGTGCTCCTTTGACAATATGAATGCATCTAAATTTGTCTTGAATACTTGATCATGTTTGGCAAGGGATGCATAAAACTAAATTTAGACTTGGTTCATGACTGCTTGAAATGCTGACCCTAAAGGTACTTTCCTTTTTAATATTTTGACTATTTTGATGAAAGGATGGAAACAACAGATGAGGATAGGAATGTTGGGTATTCCTATCTTATTGGGTGTTCATGTCCCTTCAAGAAAGGTGTTGAGTTTGGGGTGTGAGTCAAAACATACAAATGCACTAAGGATTTTTTAGTGATCAACTAATTTGTGAAGGTGATAATAGATGGCCTTGTGATGAAATCAGGTCTTCTCTTACACTTAGGATAGGCCACATTGATGAAATAGGTGTCAATTAAATACACATGTTAATTAATGGTAAAAATAGATAAAAATGGCATGATGAAGTATTCACAACATAATTTATGTTACTACACATTCAATAAGGATGAGGACTCATTTTGAACCATTTATCTTGGATCAAGATCAATAGTCCACATTCATCCTTAAAATCTATAAATTGAGCACACAACCCTCATTTTCAACAATCTAACTAGCCTTAAAAACATTTTGTCCAAATCAAGAGAGTCATCTTATGATCAAACCATATAATCACCAATCCAATCATCCATTTAACAAGGGGATATGTTATCCAATATTTGTGTACCAATCAACATTGAAAAACCACATTCCAAGCATCATCTAGAGCATAATCCACCATCAAAAGGATCTCCTTTGCCATTGGTAAGTGAGGGTATCACATAATTATCTTTGCTCATCCAATGTACCATTGAAATTGTTTAGCATAAAGATTTTAAAATGTTTTCAAGGATTGATTTCTAATACTCTTTCTTGCTAACAATTGTCTTGTGTATACAAAATAAGATGGATATGTTTTTACCAATTTAGTTAAAATTGACAATACATAAAAGAGAATTTGTTAATTGAATTAAATATAATATAACATTAAAGTTAACAAACAAAATAAGATGTACTATCTCTCATGAATAAACATTCAAAATACAATTGAACATAAATATTTCTTATTTTAGCACTTTATTTATTCAATATCAATGTTTATTACAAGTAACCATAATCTATATCTCTTTATCATCAATCACGTATCTTATACTTTCTTATGATTCTCCCTCTTATAAAATATATTAAAACAATATGTAATATCTTAATAACTTCAATACATAATGACATATCACTTGGACATGCCTAGTCGTTATAGAAGTGGGTGAATTATGTCATGAATCTTTGTCCAAAGACACCAAAGTCATATAGTATTACTCCCCTGTTATGTCTATATGTCCTTATTATTGATGTTGTAGTATGCTTAGAGATTTAAAAATATACAAAAGCACATATATCCATGATGATGAATCATTTTAACATAGGGGACATATACATAGGAGATAATAGAAAATGACACAATACTAATGCATGATAGAGGCACAAATGGATAGGTTACAATGTTAAATGCCAAACCATTGATTATGCATAGGTGATAAAATTTTCTCTTACACTTAGGATAGGACAAATTGATGAAATAGGTATCAATTAAATGCACATGCCAATTAATGGTAAAAATAGATGAAAATGGCATGATCAAGTATCCGTGTCCTAATTTAGGTTATTACACATTCAATAAGGATGAGGACTCATTCTCAACCATTGATCTTAGATCAAGATCAATAGTCCACATTCATCTTAAAAATCTATAAATTGAGCATACACCCCTCACTTTCCACAATCCAATTGGCCTTTAAAATATTTTGTCCAATTCAAGAGAGTCATCTTGTGATCAAGCCATATAATCACCAAGCCAATCATCCATTTAACAAGGGGATATGTTGTCCAATGTTTGTGCACCAATCGACATTGAAAAACCACATTCCAAGCATCATCTAGAGCACAATCCACCATCAAGAAGATGTCCTTTGCCATTGGTAAGTGAAAGTGTCACATGTTTTATCTTTGCTCATCTAAGATACCATTGAAAGATTTTTTTTTTTGGATTGATTTGTAATACTCTTTCTTGCTAACAGTTGTCTTGTGTATAAAAAATAAGTTGGATATGTTTTTACCAACTTAGTTAAAATTGACAATACATAAAAGAGAATTACTAATTGAATTAAACATAGTATAACATTAAAGTTAACAAACAAAATAAGAGGTACTATCTCTCATAAATAAACATTTAAAGTACAATTGAACACAAATATTTCCTATTTTAGCACTTTATTTATTCAATATCAATGTTTATTACAAGTTACCATAATCTATATCTCTTTATCATTAGTCACTTATCTTATACTCTCTTCTGATTCTCCCTCGTATAAAATGTATTAAAAAAATATGTCTTATTAACTTCAATACATAATGACATATCACTTGGTCATGCCTAGTTGCTATACAAGTGGGCGAACTATGTCATGAAGCTTTGTACAAAGACACCTAGGTCATATAGTATTTCTCCTTTGTTATGTCTATATGTCCTTATTATTGATGTTGCAGTATGTTTAGAGATTTAAAAATATACAAAAACACATATATCCATGATGATGAATTATTTTAACATAAGGGGACATATACATAAGAAATAATAGAAAAATGATACAATATTAATGCACGATAGAGGCATGAATGGATAGGTTGGAAGGTTAAATGTCAAAACTATTGATTATGCGTAAGTGATAAGATTTCTAATTGAATATTACATGAAATAATTGTTAATCTCTTGAAGATTTAGAAAATTGCATGATCCAAGCAATATTTTTGATATGTTCATTTTTTATGTAAGTTTGTAATATTTATTTCATCAAGAATTCTTTATAAGTTGATTGGATGTGGGTTGGATAATTATTAGTACTTGTCCCTTAGGTATTATTGTTTATGTTATTGATAGTAAACTACGTTGATTGTGTTTGACCACTAATCGAATGCTGCTAATGATTGTAGGCAGAATTATTTCACAATATTTGAAGACAACATCTATAATTTATTACTTTCCTAATTACCTTTAATGAGGGATTAATTCTCTAATTGAAAACGAATCAAATACCATAAAATGAGTTTTTACTTACGATAATAAAAAGTGATTAATTACTTTTATAAAAAAAATGTTATCATTTGTTCATTACATTACTATGGGACTCTTAACTACGATTTGGATGCAGTGTAGCTTGTGTGGAAACATTTTACATATTGAAATATAGAATGTATTTATAGGAGTTGTTATTCGTTTGTTCGCACAAGTATGGAAAATGAATGGTACGTAGGAATCATCATCACCACATGTATTAGGTAATGACATCTGAAAAGTAAGATCCAAGTTTGACACTTCAAAATTGATTTTGAAAATATTAAACATGGAAACGCCCCAAAACTTGGAATATGAGAATCTTACTCTTACGATACGAAAGACATTGTATGCTACTTGAAATAAAATATACTCCGTCTTGTTTTTTATTACAATAAATGACGTACGCAAAGTATTAATATTATAAGAATACGAAGATAGGCCTCGAAAACATGTTATCTTATAAACCAAAATAAAAAATTATAGCATTTATATGGAGTACGTGGAATGCCATTATGACAAATAAGAAATAATGAAGTAATTAGCTGTCTTACATTGTTGGACTATTGAATGCTCCAACTTTTTTTTAAATCAAAAACAACAAATAGTCAACTAATATTGTTTGACTGTAATTTATGATTTCAACGAATCTCTTCTTTTGATTTTATTTCTTTCACATGATTTGGCATGGCAACTGGCAAGCATGATCTTCGATATTCTTTCACGAGGCATCTTATATTTGTCTTTTACTTTTATTATTCTTTCACGAGGGAATGACATCACTTCCTATTTTGGTTTACTTGGGGAAATTCTCCATGCCCTCCCTTGAGCTACCTATGAAGTTGGAGAAATGTTTCTTATATATATTTGGCGATAATTGATTGCTAGTTGTTTCCAACTAAAAGTGAGCAAGCATTTATTTGTAGTTGATTAAAATGATTTTAGGTAGGTTGTTTATATTTCAATTATAATTATAAGTATAAATAATGTGTTATTGGTGTATTTATTGGTTTTTAATTTTTTAATTTTTTTTTTTTCCTTTTTTTAATTTTAGTGTTCCTCTTACTATTCCTCTTCCTCTTTTTTTCTTTTTTTATTTTTTTTTCTTTTTCCATTATTTCGTATTACGTGTTAAAAGTGTCTTAATATTTATAGATTTTTTAATCTTTTCATTAGTGATACACCCTATCAAGTTACAGATGTTGCATTACATATATCAGAGTGAGGAAATAGGAAATTAAGTCTAGGGGAACCCATTCATTAACTTGTTTCAGGGTCTACATATCACCTATTAGAATATCTCAATTAATCTGTTTTAGGTCTTACATATCACCTATTGGAATACCTAGTTAAAATTATTACACTTTCATGTGTTGCATTTAGTTTTACTCTATTAATTTGCATTACACTTTTGTGAACTCACATTGTTTTAAATTACTCTTACACCACATAGGGCTAGATCTCGCTCATATTGTGTTAGATCTCAAATTAATTAATTTTCTAGAGATAATTTTCTTAAATATTTTTAGATATGAAATTATAGCTTCATATTTTCTTGATCTAAAACCATACTTTAATTTATTCTTAAAAAAATTATAATCCCTAATGTGGGTGTATGACATGTATATTTCATATTTAATTCCAATTTATGTAACTTAAATTTCTTAGATTACATATATTTTGTCAAAATCCTTTTGGTTAATCCTAAAGTAAGCTTGAAAAATATAATTAAATATGGGAATATGTCTAATGGTGAAAAAATAAAATTTTCAACAAAAGATGTGAATGATATGTCTTTGAAAGATTTTGTTGTGTTAATATGCACTGAAAAAAGTCCACAATATCTTTTTTGAATGTCAATGATGAAATTTTTGTGAAAGGTAATGGGTCTGAAAATGTTGACAATGAATGTGTATAATATTTTGATTAAGAGACTGATTTAGATAAGCATAGAGATAAAATATTTCCCACTTTGAGAAATATTTCTTAAATAACATTGATGAATTGCTTGGAGTGATGAATGTATTAAAATGAGTACATGTGAAAACATGCCTCCTAAAGTGGTCATTTTTTACATTATTACTCCTTTCATTTATACTCAAACATCCATTTTTTATGTTCTTTTTATTCTAATTTCTTTAATACTTGTTGAATCTCTTTACTTGTTATTACTATTTATTGTCAATACATTTATGGTTCTAACATTCCTTTTATTTATGGTTCTAACATTATGGCTGAGGCATTGGGAAGATACATACAAGCTGATATAGTTTCAAAAAAGCTAGTAGGCATCAAACCTGCCTCTTCCTTTCATCCTATGGTTATACAATAGTTTGTGGATGATACCATCTTATTTGGTATCTCATCGGTGATTGAAGCTAGAAGATGGAAGAATATACTTAATGATTATGCCAGAGACTCGAGACAAAGAATAAATTTCCAGAAAAGCAATGTGTACTTCTTCAACACTCCCAATGAACTTAGACATATAATCAATGATATCTTAGATTGTGCTGAGGCTGGCCTACCAACTACCTACCTAGGTCTCCCACTCTCGGTTAAAGAGGTATCTTCAGGTTTTTGGAATGGTATTGTGGAACGTACACAGAGGAAACTTCTTGGGTGGAAGGGGAAACTACTCAGTAGTGCAGGTAAGCTGCAACTTCTTCGGACATCCTTGCAAGGTATTCCTACTTACTTCATGTCTCTTTTTAAAATTCCTACGTATTTTGCTGAAAAGCTGGAACAGATCCAAAGGAAATTTTTATGGACAGGAGTGGAAGATAAACAGAGAATGTCTTTAGTCAGATGGGAAAAAGTGTCTCCCAAAATCTCATGGTGGACTTAATATAAGATCCATTAGGAAAATGAATAAAGCCCTCCTCTCAAAAGTTAGTTGGAATTTGATTCACAACAACAGTGAGTGGGGGGAAATAATGTATGCCAAATACATGCATAGCATTGATGATTCCAACTTTCTTCAACAGACGAGATTACCCTAGGGGTCTGTGATATGGAATAATATGCTAAAAACTAAAAATCTTCTCAAAGAGGGAATTAGGTGGAAGCTTGGAAATGGCCGACAAATTAAATTCTGGGAGGATAATTGGTTAAGGGACAAGCCTCTCATCTCCCAAGGAAACTATAGAGAAATTATAGGCCTGACTACTCAGTTCTTTGGTGATAGGGTTAGTGATTATATGGAAAATAACAATGGGATAAGGAGCTAGAAAAACCTTTTAGATTGCTGTGTGCACAGGCCTGAGCTTATCCCAAGAATTTGGGAGATCCAACAATGTGTTCAAGAGATCAGAATCCTGCTCTTCCCTCAGGAGGATGAACAATACTGGTGGCCGAATAAGAATGGATCATTCTCTATCAAATCTGCCTATCATCTGCTTACACCTAAAGCTCAAAATAAGGAGGTATGGAAAATGGTTTGGAATCATAAACTCATTCCAAAGATTAACTTGTTTTGGTGGGCTACTACCCATAACAAAATTCTTACTCAGGATAACCTTCAAAAGAGGAGGTTTACTTTGGTCAACAGATGTCTTCTATGTGGTTCTAAAGAGGAATCAATTTCACACCTATTCATACATTGTGAGTTTACCTGAGAATTATGGGGCAAAATACTTAACAACTTTGGCATTGAATGGGTTTGCAATTATGACCTTAAAGAAGTAATTCTCAGCTAGAACTCAACCTTCACACATCCCTAGATTAAGGAACTATGGAAGCAAGCTCTACCATGCTTGAGCTGGACTTTATGGAAAGAGCGAAATCACAAAATTTTTAGGGACACTGCTAGAAATGCTGCTCAGGTGTTTAACTCCTTTGCTAGGACCATCTTGGAAAGTGTTACAACAGCTCATATTAGTGTTGCAGAGAAACCCCTATCTGAATTTGAAAGTCAAATTGCTGCCAAATGGAAGGTTTTAAACCTTATCCCTGGGCATGATAATTCTAAAATTCTTCAGAGACTTCATACTAAATGGATACCACCTAAACCCAATTGGATGAAACTCAATTTTGATGGGGCATCCAAGTTGAGTGGTAAAGCAAGTAGAGGAGGAATAATAAGAAATGAAAAAGGAGGGATGTCTGCTATCTATGCTGGTGGCATGGGTTGCCAGAGCAATAACTATGTTAAAGCTATGGCCTTACTTTGGGGATTAAAGTTAGCTATATCCCTAGGAATTAGAAATTTGAATATTCAGGGAGATTCTAAGTTGATCATAGATGCCATTAATAAAGCATCTAACGTTGGTATCCATCTAAAAGACATCATTACAGACATCCAGTTTCTTTTACAAAAGTTTTCTGAAGTTGAGATTACCCATACCTACAGAGAAGGTAACAAGGTCACTGATGCTTGTGCCAACCTTGGTCAGCAATTCTCAGGATGGAGGGTATGGCGACAAGGGGATCATATGCCCCCAAACATTAGAGAGATCATTCAGAAGGAGATGACGGAGCATGAATGATGCACATTGATGACGAAGATAGCTTTCAAAGGTGGTCCTCATGGAGAAGGCCATTGCAGATCATGGAAGCGGTGGGTAATCCAAGGAATGCTGACAATGCAGACAATGAGAATCTTAAGGATCTTGTTCATTCTATAGTCATGTAGTTTCATCCTTTCTGACTCTGGTCTTTCCAGTGTTTTGTTTTGCTTCTGGCTTTGTTTCTCAGCTGTGCCATTGGTTCGGTGCTGGCATCTTTTGTTTTACAGCCTTCTTGTCTTTTTTGACTGTATAGGGTTCAGCCCCTGGTTTGCCACCTTAATCAAAAACATTCCTTTTATTTATTAATGACTTTGATTTTACAATAATCTTCTATATTTTCTAAACTTTTAACCCCATCAAGTACTTAAAAATATATATTATAACTTATATTAATTATACATCTAATACTTATTATATAACTCCTAAAATGACTTCCATGATGGATACTTTTCATGACATGTAAAATCAATTCAAAATCTACTTTCAAGAGTTCCATATACTAAATTATAGTGTTACTTCCAATTATGTGTTAAAAGCCTTTCACTTATGAATTATTTTCATATCATTTTAAAACTAATTTTTCAACCCCAAATTTTTTATGTTTAATATAAATGAAGATATTTCACATCATATTAGAGCTTTTTATTCTTCTTGCATAGATTTTTCTTATGATAAAAAACTATTGATTAATTAATTTCCAATAAGTTTGAAATATTATGGCTTTAATTAGTTCTACACTTTTACTAAGCTCGTATATATATATATATATATATATATATATATATATATATATATATATATATATATATATATATATATATAATTTCATTTTAAAATCACATTGACATGAACATCACATTTGATAAAATGGATTATATTAAAAAAAGTATGAAATGAAACTATTTTTTTATATATGTTTATATTTAAGAATATGAATACTATGAAGACATATGAACCACTTAATTATGAATTACAAAGCATAATTTCTAGAAAAATATTTCAATTATTGAAAAAATGTGGTCTTCAATAATTATCATCATTTCAATTAATATTGTTACATTTTTAGACAAATTGAAATCAAACTTCTAGAGCTAAAAATAATTCTGAAACTGGCGAGCTCATTCTTGTTACTACTGTATATGCTCCTATTGATCTCCCTGGTAAGCTCAAGCTTTGGGAATATATTCGGTATGTTAGACGCTATCATCCTTTCTTGCCTTGGATTATGGCTGGTGATTTCAACTCTATTCTTAGTTTGGAGGAGAAGAGGGGTGGGTTGGCTCGTTTGGGTCCTTCTTCTGAGCTTCTTCGACAAAATCTTGATCTTTTACATCTCTCTAATGTTAAACCTATTAACGGGCTCTTTACTTGGAAAAATAGAAGGATTGGTAATGCTACCATCTCTGAACGCCTAGACAAGTTCCTAGTTTCTTGTTTTTGGCATTCTAGCTCTGTCTCTCTCTCTTCTGAAATTCTTGATTGGAGAGGTTCTGACCATTGGCCTATCAAACTCTCTACTAGTTATATTACTGTTCTCAAGAAGCCTCCATTTAAGTTTTAGCTGATGTGGCTTCGTGACTCCTCTCTCCATGATTTAATGGCTCAATGGTGGAGATAGAAAGGCCCTGCCTATGGCACTGCTATGTTTTCCTTCTCTAAAAAACTTCAATATGTTAAATGGAAGTTGAAGTTCTAAAATAGAAATTGTTTTTGGTAATCTCCATATTATGAAGAAGAGGGCTCAAGATCATTTGGATGTTATTACCAGGCAGATTTAGGATCTAGGTTTGTTTGAAGCTCTTTGCATTACTGAATCTCAAGCTTCTACTGATTTAGCGAGTGGGATCTTCATGAAGAAATTTATTGGAAACAGAAGGCTCAAATAGACTGGCTTCAGGAAGGGGACAAGAACACCACTTTTTTCCATAATTCTGTGTAGGCTCGACATAATAGGAGTTTCATTTCTTCTCTTGTTACTTCGGATGGGACACTTCTAACCTCCTCTCAAGCTATATCCAGAGAAGCTATTCGGTTTTATTCTACTATCTTTTCAGATGATCTACCTCCAAATGAGCTTATAGATAATATAGTTTTATCTTGTATTCCATTTGTTGTGACACCAAAAATGAATGACTCTCTTATGTGGCCAATTGGTATGTCAGAATTGGAGGGGGTGGTCTTCAGCTTGCGTAAAGGCAAAGCTCCTAGGCCTGATGGTTTCCCTGTCGAATTCTTTTAGGACTTCTTGGATATTATCAATCATGACCTTTTGGATGTGGTTTAGGAGTCTTATTCCAACAAAGAAATTCTTCGAGCATTGAATGCTACTTTATTAGTCCTTATTCCAAAAAAGGAACAAGCTAATCAGCTGGACTTCTTTAGGCCCATTGCTCTTTGTAATGTGGTCTATAAAATCATTACTAAGCTTCTTGTGGAGAGGCTTAAAGTTTGTCTTCCCATGGTTATCTCTGAGGAACAAGGGGGTTTTTTAGCTGAAAAACAAATTTTGGATGGGGTGGTTATTGCTTCCGAAGCTATTCACTCTATGAGTACTTCCGAAGAACGTGCCATGTTCATTAAGCTTGATATGGCTAAGGCTTATGATAGAGTTAATTGGGGTTTCTTGCATAAAGTTCTTCTGGCTTTTGGCTTCAATCAGGCCTGGGTTTGCTATGTTATGAGCTGTGTTACTACTCCTTCCTTGTTGGTCCTTATTATTGGTGAACCCTCAGAGCTTTTTGGAGCATCTAGAGGTCTTTGCCAAGGAGATCCGCTCTCTCCTTATTTGTTTACTGTTATGGCTGAGGGAGTTGGTAGACTTATCAAGTTTTGTGTATCTCAAAATATGATTCATGGATGGCAATGGGGGAATGGATTACCCACTTTGTCCCACCTCTAGTTTGTTGATGATACAACCCTTGCAGGGAGAGTTCAGATTCATGAAGCTGAAGCTTTTCGGCTCACCCTAGATACTTATTTGGCTGATTTTGGGCAAAAAATTAATGATCACAAGTCCTCTATTTTTTTCTTCAACACGCCTGAGCCTATCCAGTGGAGGATTGCTACTATCCCGAGGTTTCAGATTCAATCTCTTCCTCTGACTTACTTGGGGGTTCCTATTGTGGTGGGAAGACCACCTAGGCTTTTCTAGCAAAATATGCTCAACAAACTAAGACAAAAAGTTAATCATTGGACTCATAGGTGGCTCTCTACTGCTGGTAGGGTGACACTTTTGCAATCTGTGATTCAAGCCCTTTCCATATATCATAGTATGGTTCAGGCTGCCCCAGTGTATTTTCTTAAGGAATTTGATGCTCTTTCTCACCAATTTCTTTGGAGTGATAACCTGCAAAATACTAGATGGAGCCTTATTAATTGGGATACTATTTGCCAGCCAAAAAAGGAAGGAGGCCTTGGCCTGCACTCTACTATTTTTTGCAGTCAAGCTCTCGCTGCCAAACTCTATTGGCACTAGTGCTCCAGTCAATCTCAACTTTGGGCCCGTATCCTGTCATACAAGTATTATCCTGGTGTTGATCCTTTTGATATTTCTAGGCTTCCTCTTGAGGGAAGAGGTTTTATGGTGTGGAATACCCTCAAGCTTGGTGCTCATCTTGTGAAACGTAGTCTTTTTTGGATCTGCAACAGCAGCACTATGGCCCTCTTTTAGAGTGACTCTTGGGATGGGTCTCCTCCTCTCTCCTCCTGTCATCCACACTTGCAGTCTCTTTGTGATATTTTCCTTTCTGCTGGGTGGAATATGGTGGCTCATTATAAGGAGGCCTTTAACCTGGGCACGGCTGTGAGTTATCAGTGGAATAATTCTTTTGATTGGCCGTCGGGTGGCTCTTTAGGGGATCGGTTGGAGTTATCTTAGATTTTGGCTTCTAGAGGATGCAGCTCTTTGCAGGACCATGATGTTTTGGCTTGGGGAGGTGTTTCTTCTGGGAAGTATTCTGTTTCTTCTGGGTACCTTGCTTTGACAAAGCAACTTTTTGGCGAAGTGGAGGTCTCTTGGTGGAAGAAAGTTTGGAATCATTTTTCATGGCCTAAGTGTAATTTTTTCCTCTGGGTTCTGGTTTACAATCGGTGTCTTACTTGGGACAATCTCTATAAGCAAGTATTACAAGGGCCTTCCATATGTTTTTTATGCCACATTAGTGAAGAGACTGTTTCTCACCTTTTCTTCCAGTGCCCTTTTGCCAAACAAATTTGGCACCTCTAGTGGAGCATGTGGGGTTGCTCATGCTAGCATGTTTCCTCTCTGTCTGAATTCTAGGATCATTTGGGACACCCTCCTTCTAAGGCTTCTTTTCTTCAGGTTGCTTGGTTCATTAGTCCTTCCCTTATTTTGTGGCATAGATGGCTTGAGAGGAACAGGAGGATATTTCATGATGTGCACTTTGAGCTCAGGTTCCTGTGGGGGAAAATTATTAATTCTCTTCATGAAACTCTCCAAGCTAAATGTGACGTTGCTATTGGTTTGGATCCTGTAGATGTTGGCATTTACTCACACTTTTTCTTTGCTCCTCCCAGTGACACTCCCCTTGCTCCCCACACTCGCTTAGTGAATGTCACTAGGCAACACTCGCACCCTGTGAATCATGAGAGGCATTGAACTCCTCCTGCGATTAGAGTTCTTAAAATCAACACTGATGGTTCTTCTTGAGGAAATCCAGGGTCAACTGGTATTGGGGGTGTTAGGCATGATAGTTCTAGTGATATTCAGTTTTTATTTTCTATCTACAAGGGTTACCATACTAATAACCTCATGGAAGCTCTGGCTATCTTGGTTGCAGTGCAACAGTGTTGTCAACATGGCTGGCACAAAATTATTTGTGAGACTAACTCGTAGGTGGTTGTCAATTTATTGAATAAAAGGAACTTTGAGACTGTGGATTGGCATTTGGCTATGGTTGTTCAATAGATCCTTTAGCTATGTACTTCCTTGGATTATGTGTCTTTTATGCATATTCCTCGCGAGTGGAATGGTGTGGCTGATTGTTTGGCTAGATGGGCCTTCGAGCATGGGTCACCTTGGAACATTGTTGATCATACGATGCTTACCCTGAATTTATCTCAAAAGCTAGTTCAACTTGTTGACCATAATAAAGCTCTGTAATTCTCTTTGTTTCTTGTTTCGTTTTCAATAAATTTTTTACCCCTCCTTTAGTGATTTTTTTTTCTGAAAATGTGATCAATTTACGTTGTAATAACCTTCAAAATATTTTATTTTATCTCAACTAATATAAGTTAGTAAAATCCCATAATAATTTCTCCAATAAAATTATTGTCATATTTTTAATTTTCCTCCAAGGGAGTTTTTATAATTCAAGATCCTTACCCAAAATTTTGATGTAAATATATTGTTTATTACTAAAAAATTGATAAAATTCTCAAAAAATATGCATAATTTTGAATTGATTAATATAATATTTCATTTAGGATAACCAAAATCAAATATATAGAGTCAAAAAAAAAATTTAATAAATGGGTAACACCTCTAAATCAATGTTTAAATATTTTTAAAAATCATCTTTCAAATCATAACAATCAATAAAGTAATAAAAGTGATGTTTACTTCAAAGAAAAAGAAATACCTAACAATGTTTTATTTATGTATAATACTTATTTACATGATGTTTTTATCGATGTTATAAGTTTAATTAAGAGAATAAATATTTATACTCAAATTATCTTTAATAAGATTGATACTCCATATGGTAACCCATATAATATACTTTATTCATATGATTTAACAACAACACTTATTCACATGATGTTTTTATTACGTGTTAAAAGTGTCTTAATATTTATAGACTTTTTATCTCTCCATTAACAATGTACCCTATCCCCTTTATCCTATATTTTAACTATTTAATACAAGATTTGATCAGTTAATAAGGTTCTTATTTGAATTCAATTATCTATAAATACACAAGAATTGTATTTTATTTAGAAGTAAGGATACTAAACATACATAGTAGCTATTGATTACTCACAAGAGATCTATTGAGAAATCACAAATATTGTAAAGAGATCATTCAATCAATGGAGAATTATTATTTTTTGAAACTAGTATTTTTTATGAAGCATTTTCGATGTATGACCTAGAGTTTTATCTAACTCTAAAATTATTTAAGTTTACTCATTTTAATATTTTTTAACATATTGTTATCGAGTGGTTTCTACCATTTAAGGCCTTAATATTTTAATGGTGTTTATTATGCCATGCTAACTCTTAGTGCATTCTCCTAAAGCTTACTTTGTTTTCATTAAGCTTTAAATATCACAACCATTCTATGGTGTGAAGGAAACATTTGTTTTTCAAGTTAGAGATGTTTCATTACATATATTAGAGAGAGGAAATAGGAAATTAAGCCTAGGTGATCCCATTCATTAACTTGTTTTAGGCCCTACCTATCACGTACTAAGATATCTCAATACTTATAACATCTAATTCTTATTAGATCTAGACTCTTGGGTGAGATCTTTGGCACTTTTAGGTGGATGTTTCTTGTTGAAATTAATACATTTTTTTTTTTCAAATTTTGATTAATACTATTTATACCTTTAAAATATCTATGAATGTTTTCATAATTTCATTATAAAATAATTAATTACATATTTTTATTGTATTTATCGTAATCACACTTATTTGGAATACCTACTTAAAAGTATTACACTTACATGTGTTCTATTTAGTTTTACTCCATTTATTTGCATAATACTTTTGTGAACTCACATTGTCTTAAATTATCTTTACACCCCCTATGGCTAGATCTCACCCATATTGTGTTAGATCTCAAATTAAACAATTTTCTAGAGATAATTTTCTTATATATTTTTAGATATGAAATTATAGTTTCATATTTTCTTCATCCAAAACTATACCTTAATTTATTCTTTAAAAAATTATAATCTCTAACATGGATATATGACATGTATATTTCATAATTAATTCCAATTTATGCAACTTAAATATTTTATTCATGTGATTCCAACTAAAAAAATTGCTAGGTTTAATCAAGATTACATATATTTTGTCAAGATCCTTTTGGTTAATCCTAGAGTAAGATTGAAAAATACAATTAAATTTTGGAATATGTCTAATGATGAAAAAATAAATATTTCAACAAAATATGTGAATAATATGTCTTTGAAAGATTTTGTTGTGTCAATATACTTTTAAACAACTCTACAATATCTTCTTTGAATGTCAATGATGAAATTTTTGTGAAAGGTAATGGGTCTAAAAATGTTGACAATGAATGTGTATAATATTTTGATCAAAAGACTTATTTAGATAAACATAGAACTAAAACTATTTATCACTTTGAAAAATATTTCTTAAATAACATTGATGAAATGCTTGGAGTGATGAATGTATTAAAATGAGTATATGTTAAAACATGCCTCTTAAAGTAGTCATTTTTTATATTATTACTCTTTTTATTTATGTTCAAACTTTCATTTTCAATGTTATTTTTATTCTAATTTATTTTATACTTATTGAATCTCTCTACTTGTTATTACTATTCACTATCAACACATTTATTATTATAACATTTCTCTTGTTTATTAACCACCTTGTTTTTACAATAATCTTCTATATTTTCTACAGTTTTTAACCTTGTCTAATATTTAAAAGTATATATTTCAACCTATATTAATTATACATCTAATACTTATTATCTAATTCCTAAAATGACTACCATGTTGGAAATGACTACCATGATGGATATTTTTCATGACATATAAAATCCAAAATCTAATTTCAAGAGTTACATATATTAAATTATAGTGTTACTTCCAATTATATTTGTTAAAAACATTTAGCTTATGAACTACTTGCATATCATTTTAAAACTACTTTTTCAGCCCCAAAATTTAAGATGCTTAATATAAATTAAGAAATTTCACATTATGTATTAGATATTTTTATTCTTCTTGCATAGATTTTTTTTATGATAAATTTTTTTTGATTAATTTATTTCCAAAAAGTTTCAAATATTATAGTTTTAATTGATTCTACACTTTTACCAAGTTAATATGTATATGTATGTATGTATGTATGTATGTATGTATGTATGCATGTATGTATGTATGCATGTATGTATGTATGTGTGAAAGACTATGAATACTAGGACAACATATGAACCATCTAATTGTGAACTATAAAGCATATTTTCCAAAAAAATATTTCAATCATTGAAAAAAATTGGTCTTTAAAAATTATCATAATTTCAATTGATATTATTATATTGTTAGGAAAAATAAAATAAAATTTATAAATGCAAATAAGTTTAAATTTATAAGTCAAATGCTTTAAAAAAACACACATTTTAAATCTATAATCAATGAAAATAATTTTTAAGCTAAAAATGATTCCAAAAATATGATCAATTTAGATCATAATAACCTTCACAAAATTTTATTTTATCTGAACAAATTTTTTTTAATAAAATCCCAAAATAATTTTTTGAAGAAATTTATTATGTATCATATTATTAATTTTCCTCCAACAAGAGGGCTTTTATAATTCAAAATACTCACCCAATAATTTTGATATAAACATATTTTTTATTATTATAAAATCCATAAAATTCTTCAAAAATATTTATGATGTTAAATTAATTAATCTAATATTTCATTTAGGATAACCAAAGTCAAACATATGAAGTCAACAAATTTTGGAATAAGTGGGTAGCACCACTAAATCAATACTTAAATATTTTTTAAAATCGTCTTTCTAATCATAATAATCAATAAAGTAATAAAGGTGATGTCCACCTAAAAGAAAAAGAAACACATTATACTTTATTCATATAAATTTTAATGAAGGAAAATAAAAAAGATGAAATAATAGTTAAAAGTGGTTCAATTTTGAATGAATACATCAATGAATTTATTTATAGTTTTATAATTAATAATAATGATTTAATAAACACTACAATATTTATTAATTTTGAATGAATACATTAATGAATTTATTTATAGTTTTAAAATTAATAATAATGATTTAATATACACTACAATATTTATTAAGAGTATGTTAGTAAAAGTATAAAAATATATTATTATTATTATATATTATTTATTTAAATAGATTTTGAGACGATCTAAATAATATTTCATGTGAAATAAAATATATTATATTTTTGTAGACTTTGAATAAATGAAATGAAAACAATTCACTTTATGAAATATCAATGTCTAAAATTTAAACATGACAATAAAATGTTTACAATCAAAATATAAATATTTTTTTCATAAATGAAAAGTTAAAAAAAGTCATACACAAAGTAATACCATATATATATAAAATAAAAGAATATAATATTAAAATATAATTTTAAAAAAATATATATAATACAACTTATATCTGTTAAATAATTGAAAAAATAAAATAATTAATACATTTACTCAAAAATAATATAAATGAAAAAATTATGCAATGAATAATATTGTAAAATAATATTCTTGAAAATATTGATTAGCATGTATTGAAATTTTTGAATACCTCAATACCCCATATATGTATATAACTCTTTTGATGATTTAATTCATATTTATTTTGGTGATTATTGTGAATCACTAAGTTAGGAATCTATTATTTTATTATTAATTTTATTTTTTGATTTTATATTTCAAGAAATTACATTAAATAATTGAATTTCATAAAATGTTGGTATTTTTGAGATAATAGATTTATAATACTGAGTAAACATACAAATAAATCAATGAGTTTTTTTGGTTAAGTAGTTATAAGTAAGAGACATTTATGTTGTTAAAATCATTTAAGATATGGCCTTGATTATAGTCACTTGACTCTCAATGTCAAATATCAAGAATAATTTGTAACATGGTGGATGAATATATAAACAACTATTATCATCACCAGTTAAACTACAACCCTTTTGATAAAAATCTATTATTAATTAGATCCACTTTATAATTATTATTTCTCCCAACTAAATATTATATATTATTTTATTTAATTCTTTACCCCTTAAAATGGTTTTAAACTTTACTTCACAAATTCTATTTAATTCATTAAAATTGTTTTATTTTATTTACTTCTTCAATATTTTAATGTTTTAGTAAATGGTTTAAATATATATTATTTCGTGAGTGATTTAATATGTAATTTTATTTTTAATTTTAATTTTTTTAATCTATAATATAATATGCTATGGATATTTGTGTTTTGCATTCTTTATATTTTTAAATTTTATTTCAATTTAATATCATTAATTTATATTTATTTTACATTTATTAATTTTTATTGTATTTTGATGGTTTGTAGTTCAATTTTTTTATATATACCTTCCTATTCATTTATATTTTTTCTCCATATATTTTTTTATAATAACTTTTTTTCATTTTTTTTCTTTCAATAAAAACCCACAATAAATTTATAATGATGAATGCATATTTCATAATAATGTAAATTAAATATATAATTTTTGATATGAGTGGATGAGTAAAGACCCAAATTTGTTACCCTATTAAATTTTTTGTTATTAAATTATTTTTATGTGTATTTTATTAAAAATGTTCTTATCTTTTTTCATTATTTTACCATATGTTTATTATTATTTTTAATTTGTTTTTTGATTATTTAATTTTAATAATTATAAAAATTTAATCTGATTAAAATTATATGATGTTTATAAGGAAACATGGATTTAAATGTAAAAGGTAAAAAATGATTTTGTATTTACATTTTTTGACAATGTAAATTAATTAAGATGGTTAAGATATTTAGAGTTTTACTAAATTGTGAAAGTCTAATAATGAAAACATTTTTAAAATAAAAAACTAAATTTCTGAGAAAACTTAGGTAGAACCTTTAGTTTTGGGTTAGAACTTACTAACACTAGTGATTGAATTAAGTGATTGAATTTGATGATTTTGTCTTTGTATATTTTTAATCTTTGATTTGGTACAAGCCATTATACCTATTTAAATTCCATGTATGTATATGATCTTGAGGGTTGAATGTGCATAAAAACCAAAAAAACATGTATCCTTATATTAAAACACCATGTCCATATTTGATACTAGGTTTTAATTTGGAAAATAGGAAATATGGTGGGTTGAGTTGATATCAACCACTCCCCATAATTTTTGAATCTTGTCTACATATTTAATACTCATACTATGGATGCCAAACTATACATAGTTCTTCCTATTAAATTGATGCATGAAATAGTGATCTTTGAACGCATGAAACCATTTACCTAAACTTTGATATTGGGTAAATGAAAAAATTATCTTGGGCCTTAGGTGATTTAGACTTGACTAAGACCTAATTATTGTGATTGGTGACTTAATTTGGAAGAATAGGGAAATTAATTTGAATGTGTAAGTTTTTGAGTATGTTTTATAGATTATTTATAGATAGGTAATACAATTACACCTATTGTGTATCTATATGGGCATCTTTGTGTATTTTCATATGCCACTAACATGTGAAACAGATGAGCCAAACCATAAGAAGGATTTGAATTTGAAAATTTAAAGATTTATTTCCTTAGGGCAAGATCCTCAAACTTGGATAGAATCAGAATTCATGGACTATTTAAGTCATTTAATTATGTATAGAAGACTAGACGACTAATATGATGATCTATATATGTCTCAATATGTCAATTTAATGGTTCAATGAATACTATGGACTTCTTATAGGTTAGTGATGGAAAATTTGGATGGTCAAACCCATGGAGAAATTTTGAGTGTGAGATAACGGTGAATAAGAGCCATATGTAAATGCACAAGTCATGTAAGGTGGAAGTAGGTCAAAACTAACATTTTTAAGTATCTAATACCATATTTTAGTATCTACAAACTCCCCCATTTTATTATACTATCGAAATGAATTAAAATTACAATTAAAAGGAAAATAAATGTGCCTAGGTTTGTACATCACACTTTGTCTATGGAAAAAGGCTCCAAAGAGAAAATTTCTACTTACAACCTATAATGAACATGCAATAACCAATGTCCAAGTATGAAATCTAAAATATGAACTATAACTAAGTTTTTGATATTTAAATAGAAACTAAGGAATACACTTATAAGTGGGTGAACTATGTTGCCATTTATCATGTCATTTGAGGTGTTGATTCTATTTTGAAGCATTGGATAATTGTGCTTCATTATTGAATCACTGAGAGAATTTAGTAAAATATTAATTTTTAACTAAGTAAAGTCCATTGGTTAGGAATATAAATTCACTAAACCTCATTGAGAATGGAGTAGTTCTTATGCCATTGAGCATTGATAAATCCTCAAGTATACTAAACCATGTAACTAATAATACAACTACTCTTGTACCCAAAAATTCTAAGGTTGGATCCACTATGGGCTTAATTTGAATAATTTGAAGGTTGTTGAGCGTTTAAAAATAATCAAACCCATTCCTAGATAAACATGAATTAACCATTGTAGATGAACTTATATATTTAAGGGTGATCACTTCTAGGTACCTTTAAATATTCTTGAAAAAATATATTGCAAAAGTGTGCATGTGCATGAACAACTTCATTCCCTATAATTGGTGACAACATGATATAGAATGCAATGCATCTATATGCTACTATGTCATAAACTTTCAAACATGTAACTATTGTTCTTATAAATGTGTAGGCATATACATGGTATATTACCTCAAATATGTTTGAATAAATTGAGTACATATTCATGGAAAATGCTATGAATAATTTTAACCAATGTGTAAATATCTACCCCATTTTGATATTTGAACCACTCTAAAATCTCTAAATCATATCAACTATGCCTATAATATATATATTTTTCTCATGGAGTATTAAGTATCTATGAAAATCCCACCAATATGTCCCCATCTAGAGGTGAGGAATGAAGCCTACAAGTTACTCATCTCAAAATAAAATAGTTAACTATCAAGTTATGTAAAAAATGTAATCATGTAGGGTCATGTTAATATGTGAAGAGTATTCCATCATAGTAATGAATATGTCATCAAATCATGTATGAAACATATGTTGTAAGTCATATAAGTGTCATGCCAAAATGTATATAGAAATTAGGAATGTATTAGTGACCACATATAAAATAAATACTAAATAAGACTATGTATTTAAAGGTGCATGATGTGAATCATGGCATTGGACACAAATAGGGAGGTATGTGATATGGTTTATAATTCTCATAAACCTAGAAAACTCAACAAGGCAAATATAAAATCCTATATTAATTCACTCATAATATTAAAATGTCATAGCCATGACACACAATAGTAAAACATGACATATAACTCAGTTTCACACATAAAGCCAAGAGTTGTATAAAAGGTATAATAAATGTCATACACACAAGTCCAAAGGCTGACAATAGTAAAAAATTAAAGTCACACACATAAGGCTAAGGGTTGAAAAAAATGTAAAATAAATGCCACACATAGAGGGTTAAGGGCCAAAAAATGAAAATAATATTTCACTCACACAAGGCCAACAAACAAAATCAAAGGAAAATAAGATGTTATACACATAAATCCAGTGGTTGCCAAAACAAAAAAGAAATTACTAGTTTATTACAAGAATAAAATAACATCTATGAAACTTTGAATAATTAATTTATTACACACCATACAAGTGTGTCAATGTCATAATAAATTAAAGTAACATATCAATGAAATCTATCTCTTTAGAGAGTATGAGTAATATAAATACATGTGTAAGACAATAATGGAGCTCAAGTGGTAAATGGAAAGGTCATAAAAATATATGACATGTATCAATGTAACCTATGGAATAACATGCCCATAACATCAACATGCCCCCTTGGTATAATAATGTTATGCATTTATACATCCATGTATCTTGTGTATATGTATTTCTTGCATGGCACTCTTATATAATATGAAATGCATGTGCATATGAAAGAGGGTATGAAATCTACAAAACATGTGATTAAAAGCATATGGAAATGATGTAAATTAGAAAACATGTCATGCTTAGGTATTGATTATTATTATTATTATTATTAAAATATTTGTGCTCATAAATTAGTCAAATATCTTATTAAATTAAAAATATGGGTTAGTTCCACGTAGCTTCTCCTTAAGGTTATGTAAATGCAGTACATTTTTTTTCATTGTTATTAATTTTTTCATGTTATTTAATTACATTTTTCTTTGAAGATTTTGATTTTTGGTTTGAACTAATTCCATCATGTCAAATCCTGATATAATTCCCTTCATGTACGAAAATAATATAATGATTTATTTTATTCACCATGGCTTGCATGGGGTATACCAATCATTGGCCTAATTTAAATGTTAATTGGGTGGTAGAGGGTGTCACCTTTATGAAAATATTGAAGACCTTTGGTGTACAAATAATAGGTATCTAGTAATATGTCCAAGGAATTTACCATTGTAGACACATCATTTTAACCACTTAAGTGTCTAAAATGCATTTTAGAATGATTTTTTACAATCACATGCAAATTCAATTGAAAACTATTATTAAGACTAATTTACCACACAACTATCATTTTAATCCAAAATCAACAGTGACATGTCCCTAATTGGGGTAATGGATCATCTCACAATATTCATCTGATAAAATGCATCCAATATCAATTCTAATCTTTGAAAATGTTATCACAAGCCAATGAAATGAATATTTGATGGACAAAATAACATTTAAAATGTCCCATTCTTCTAATTTCTAATTAATTATCTTGATATTCCTCTAATAGGAAATTCCATGACTTTTTGGAATTATCATATTTTACTAAACCAAAAATGTTTTATTACCTCACATAGGTGATGTCATTAAACAAGGTAAATAAGAAAGAGTAGGAGTGAAAGAAATATCTTACACTTCTCTTACACAATCTTCCTCTTGCACCCCTCTTACACACTCCAATAGGTCATGACTTTACTTTCCTTCCTTCCACACTCCAAAAAGGACTTAAATGGAATATATAACACACTATATGTGGGAAATCATGAGTGTGAGGACTCGTCCTTCACCATTGATCTTGATATTGATCCAATGGTCCATAATCATCCTAAAATTCTATAAAATCAAGACTGAATCACCATTATATACAAGTTTCCTATGCCCAACTTACTATGCAAAAATACATAGACGAAGCTTCACAATAAACACATGCAATAACCAATTGCCAAGGTGAACAAGGAGAGATGATGCATATTAACCACTTATGAAGACTATTTTCCCACAAAGCCGAACACAATCCCCTTAGGCCAACTTCAAATTTCAATTCACAAGGTAAAGTGTATTATTCTTTTCTTTTCTTTGCATTGCTTATTGTTTGATTATTATTTGCTCCCCCAAGTATATAAGCTTGGAATTATAGTCTTTGATGTGTTTTTCATTTTTTTTTCACTCTACTAATTCATAGTATTACATTTTCCTCATATTCCTTAATTACATAACAACATGCCTAATTGGCCCTCTTGAAGGATTGGACACACCCCAAAAACTTTTCTAGATCATTTCCCTTACTTTATTGGGCAAGACTATTCTTATAGTAAGCTAAATCTCTTATTTTTCCTCTAAAAATCCATAAAAAAACATGTTTTGGTTCAAATGATCAATTTGTACTTATGTATCAAAAAATTCAACACCGTAATCAATGAAATCATCTCAAAATGTTGAAATCGCTATTCATTATGTTCCATGTTTTATATTTGCAGGTTTTCAACAACAAAATTGTTTAAGTTAATGGAGACATCTTCAAGAAGAATGGTGAATTTTTCAAACATCAGTAGTGAAATTGTTTAAGACATTATCAAAATAACTTGTAAATGATGAAAATTTTCTCTTACTACTTTTCTATTCTACTTTTCATTCTACTTATTAATGAAATTATCTAACTAATCATTGAAATTACAAATCCTAACAATGAAATTGTTATTCTATATGTTTTATGTTCTTCCTATTTATAGTTTATAATTAGTTAATTCATCCTCCTTACTAGTGAAATCATTGAATGTATCAGAAAAATCATCCTAGTCAATACTAAATTTATTTTTGTTCTAAATTTTGTGTTTTATGTCTATAGGCCTCAATAACAAAATTGAAGTCATTATCACCAAAATTTACCTCCTAAATGACAAAATCACTCTAAGATACAAACATGAGAGATCAAAAAGTCCAGAATTTTGCTTTATCTTTACAACTTAATCAACTCAAATGAATCCACTAATTATTTAATGTAGGGTACAAAGAAAAAATAAGAAGTTTGATGCATTAAAAAGATCATTTTATGCTCTATTTTGGTTATTAAAAATTCAAATACACTTCCATTTGGTGATTAAGTAAAAGAACATTTACATAGGTTTACTTAGTTTTATTTCTTATGTCTACCCAAAGAAAATCATATATGCTCTATCCCCATTCTTAGGAACTTGGATGACCTATAAACAACATGTTATTCCTTTATTTTTTGTTTGAATTAGAGATCAAGATTTCATATCCTCCTCATAAGTCCTTTATGGGTGCCATGACTTGGGTTTTCATCTCCTAAAATCACACCAATCCAGCTTATATGGTGGGCTATATAAATTGATCAAGTTATTCTATTGGATAATGGTTGAGTGGTTAACCTTACAAGTTGAATAGATCCTTAGATCATGCATGTTATAGACATTGCACATCACTGAGAAATTAATGGATGAAGTAGTTGAAAAGGTACAAGACCCTTTCATAACAATCTAGACAACCTGACATCCAAATGATAGATAGCTCTAAAAGCACCCATGTATCATAAGGTATAGCAGGACCAACTAGTTTGCCATAAAAAACTTAGGGTAAAAAGCCACTCTTATACTAGATTATCTTACCAATGATGATTTAATTTAGAACTATAGTACCATTCCACTTACAAGTTATTGAGAGAAAGAGGGGGATAAACACTCTACCTTCACACACATTTATTTATTTATTGGATTAATAGTTAATTCCTCTTAAGAATGGGTATATTTATGGAGTTTAGTGGATATGATACAACCTTGTGTTAATTATTAAAATATGAGCATGTACTTATGAGCATCTTATTTATTTTCATGTTGAGTCCAAAACCATTTCACATAATCAAACAAGTCCAACTTCAAAAAACATCATACATACACATTTACACCAAGAAGTGTTATGCTTCCCAATTGTTCAAAACTATTTGCCTTAGTCCAACAAATCAAAAACCAATTCATGCTTTAGTTTTTGAGAGAGTTGTTATGCTGCCCATTTTGGTCTAGACTATTTCTTATATGGAGTCACATTCAAATTTACCATTATTATGTCAACCTTTCAAACAAACCTTTTCCATATGTTAAGAATTTAAACCAAATTAAAAACCATGCCAAATTAGGGTCCATCTGAACCCACATATATATTACCTATTTTGATCTAAACCAAACTGAATCAAGTTTCATTAAATGCATGTGCCTTTTTTTGAGCTATTTCCATGCCTAATTAAGGTCATTTTAAACTTATGTGCCTATTACCACATCATTTTGATAGTAAATTAGGTTTTATTTTGGACCCTCATGCCCATTCATACCATGCCAATTCGATTTAGTTCATCTTGAACCACATTCCAAATTCAATCCATAGACTAAGTTCACCATTTTTGGGCTCATACCACTTTCAAAGACAAATTTATACCTCTTTGGTCCAAGTTTAATCATAATCCTAGCCAACCCATTCCAATTTTCAATTAAATTTTGAGATTGCCCTTCTTTGGGTTAATTTATATCAAAATTGAGATTCTTGTATCAAATGGAAAATTTACCCAATGAATCCTTAAGAGGCATCTTTTTTCAATTGGTCACAAAAGAATAATTATGTGTCCATATACTCAACCCTTTGGTAAAAACACTCCATGTTACTAAACATATGAATATTGTGAGTATCATAGGGTTCAATACCATTCACTTAATCGATGTGTGAGGTTCAAACAAGATGTCCAAAACTTGATTAAACATGGGGATATCATGATTGAGCCATAACCACACTAATCATTTCCTTATAACTCCCACCCCCTAAGCCAATTATCACACCACCAACACATTTTCAAATCTAGTTTGATAAATGACTTGTTAAAAGTAGAGATGAATCCCTTATAAAATTGTCAATAGCTAGAACCAGATTCCCATTTGACTTTCCTATAGAATGATTGATTAACATTATTCTAAAATTTAAAATACCTCAAACAACCAAACTAGTCTTTGAGCCACAAAAATCCAATTATTACCTCTCCAAGAGTCATCATTTATTAAAGAACAAAGTGTGTCCAAATATAAGATTTTGGAAATAAGAGTATGCCAAGACAACCAACCAATCCTCGATGATTTTAAAAAAAAAAAACATATTCTTGAAAAGCCAATATTTAGTAATTAATTGTTTCAATTTTACCCTATCTTTGAGGAGCCTCACTTTGACAAGCTAGTCCTTATTGAGTCACCCTTCGACCATCCCCCTATGTTTGAGGAGCCTCACTTTGATAAGCCAGTCTTTGTTGAACCCTTTTTAGATGAGCCTATTTATGAAAAACCCATTATTAAACCATAGGCCATTACTTGTCTATTTCAAAACATTCAACATGACATCTTTATAGCTACATATACATCAGACATAGGTTACAATTTTGAACCAACATCATATTAAACATCTACATCAAAAGCAAAATCAAAATTAGAGTTTAGTTCTATGTTTGAACCAATATTAGATTTAGAATTAGAAGTAAAATCAATATTAGTGTTAACATTAGATTCAGAGTCCTTTGAGTTAAAATTAGCTTTATAATTAGACTTCATTGCTGGAATTTATAACTTGAGTTACACATTCCTTATAGATTAGATTAAACATGTTTGCCAGCCTTCTATGGTTTTTTAAGATGTTTAATTTAGCATCGACATAAGTAATTCTAGTATAATATATGAGGATTGTGATGTCTTTTACCACACCATTATAATTCCAATTTCCATTGAAACCAACCAACATGGCCATTATATTGACATTATACCATTGATTGGGATTGATAAAATCACACATTATTGAACTACATCCATGAAAACATATCAATTGTAGAATATCAGGGGGACCAAGACCATAGTTAGGCTGAAGAAGAATAGATTCCTAGTGAAACCTTTTTGAAGGTGATAGAGGACAATCAAAGTCCAAACTCAGCATCTTCTATTGAAACCTTGTTTGAGGTGTTAAAAGATAATAAAATTCAAAGGTCAACATTCCTTAGTGAAACCTTCTTGAAAGTGCTATGGGACAATCAAGAAAAATTTATTGATGAAAACCTCTTCAAGGTGACAATTGATAGGCACAATAATTGTTCATCACTTGATGAAAACATTATTGAGGTCCACATCAATACAACTTATTATCCAAAGAATAATCTTATTGCAAAAAATCTTAGGCCTAAATAACAAAAAAAAGTGTGGTCCTATCAAGAGTATATTCATAAGTCTTAGGCACCACCATAACCAAAAATATGCCATATCAAGGATCAATAACATTGTGTGTGATTGTAAATTCCAAATATTCATTTTTTAACTAATCATTATACATTATATTATGATCCATTTATTCATTCAATACTGATGTTCCATTTCCAAATAAAACCTTTTATCCATTTCCTATCCTTATTTACAATTCCTAGCCACACTTTCCTTCATCAAGGCTATGAAGACATATTATCTAGAGGTATGGAGGAAATAAAAGAAACACCCAATGAAGATACAAATCGGCAATAGGTTCTTGAAAGATCAATTATTAATAAGGGGTATCAGATAGAGATAAATCTCATGAACTATTCTAATTTTATCATATGATAATCAAGATGTGCATATTTGCATTATTAGGTACAATAGAATCATGCCTTGCCATTGGATTCAACTTACCCTTTACCTTTCCTTACCATTGTTTCATGCCTTGCCCTTATACCTTATCATACCATTATTTCATACTTGTGTCATTTACCTATTCATAATATTGATGTTACTTAGTTATATTCATCAATATAGGGTGAACTATAGTGGCTTGAGGTCTATTTGGACTATGTAGGTAGTGCTTAGTGTTTTTTGAGGTCAGTCCAACCACCTCCAAGCCAATGCTCTCGCTAGTTTATGATCAACCTAAGCCAACATTCTCACTATTTTATGAGAAACCTAAGTCAATGTTCTTACTATTTTATGAGTAAACTAAGATAATGATCTCACCATTTTGAGAGAAACCTAAGCCAATGATCTCATTATTTTGAGAGAAACCTAAGCCAACTCTCTCATCATTTTATGAACAACTTATTCTAACAATCTCATAATTTTACAATAAATAATTCAGGTCAACATAACCACATTTCTAAAAAATGGGGGACCTTATTTTAAATTTGGCAAATTTGTGTTAAGAATTGAAAATTCACTTGATTAGAGTACCACTAACATGTGTGCACATTATTTTTATTTGAAGATCATCCACACCTGGTTATCATTTCGATTAATGGAAATATTTTCAAGTAATCATTATTTCACCCTTTCTAATTTTACTAATGGTTTTTGCATGTGTTTCTATATAGTAGGATCAATAAAATCCCATTTGGAATGAACATGCTTAGGTTTTTGTGTTTCCATGTTAAATTTATCTTTTATTAGCCTTTGGTTAGTCAAAAATAATTGAATATACATTTGAACCATGTTAAAACCCTCATTAAATTTGACCTAGCCCAAGTCATTTTAAATCAAATTCAAATTTATGCAGGAGAAGTTTGCATAGGAATAATGAATTGTGTCATAGACTTAGCCTAGTTTTATCCCAAGGTTTAGTCATGTTTATCAACATGACCAAACCTTAGTCTAAAAATATTTATACTTGTTCCATTAGGTCCCAAGGTGCCTTATCCTTTTATCTATAGGGTCCCTTTTATTATGTTCCAAGATTAGCCTAAAAGCCTTATCTTAAAGTTCTAATTATATTTATTAATACAATACAAAACTTAGGCTAAAACTTTATGCCATGTCTTTTATAATTTGTGGGGTCCCCTTTATTATGTTTTATAACTTATCCTAAGGTTTTATCATGTTTATGAACATGAATAAAAACTTAATCTAAATTTTTTAGCCTAAGCCCTCTATATTTTTTGAGCCTGACTTAATATTTTTTTATTAACTACATGATCTGACGATGTGCATTTTCTCAAGAAATGAAGATCTAATGGTGCATATAAAGTTAAAAAGTTAAGAGCCCTGATAAACAATGTGAATTTACTCAAGTGATGGAGATATAACTATACAAGATTCAATCTTTGGGGTATTGTATGGGTTCATCAAAAAAGTGTGGAACTATCTTTTAAAAGTTGGTACTATCCCTCTAAGAATCCTGATGTTCTTTTTTTTTGGAAATTAACTCTTCCCCATATTTGGTGGGGTATATGGAAAGAAAGAAATAATCGAATTTTTAGAAGTAAAGAACTTCCAGGATGGGTGTTGGGTCATAATATTATTAGAGCAATAAAGGAGAATTTCTCATCGCAAAGGGATCCTAACCCAACCTTTCAATTTGATAATCCCTTAAGATCAGAAAGGCCTAATGTGAAAACTAAAAATCCAAGATTAGGTGTTAAATGGAATGTCCCCCCTTGTGGATGGATCAAAGGAAACTTTGATGGAGCTGCTAAAGGAAACCTAGGAAGAGCAGGATGTGGAGGAGTCTTGAGGGATCATGTGGGAAATGTAATTGATGCTATTGCTATTCCTATCGGTAAGTCAAATTGTCATATTGCTGAAGCTTCTGCAGCCCTTCAAACCATTAAATTAGCTGTTGATTCAGGATATTCTAAATTATGGTTGGAAGGTGACTCCATGAATATCATTAATATCTTAAATAATAAAAATTCAGTTTCATGGTCTATAGAGGCAATGGTGTTGGAAATGAAAGCCTTAATTCAAAAATTTGAGAAAGTAACCATAACCCATACTTACCGTGAAGCCAATGGGGTTGCTAATTGGATATCAAATCATGCAGTTCAAATAGGACACAAGGTGAGGTGGCAGGATACATTAAATAAGAATGTGGATCTTAGAGCACTCATCAATTATGACGCAATTCATTCAAAGGAGGGAAATATCTGCTTGGAATAGAAATTCAATGATTTGGCAAAGTGGCCTCATGGAGGAAGGATTACATTCATTGAATAGAAATATTCTAGAGAACGTGAAGTGGGTTTTGTATGTGACATAAAATAGGAGAGTTTCATTACATGTTGATAATAGTTGGTCTTATTGCTCAGCAATCAGTGTTTGGGTGTTACTAGATAATGGTATGGCTCACAATATGAAAGGAGAACCAAGGAAGCAGGAACCTAAAAGCTACAAAGATTGGAAAGAAAAATAAGATGTCTGGAAGATCCTTTAGAGAGGGAAGGTAGTGAGCTACATGGTTCAAAACCTCATATAATGATGGCTTTTTTCAAAAATTGGGTCGATGATAGGGTAACCCTCCATGGCATCACGATGAAGCTCATCGAGGAATTCATAGTGGAGGTCACGAGGCTTCCAATGGAGGGAATAAAATTCTCAAAGTAGACCAGCATATCTAATGAGGCATTTAGTGAATTCCCAAAGATGGATGCTAAAGAGCAGCAGTTGGAAAGGAGTGGGGATTTTTTTGACCTAGAGCAGATTAAAGGAATCTAGAGAGACGTCTTATGTTGCATCTGTGAGTATATCATACTTGATGGAAGAAGCAAAAGAGTCCATAAATTTCATTTTGTCTTTCTTAATCATTTTAGGTACAAAGCTAGAATCTCCTTTCCTTTCTATTTGTGCTTCTCGCTGCTCCAAAGTTTGTTTGCTCATAGAAAAAAGGAGTCTCATCCTATATTGCATGAGGGATTAATCCTAATAATTGAAGGTTTCTACAAAAACAAGGCCATTGTCCTGAATCCTTGTTCAGATAAAAAGGACTCAGAGAGTAAGAAGAATGAAATAGTAAAGGGGAAAGAAAAAACTAAACCCAAATCCTCTAGCTTCAAAAAATAGGTTGTTGATGAGGAAACAAAGTGGGAAAGCACTGAAAGTTCTGAGGAGGAGAGTATGGAGGAAGAGGAAGGAACAAAAAGTGGGGAATCCAGTTCCATCAAGGAAGAAGTAGATAAAGGTAAGAATGAGATAGAAGGGGTCACTATGGAGGAAAAAACTGAGAATAATAACTATGATCTTGAGGAAAATCAGCAAGTGCTAGGGGAAACTGAAAAAGATATGGATGTTCTATTTGAGGATCCTGCGTCGAAAATAGAGAAGGAACATCTAGTTCAGGATGCCTATCATGTAATGGAAACTAGAGATCAAGTAAAGGATGATCTAATCCATAATGAAAGCCCTATAGAAACTAAGGAACATAAATGAATGGAAAGGAAGGATTATACGGAAAAGGATGAAGATAATCCTAAAGAGAACACAGAAGATTTAAGTGATATAGGGTAGAATGATAGGAGGCACCCCTTTACGATCTCAGCCAAATGCAAAGCAGATGCTATCCTTCAAGTTGACTCGTGGATGTATAAGGAGATAATGGGCCTCAAAAAGAAAATGGAAATATTGGAACATAATCAGGAAACAGATCGAAATAAAATCAATAATTTGGAAAAGTAGATGAGGGATATTTCTATCAAACTTAAAGACTATGAGAATAGTCTTAGGGAGCTCATTAAGGAAAGTAGAATGAAGATGGAGGAGGTAACTTGTAGAATATATGCAGTTGCTGTAAACATTGGAAAATGAGCAAATGAGGAAATTAAATCCTTGGAGGGGCCTAGTAAGAGAACCAGACAGAGCTCAAGGAAGAAAGTAATGCAAGAGGTTGCTACGTTGGTGGCTATATCTATACAAGACACTGCTATGATTGGAAAGGAAGTGGTGAAGATGATTTTGGAATTAGAAGAATAGGTTCTTTGAGTTTTTACTGTCCTGGTCCTTTTGGCTGGATGTAATAACTGGTTCCATTTTCTGGTTTTTTGTTTTCTTTTCACACTGGAGTTTCTAGGTCTCTGTAAAACCTAGGGTCTGTCTTTTGATGTTCTTGAATTATGCTTTCAGGTCCCTGTAAAACTTGTTTTTGATACTACTTAGATGTAGGTAAAAGGTTTCACCTGTGGACGTAATTGTTATATCGTTCTTCCTTTGTTTATGGGTTTCAGGGTCCCTTCAAAACCTATTTTTACCCTAATCTAAAACTATACAAGATTAAATTTGAAAAGTCAAGCCCTGACCCCAAATTAAACTTAGAGCATCTTTCAAAGATCGATGGTACACACCCAAGTATACACCTTTTGATTGATGGTGTGTGCAAATTTTAAACTTTAGTAGACCCTAAGATAAGTGATAAGGTGAAAAGTGTCACACTTTCAATGAAAGAAAAGAGAGCAACCAATGGCATTCCATACCTTAGATTGAGATCCAAAGGAGTGCATTGATTTGACTAAACTAGATCTAATAGTGCATAATGAAGGTTGAAAAGTAAAGAGCCACCATGGAGATGACATGTGGCACGACCATGTACCATATATTGAATCTTGAGCATCTTTTAAAGATCAATAATATGCATCATACGTACACATTCCAATCAATGGATCATGGAGCAAAGAACATGATCTAATCAATCAAGATTGATGAATTACATTCATCTGAGTGAGGATGATCCAAATATGTGAGATCAATTTTGACATTTTAACAAAGACAAAACCAACACGGTAGTGACAAGTATTAAAATCATAAGGAACATGACAAAATGGCCAATGGTATTCATTCCCTCAGATCGAGATCAATAACCCACATTGATATGTGTATAAAAATTCAATGGTACAAAACAAAAAGAGTTTTCAAAAGAAAAAAGTCATATTTCAAAAGGAAATTAATAAGCTACATGCCATGAAGATGCCATGGTGATGTCACATAAGCAAGACATGACAAATTTGAATATTTTATGGACCCACAAAAGGAAAAGTTATAAATACATGATCCAAATAAAATCTAAGGCATGAATCTCACCATTTGAATTAGATGCTACCATTAAAGCACTAAGAAGACCATTAGAAAAACCTCAGAAAGTATGACAACCCTAATTGAACCCTATGTTCATTATGACCAAGTAAAGGAAAGTTGAATTATCACATATGAGATAATAATTCAATCTAGAGCTGAAGTATAATCTACTAGTAAGCAATTTAGAGAAATTCATAGCCTTGGTAGCCCAAAAAAGTGTATCCATAGAGGATGTGGAAATTTATTTGACCTCAGATGTAGAAGGAAGAGTTTTCAAAGACATAGAGTTTGATGCCATTTCTAAATACAAGGGACAAAAATTGGTTGAGCTTGTTTTCAACCATTGAGAAGTAACAACCCATCACAATAGAGGAGGAGAACATGTTTGCAAAAATAATGCACTACAACATAGTCACCATCTAGATGATAGGCCTACACTACATATCTACAAATCTTGAGGTACTGCATTGCATAGATATCCTTTCTCCAATTTTTAAAGATGGTAAAATAGATAAGGTAATGATTGTTCATGAACATAGTTTTAGGAAGATTGCTTATTTTTTCCCATAGTTTTTGAGAACTATTATAAATTACCTAACCCCCAAGTAGACCTAACCATAGTCATCAACTAGGCTAAATAAAATGATTTAAAGATCATCCTTGTACTATGGATATATTATGGGAATCAAGTGTTTTAAAAATTCAATAACAACATACCCATTAGAAAATTTAGACCTGAAATAAGGATGATCATGATAATGATGAATAGATTGTGTGGGAAATCAACCACTACATATGTAAATAAAATTTGGGTCCCCTTAATCTATGTCATGGTTGAGAAACAAGTCACCCCTACTCTTGGTGAAGTAATCAAAACCTGTTTGAGTAGATAGTTTTATATAATAAAGAAGAGTGGAACTCAATTAAACATGATTTCATACCTTCTAGATGTCATTCTTTCCATAACAAGAATTCCAAACATTAGGGAATGGTCACCTGATAGGACACAAACTATCTCACAATATTAATCCAAGTTATATGTCTTTAAGTATAGGGATCAAATCCAATTCATATGTGATTATTTATATCCTACCCTTAATGAGTCTATCACAAGAAGCCCAATGATGAGGATTAACCCACTAATAAATAAGATTTTTGAAGCCATGGGGGACATATGGTTATATAATAATTGTACAATCATTAGGATTGAAGGGACCCAATGCAACCCACTTAGGCTACTTGTCCACGTAATAATCAAGCTAAGAGATAAATAAGTGGCTTATTAAATATGAAATGGAATAGATGGTCTTTACAAGAATAAATAGAAGTGATTGATCCATACCCTCCCCATAGCCATTGGTAGAAATGTGTTTGCATTATGTGACAATATTTAAGCTGATTCAAAACATAAGACCTCCTTCAATCTTCAAATCGATGAGCTAAGGTAGGGGGATCCCCATGGAAGGGTTAAGGATAATTTAAATGCCAAAAGAATAAATGTACCTTATGATCACTATCCTAGTTCTTTTGACCACATATACATAAAATCCTCTTCATTCTTTGCGATCACCATTAGATTGAAAAATCATAACATCAATCCAAAATCTAGGATGTAGAGGGATCAAAAAGGAGGAGATGATAGATGGAAATTGGGGCCAAGGTAGTACCATTTTTTGGGTGTTACACCTTCTAGACCTCCACCATCTCAATTAATTAATGCCCAAACAAAGACATAAGTTAAACTTAGGCCATAAGAGAGAAGGCTTGATGAGATTACATCTTCTTCAGCTCAAGTAGAGGAATAAGGATCACTAGTGGAGGAGGTTCATATGGTAGCATTAGACCCTGGTGAAACAATTGAAGCTACTTTAAAAATTATTTCACTAGCCTATGAATTAGATGATGAAGAGATGGGAGAAATAAATGAAAAGGGGAAGCAAGTGCTAGATCTAGTTTTTGTGGATCCCCCAAAAGAAAAGCTGAGATGGCCATGGTTTTAGTAAATACTAAGAATCCCAAGGTGACTTTTACTCATCCTTTGAGTGAAGTCAACATATTTAATGACAAAAATTTGATTCATGATCCAATCATTCTAAAATGGTTCATCTATGGTAAATTGAAAAATGTACCTACTACATAACACCCTTGGGTAATGATGTAGGCAATAAATATTGTAGTGCATTAGGAGGTCAAGCCATGGATCTTAGATCTATAAAATGAAGATGAAAAAAGGATGGCTACTTTAATAGAATCAAGTGGAACACAAATGGATATGCTAACTCCAAAAATAACACAATCCTTAGTTAAGTTTGAAAAAACAACTCCCAGTTTGTAAAGGGTCATAGAAAATAAATTCATGATAGGAGGTGAAGAGATCACCTATCAGAAAGTGGAGCCATTCACTAGTTTGACTCCAATAGGAGGACATAAGCCCAAGGAAAGACAAATATTTAAAGAGAATGTGCTTGAATTATCCCAAACAAAAGTATAAAAATTATAAGCTACCCTCAAAGGCATACATCAATAACAAAATAATTTATAATAATAAGCTATCTTGTCAATCCCGAAGAACAAGCTCAAACAGTTTGAGGACACTATCAATGATTTATTCAGTTCCTTAAAATCAACCAGGGCTAGACAAGATATAGTGAATAAATAAAGTACCATTGCTACATGTCATGTTGGATAATGGAAAATTTCAAGTTATCAAGTGAAGGATTTAATTGAAGCCTTGATGAAGAACCCATTCCCTAAGTTCAGAACAATTAGCCTAACCCACCTAAATATGGCTAGAGATAACTTAGTGGATAAGATTAAAGACTTGAGCAATTGATCCAAGAAAATGGAGGACATTTCTTAGGATATCAAACAATAGGAAGATTATATGTTACACATATTGGATATCCTGATCAAAGATCCCACCATACTTAGTCCATTAGGACTTATCACTGATGAGGATTTCAAACATAGAACTACTCAATTCATGTAGGAAGTGAGAAATCAAGGCCAAGGGAAGACATGGGTGGATAATAAGTGGATCATGAATTTGATCTTATCATCTGAAGAAAAGGTAAGCGATGCTAATAGAATTAAACAATCATTATAAATAGTTGAAATGGATCTCAGAGACCTAGAGGAGCAAAAGAGAGCTCTTTATGAGACCTATTATCGACCTCTAGCTTATTGGTAAGAAAACTTATAGGATGAAGATCTTGTAAGAGAATAAAAATACTATAGCACAAGGGTCTCAAAGTCAAGTTAGTTAAATTAGGAATATCATTTTTTGTAACTAAGAATGTATAATAATTCAAATGAGAATATTATTTAGTAAAGGCATGTGCAACTTGTAAAGCACATTGCCTATCAATTAGTCATTTTAAAGTGTCCAAGGAGTTTTAAAATGATTATAGGACATATGTCCTTAATATTTGACATGACTAAATGACATACCTCATGAATTGTCTATATAAATAGGTACTGTAAATTATAAAAAGAAGGATTTTTTTAGCCAAAACTATTTTTTAACTTTTGAGCAAATTAATATAAGCAAGGAGCTCTACAAAGTTTGTCCACATTTGATTATGTAAATTACTATCATAGATTCTATCTCATTTTTCTAGTCTAAATCTTAGATTTGAATGGCCTTTGTGAATTTTGGATGTGCATATGTAAGTGTAGAGTTTATAATTAATGTTAATGCTAGATTATTTGAAAGTTCTAAGGTTTACTTCATTTTCTTCACTTTTCTTGCATATGTGCTAATGTTGTTTATGTGTAGGGGTGAATCTTTAAAGTGAACCTAGTACTTATTTTCACTATTTCATACTATCCTTAGATGTTTTCCTAATGTTTGATAGTATTTGAGCTTATCCTACTTCATGTCATATATTGGTTAAAAGCATGTTTAGATGAAACTTGAACTTTGTCATGATGTTTGGGTTAAAGATCAACAACATATTTCTTCTCTACCTTACCCTTCCTTTTACTCCTTTTTCTATCAATTCACCTTAGATTAGTTTCATTATTAATAATCATATTAGTTTATATTTAGACTTAAGTTTTGAGCATAGTTCATTTTAAATAACATGAGCTATCTTGTAAATCAAAGATCAACTATTAAGCCATGGTGGTTACCAACCACCAACTAATATAAATTTTTGAAACAGTCCACTTGTTCTACCTCTATTATACCAAAGATAATAGGATTATGACAACCTACAACTTATGGACTAGATTCTCTAAATTAAAAAATGAGGAGTGTTTCTAGGAGGTCCTTAGTTAAATCTTTGAAGATTTGCATCATCTTTGCTAATTTTGGTGAATTATTTTCAAATATTGATTTATTCTTTGCATGTTTGTGTCTCTTTTAGTATATTTATGTAAATATCATTGATCTTAATGGTTTTAAACCAGTCTTTGTGCTTATTCAGACAAAGATAGATATTCTTTGAAGATATATGATAAATTATGGTAAAGATAGCTTAAGCTATGTAAATCTAAGGTGTTTGAGGTTATTAATAGCATTTTTTTCAAAGATAGATTGGATCTTTACAAATTTGAGTTTATTTGAGCCTAAAACATGTGAAGATTAGTCATAATTATGTGTATGAACATGTCTTTGAGATAATTCATTTAAATATTAATATCGTTTGTTGTTCTTTATATAAATTTGTGAAAAATTTGCTTAATGTGTAAGTTTGATCATTGTTCTTCACAAAGATAAGATATACACATCATATTTTACATAGGGTTTAAAGATTTCAAGCTAGAATTACCAAGGATAAGGACCAGGTCATGTTCAAAGACAAGGGTTCCTCTTCTATCATTAGAAGTTCATAATAAATCTAGGTGAGACAAAGGTAAGCGTAGAATCTCAAAGTCTCAACCAACTTCACTAGTTCAGGATGCCCCTATGTTTAATAACTATCAAGGTATGGCTTAACTAGGTGGTTATTCAATCAATGTGCCAGGTGTGGTATATGACCTTCCTCATAATCCTAAAAATTATTTGCCTACTTTTAGTCCTAATGGTGTTGTAATTGTTGAAGAACACATTAAAAGTTTCAAAACTACTTTAAGACTTTTGAATGTTATTTAAGAAGATGTAGCATGTAGATTGTTTCCATTTACTTTCAAATATGCCACATATGAATGGTTTCTAAACCTTCTTGAAAAATACATAGCTAGTTAGAATGATTTTAATAAATACTTTATTGATCACTTTATCAAAATCATCAGTCCTTATGTCCTTTCCCAAAAATTTGCCATAGTTAAAAGAGATTCAAATGAGCCCATAAGAGCCTTCAATTCTATATTATATAAAATGTTTAGTATAACCATAGATCCTTACAGACCTGATGAGGCTTTGGCCTTAGAGACTAACAAGGATGCCTTGGATATCATGACTTTTGTGTTTCTTAAAAGATCTATTCAGGTCATTAATACACTAGCCCTGGCTTATGTTGAAGTTGTGATCATTAATAATCAGATGCAAACATAAGACCAAATAGAATACAATATTCCTAACGTTAATCCAAATTTGCCTATTCTAAGTTTCATTCTCAATGTTAATCAAAATATGTCTACCTTAAATTAGCTTCTAATTTTGAACTGAGTGCCTTTGAACCATGCACACATAGGTCAAAACTTGGGATTCTTAAACAATATTACAAATAGATCTCATCCACAAGACCAAATAGCTTTGGTGCTTATAGCTATTAGTAAAAACCAAGTGCATAATGAAAATGACTCTATCTTGAAGATGGTTTAAAAGCTAAGCATTGATTTCCTTCAACTACAAAATCAAGTTAGCAATACTAGGGAAAGCTCTAATAGGAACTTATCTTTCCAAAGATTCAATAATCCTTCAAAAAAACTCCCAAATATTAAAAATAATAGCCATAATAAAGAGTCATTTGTTAATAAGAGCACACATGATATAAATATTAGTGATATTGCTCTACCAAATTAGTGTAGATTTCATTATACTTCAAAGCACGATGAATTAGATTGTCTATAATTTTGCAATGATTTTGAAGCTTTTCAATAATATTTAGAAACTTTTGAAGTTGTCTCTAATAAACACCATGGTGTAGGTACTGTTGACGTAGGAAAATGCACCCAGCGATAGGAAGTCAAACTCCTATCTTCTCCTCACAATATTGGAGCTCCCCTCTCACCTGTGGGACTGGCAAAGCTAGAGGGGAGAGTCTCTAGATAAGGGCTAGCTCCTTTGATGTATCATGTTTGTTCCAACAAGTGAAAAACACACACAAACACACACACACACACACACACACACACACACACACACACACACACACACACACACACACACACACAGATATAAATTGGGGGGGATGAAAAGGGAGAAAGATATAGGAAAAAAAACTACTCTAAGGAGGTGATACACCAAAATGAAATGACCTTCACACCTCCACACTCAGAATCAGACAAATACAACATACATACACTCAAACTTGGCAGAAAGACTAGGCTGCTGAAAAATGACAAGGAGGTTCTTTTGAAAACATAAAAACAAGGACTCACCAAGATGCTATGAAATACATACTATAAATGACTTCCTCTGTCTTATACTTCCAAATAGAGCTCTTCTCCTGTCATCTATAGACAATGGCACTTTGTAGATAACTGGTGTGTTGGTGCTAAACCTGTGAGAGCATCAAAAGACAATGACTGAACACAAATCAAACACTTAGGACATACACATAATATCTATCCAAGAAGAGGTAAAATCTACTTTTATTTGATTCAAGTGGAAATTTCAGCAGGACTGTGCCTTGTAAAATTGTGAAAAGATCCATTACAAAATGACCAAGTTCGTAATATATATGAGAAGCAAAGAGGCCCATTTGGTGTTCCTTCTTTTACAAGTGGCATACATGTCCCTTTATGAAAAGAAACAAGTCACTCAAAATATTAATGAGCTGTTCATTTTGTCTACTTGAAATCTACATTTCTCTTTTAGGTGACTTACATGGTTTGTCTACTCATTAATGTGAAATAGAGGAACCAATTGCACTGCTAGCTGCCTGCATCCCAAATGATCAATTTGCTGGCACTATTTCACCTACTAGAGTCATTTCTTCAATTAGCACTAGTTGGACTAGCTACTCACTCATTCCTTGCATGTCACTTTGTCCTTTTTTCCTTATCTATCTCATTCGGCCCCTGGGGTGAACATCTTGGTGGGTCGCTGCATTTTGAGCTCCTTTCCATGGCTAGCACTTCCTTTTTCTTTTGAAGACAAATGGCCATTTCTCTTTGTGAAAGTTGACATTTATATGGCCATCATTGGTTTGAAAACCAATGGCTAATTTGATCTTTTAAACTTGAGGTCCTCCGTGACGTCACCGTCCTCGTCTCAACACTATCAAGTCCCTTGTCGACCTTTGCTTATTCTCCTTCCCTATGGGCACCCCTTTTGCCTTTGAAACTACCCTTCACATTTGGGCTGGAAGTCCCCCACAAGGGCATCTACCCTTTAGGGTCTTTCAGCGGGTCCCTTTGAATTGGCACAAATGTCTCCCGGGTTCCTACGGACAAATTGTCTGTGGACAATTTCCTCGAGTAAATTTCCCCAGGTCTACCTTTGCTTTATTTTATTTCCATAGAATTTTATCCGTAGACATTTTCCCATTAAAAAAAAGTCTATGGAAATTCTATCTACCATTGCTTCATTTCCTTGGTGTTCGCGGCCCGAATTCCTTCAGACTTAGCCAATTTTGATCAAGACTTGAACTTTGAACCTGAGCTTTGAATATTTGCCCGAGTCCTCTTTTTTTGTGAAGCACCGGCCCTCTAGAAGGGCACTGAACCTTTGAACCATTTGGCCAAGGGCATACCCTTGAACTGACTATTGAACTGGGCCCTTTGAACCAAGCCGTTGAATGAAAAAGGTTCAACGATTCAAAGTTTAACCAAGCACGCCAATTTCCTAATGAACCAAACCGATGAACCTTTCCATTGAACTTTTCTGTTGAACTAAACCTGTTGAACGAAAAAGGTTCAACAGTTCAAAGGTTCAACCAAGCACATCGATGAGCCTTTGAATCGAAGCCAATGAACTTTTCATTAAACTTAAGTGCTAGGTTGATGAACTAAAACGTTGAACTAAGCTAGAATAAGGCTGTTGGATTTCAAAGGAGATAAAAAAACAAATGCTGATAAACCAACCAGTTGAACCAAATAATTGAACCAAGCAGAAAAGCACTGTCATTAAACTTTTCAACCTAAAACAACTGTCTTCAAAAAGTGAAGAAAGAAGGTGAATGATTTTGGCCTATGGGTAAAAATTGGTCAACAGATGGTGACTCACAGGGGAAGTGTGCCTGCTATGCTTAAAGAACCAGCTGCCTTGAAAATCCATTGGGTGCAAAGTTAGATAGTAACTTTGAGAATTAGCAATAGCTCTGCTAAAACTTAGAACTAGTCACACAAATCTACCTACAAGGAAATGAAAACACATGCAAGACTACGAAAACTACTACTTGTGCAATAGCACTTAGAGGAAAATAGGAAAGAAAAACAAGGGAAAATATGTACAAGTGAACCCAAAAATTAGTGGCAACATTTCAGATGTATCCCATTAATTGGGATATGTAGTTCTTCACCATCCAACTTGGAAAGTTAGAATGCATTATGCTGCTTACACTGAGTGATCATGCAAGGACTGCTCTATAGGGCATAAAATTTTGCATGTTTTCTAGGCTTAGCTTGATCTTCATCCCACTTCAAAACAATGTCTCCTTTAGAGAAATATCTTGACAAAGATTTCTTGTCAAAGTGCCTTTTTGATTGGTCATAGAAGCCATAACCTGGTCCCTTATCTCTTGGAGCTCCATTAGCTCACATAGCCTGACCTCCATGCTAGTTCCTTCTTCTAGTTGCAGCTGGTGGGTGAGATCTAATGCTATAAATTCAAGTGAGATGGGAATCCTAGCTTCCCTTCCATACACAAGCATATATGGAGAATTTTTGATTGCTCTCTTTGGAGTAATTCAATCGGCCCATAGAGCTATCTTTAGCTTGGCATGCCAAGTCCTCTGATTTTCTTCCATAGTCCTCTTTATGATTTTGATCAAATTTTTGTTGGTGGACTCAGCTAGCCCATTCCCCTATGGATAATAATTTGATGAAGTGTTGAGGTATATGCCATACCTTATCACCCATTCACTAGTTTTGGTTCCCAGAAAAGCCAAGGTGTTATCTGAGATTATGATGGTTGGGACCCCAAATCTTATTACTAGGTCCTCATAGAACTCCAAGACTATGCTTTCATTTGCTTCTTTCAGAGTGATGGCCTCCACCCACCTTGTGAAATAATCCATAGCAGTCAAGACCCATTTGTGCCCAGCACTAGAGGGGGGATTGATCATCCCTATCAAATCTAGGCCCCACTGCATGAATGGCTATTCAACTTGAATGGGCTGCAGAGGCATGGCAACTAATTTCTATTTTCTATCAAAAAGTTCACACTTCTAGCACTTTCTTACCTAGGCATGGGTGTCCTTGAAAAGAGTAGGCCAGAAATAGCTAGCTCTCATTATCCTTGCTGTCATAGCTCTAGGAGTGAAGTGACCGCCTGTTGTCCCATCATGAAACTCAGCCAATACCTTATTAGCCTGGTTTGGGTCAATGCACCTTAGAAGGACCCTAGAGAGATCCCTCCTAAACAATACTTCACCAACCAAGACATAATTGAGAGACTAGAGTTTGAAATACCTTCTTTCGGTCTTATGAAGACCCTAAGGGCACTCACCAGTAGTAAGGAAATGCCTTAGTTCCAACATCTAATCCTTTATGACAACTGGTTCTTCTGTACTTTCTACATCATGAATTAACAAGCTTTCTTTCCTCTCTTGCTTTAAGTCTGCAGTGAGCTATTCATGCCTCTTCCCCTCACCAACTTGGTGATCTTAATGTCTATGCCATACTCCATCACTTTAGTAATCCACCCTGCCCTCTTCTCATTCATGTCTCGATTGGTCAAGAAATCCTTGACACCAGGTTGTGGGACCATAAGGTGAATCCTACTGTTAGACAACATATGCCTAAATTTCTTCAGTCTCCTCACTACTGCCAAGACCTGCTTCTCTACATACGTGTACCTGACTTCAAAATCCTCTAATCCTTGGATGAAAAAAGCAAGTGGTTGTTTGAGGTCATCACCATTAGCTTGGGTAAGCATGGCATATATCACCTCTTCATTGCTGAAAGTATAGAGGTTGAAGTCTTTGCTGAAGTCTGGGCTAATCAAAGTGGGAGCCTGAGTTATGGCCTACTTGATGGCCTCAAAGCTATCTTTCCTTTGAGCTCTCCACTTGAACTCTTCACCCTTCCTCAACATAGGAGTGAGTGGCTTGACTATCTCTGCAAAATTTGGAATGAATCTCCAAATGAAATTTATCCTGCCAAAAAAACTCTACAAGCCTTTCTTGTGCTTGGGTAGGGACATCTCCAGGATAGAGCAAACTCTCTTGGGGTCAATAGATAAACCCTCCTTGGACACAATGTGTCCAAGGATTTTCCCCTCATGAATAACAAACATGCACTTATTTGGATTAAGATAGATGCCAAACTCCCTACACCTTTCAAAAATTTCCCTGAGGTGCTCTATGTGTTGGCTCACTTCCTTGGAGAATACTGTCACATCATCAAGGTAGACCAACACATTATTATTCATTAAGCCTCCAAAAGCCATATCCATGGCTCGCTAAAAATTAGCACCAGCATTAGATAGCCTGAAAGGCATCTTCTTGTAGGCAAACGTTCCCTATCTAGTGGTGAAGGCCGTCTTGTGTTGATCACAACCTCACACTAGAATCTAATTATACCCTGAATAACCATTCAGGAGGGAGAAACGCTCGCTACCTATTACCTTTTAAAGGATCCACTTTATGCTCAGAAGGGGATAGTGATCTTTTAAAGAGACTTTATTAAGGTCTCTAAAGTTGACACATAACCTGATCTCCCCATTTTTCTTTCTAACAGGAACAAGGTTGGCCAGCTAGGAGGAATGCTTGATTGGAAAAATAATTCCAGACTGAATCAATTTGGCCAATTCCCTCTGCATGAGGGGCTCAATTGTCAGATTGATAGGCCTTTGATTCTATGTGACTAGTATGACACCTTATTCTAATTCAATGGTGTGCTAGGCAAGCCTTGGGTTGAAGCCCTTCAAGTCACTATAATCCCAAGCAAAGACACCAAAGAATTCCTGACACAACACAGCGAAAGCCCACCTTTCTTGAAATGTGTAGACCTTTCCAAGCGCAAGTAGCTTGTCCTTGAAGATTTCAACCCTTTCATAATTCTCCTCTTTGGTTGTGATGCATGCCTTGTCATTTCTCAATTGGTCATCTCTATTGAAGATGCTTTCAAGCATGACCAGACCTTTAGGGAGTTTATTATTCTTTAACTAAACAATCTGATTACCGTATTATGGCTTTAATTTCACTTAATTCTATGTTGCAAATTTAGTTTCTTCTTGTAAGAAAAAATCTATTTGCTGGTCGCTTTCGAAGACCTGCCAATTTGAAATGTTGTCAGGGATTGAAGGCTGAACCACCACTTTCAAGTGGTGTGAACCATAGTCTCGACTTATTTCCTTTGAAATGTCAAATTGGGTACCAATTGCTGCCATCCTATCCACTTGTTTATTTTGCTCTCTGGGAATGGAGGTGATATTAAAAGCAAGAAAATCCTCTACCAAGTCCCAAATTCTATGCTTGTAAGATTTCAACAAGGAATTCTTGGTTAGATTCAGGCCTCTCACCTGATTTATAATTAGCTTTCTATCTCCCAGAACTTGTAACTCCTTAATCCCTCTTTTTCTTGCCCATTCAAGGCCATGTATAAGAGACTCATAGTCTACAACATTAATTGTGCAAGAGAATTGGAAACAAAAAGCTGAAAAGTACCTTTCCTTTGAAGGGGAGACCAACATTGCCCCACCTCCAGTGCCTAGCTTACTTCTAGAATCATCAAAATATAGCTGCCATAGGCCAAGGTCTTCTTGGCCTACCTTCATTAAATTTGGCATGAAGGCACCCTCTTCATGCATGCAATAGACTCCAAGGTCTGCCTCCTCAATGAAATTGTAAGGATCATGTTCAAAGTTATCATTTCCCCACTCATTCAAGAGTAAGTCTGCGACTCCTTCAAGAGTAAAGGATGGAGCTTGGTCTGTTTGGGACTCTTTTGGGTCGATGATTATGTAACTAACATTCACTGCCTTGGGCATGTATGGTTGTATATGGTGCTTGTAGAGTAGCTTAGACTCAATTTTTACCTTGGTCCTATACTTGGTTTTAAAAACTAGATGAGACTAATTCGCTGCTAGATAGCCACCTTTTTTTGATGTGAAGTCCCTGGACAAGCAAATTGTGAAATAAGGAGGAACATCTGCTACCACTATATCATGGGGAATTGAAAAGGTTGGGCAAGTATCAAATGTCAAGCCTAAACCCTTCACAATCCCAATTTTTTTTGTGGGTGTCCCATCTAGTTGCAGGACTCCTTTGTTCATCTCTTCATACTTTAGTCCCATCTTGTCAGAAATACACTTGGGCATCACCGAGGTGCTAGCCCCACTGTCAATTATGCAATTATGTACCAAGAAATCCCTAATGATCAAGGATATGTAAAAAGGGGGAGTTTTCTCTTCCTTATTTACCTAACCTAAAGTGGAAGGCTGTCCATTTGTCATCAAGACATTATTGGTGCTTGCTTGGAAAACTTGACAATTGACCTCATCCAATTCCTTCTTCAATACGTCCTTCTGGTCTGGTAGAGACAATGAATCCCATAAAGAGATGTTCACATGTAGCTTCTTCATCTAGTCCACTATATTGATTTGAGGATTGCCTCCCTTCAAGTTTTCTTTGGGGTTGATTCCAAGCTGAACTGCAAGCTGAGGGGATGAAGATATAAATGGCTACTTGAAATTTGGGGCCTTTAAATTGGGGTGTGATGGAGGAGGTGTTGTTGTCTCCTGGGTGGTATCCTGGGCTTCTCCCATTGCCCTTCTCTTAAACCTCATGTTGGTTGCAACACAATTAGCCTGATTGTCTGTAGCACCCACATAATCGATTACATAAAACTCGCCCTCCAGGTGATTCATAAGAGAAGAATCTAGCTAGGCCTAATTGCTACTCATGATGGGTTGCATTGAAGGCTGAAAGGCTTGAGATTGAGTGACTGTTTGGTTAGCTACATTTTAAAAATAGTTCATCATCTCATTTGTGTAAATGGCCTATTGTTGACCATATCCCATGGTCGAACAGCTTGGTTGCTCCTGTACTAGATTATTCTGAACTGGCACCATGACTTTGGATGACGAAAGGGGGCCTGAGTTGAAATTTTGAAATGGTCTGGTCTAAGTGAGCTGACCTTTTCCTTGATTATAGCCTTGAAAAGGGGGTATATGAGCTTGAACATAATGCTGATATCCCTGATTCAACGTGCTGCTTTGAGCTTGCTACCTTTTAAGAGCTACAAGTTTGTTTGAAATATTTTGTAATAGGCTTTTAACCTCGTGAAGCTCATTAGACAGAGCGGAAGATAGATTTTCAATAATAGGCAAAGGGGCTATTATTGGAGTGATATTTTGAATTAGGGCAATATTTCTAGGAAAAGTGGCATGTGAGGCCTAGGGGCAATTTTCTCAGCTTGAACCAAGTAATTTTTTGCTACTATGGTAATGTTATAAGCAACAGGTAGTATATGCCCTCCCATAGATTGGATCATCATAGTAATATCACTATTTAATGCCTTTAAATAGTACAAGAAAACATAGCTGGGAGTCGGTCTTACCAAGATGGGAATTATGTCCCAAGTCTTTTGAAAACGTGTGTTGAAATCTTGCATATACTCGTGTGAAGCTCTCTTTATAGTCGTCAGGTGTTCAGCTAGCGAGAGGCCATCACTCTTTTCTCCAAAATGATCTATTAGCTGAGTCCCCAATTCATTCTAAAAATGTATGGAATTAATAGGCAAAGTGCCGTACCAGTCAAGAGCTTTGCCTTTTAGAGACAAAGCTAGTAGTTTGATGGCAATATTTTCTTCTGTTACATTGTGAATATTGCAAAGGTTGGAAATATTCCTAATATGCTCAACAACTATAATAGGTCCCAATCCATCGAAAAAGGCACATTTTTTAGAGTTATTCCCAGAATTAGATCATAGCATGGGAGATTTAAGGGACTCTCACCACGAAAAGCTGTAAAAGGCAATGCCATGTCTGGGATTGGCTGTAACTGGGATTCTGCTGTGACTGTGTCTCTTATAATAGGCCCTAGAGGATTGATGGCTGGATAAGGATGGGTCCTTTCAAATCATAATCCTTTAGCAGAGTTTATAGGTAATTTAATGAAATCGAAAGGAACCCCTCTTGAAATAGACCTTGTGGTGACCTTAGGCATAGAAAGTTAAGCAACTGGTCTTAAAAGAAAATTGAAGCTCTTACCAGTGGAGTCACCAGATGTTGGAAATAACTTTAAATTGGCTATATCAGGACTAGCATCAATCCTAAACTTTACTGAGTGTCAAATTAGGTCCCACTAGGCATGCCAAAACTATTGACATAGGAAAATGCACCCAGCGACAAGAATTCAAACTCATGTCTTCTCCTCGCAACATGGAAACTCCCCTCTCACCTGTGGGATTGGTGAAGTTGGAGGGGAGAGTCTCTAGATAAGGGCTAGCTCCCTTTAATGTATCATGTTTATTCTAGTAAGTGTAAAACACACACACACACACACACACATAGATATAAATTGGGGGGATGAAAAGGGAGGAAGATGCAGGAAAACAAACTACTCTAAGGAGGTGATACACCAAAATGAAATGACCTTCACACCTCCACACTCAAAATCAGACAAATACAACATACATACACTCAGACTTGGCAAAAAGACCAGGCTGTTGGAAAATGATAGGGAGGTTCTTATGAAAACATAGAAATATGGACTCACCAAGATGCTATGAAATACATACTATAAATGACTTCCTCTATTCTATACTTCCAAATAGAGCTCTTCTCCTGTCAGCTATAGACAATGGCACTTTGTAGATAATTGGTGTGTTGGTGCTGAACCTATGAGGGCATCAAAAGATAATGACTGAACACAAATCAAACACTCAGGACATACACAAAATATTTATCCAAGAAGAAGTAAAATTTGCTTTTATTTGATTCAGGTGGAAATTTTAGGAGGGCTGTGCCTTGTAAAATTGTGAAAAGATCCATTACAAAATGACCAAGTTCGCAATATATATGAGAAGTAAAGAGGCCCATTTGGTGCTCCTTCTTTTACAAGTGGCATATGTGTCCCTTTATGAAAAGAAACAAGTCACTCAAAATATTAATGAGATATTCATTTTGTCTGCTCAAAATCTGCATTTCTCTTTTAGGTGACTTACACGGTTTGTCTACTCATTAATGTGAAATAGAGGAACCAGTTGCACTACTAACTACCTACATCCCAAATGATCAATTTGCTGGCACTATTTCACCTACTAGAGTCATTTCTTCAATTAGCACTAGTTGGACCAGCTGCTCACTCATTCTTCGCATGTCGCTTTGTCCTTTTTGTCTTATCTAGCTCATTCAGCCCGTGGGGCAAACATCTTGGTAGGTCACTACATTTTGAGCTCCTTTCTATGGCTAGCGCTTCCTTTTTCTTTTGAAGACAAATAACCATTTCTCTTTGTGAAAGTTGATGTTTGTATGGTCATCATTGGTTTGAAAACCAATGACTAATCTGCTCTTTTAAACTTGACATCCTCTGGGACGTCATCATCCCTGTCACAACACTATCGGGTCCGTTGTCAACCTTTGCTTATTCTCCTTCCTTGTGGGCACCCCTTTTGCCTTTGAAACTATCCTTCACATTTGGCCTAGAAGTCCCCCTCAAGGGCATCTACCCTTTGGGGTCTTTCAGTGGGTCCCTTTGAATTGGCACGAATGTCTCCTGAGTTCCCACAGACAAATTGTCCATGGATAATTTCCCTAGGTAAATATCCCAGGTCTGCCTTTGCTTTATTTTATTTCTACAAACTTTTGTCTGTTGACATTTTCCCATAGACAAAAAGTCCATGGAAATTCTATCCACCCTTGCTTCATTTCCTTGGTGTTCGTGGCTCGAATTCCTTCAGACTTAGCCAATTTTGATCAAGACTTGAACTTTGAACCTGAGCTTTGAACATTTGCTTGGGTCCCCTTTTTTTGTGAAGCACCGACCCTCTAGAAGGGCACTGAACCATTCATCCAAGGGCATACCCTTGAACTGAGTATTAAATTGAGCCCTTTGAACCAAGCCGTTGAACCAAAAAGGTTCAATGGTTTAAAGTTCAACCAAGCGTATCGATTTCCTAATGAACCAAACTGATGAACCTTTCCATTGAACTTTTCTATTGAACTGAACCCGTTGAACCAAAAAGGTTCAACAGTTCAAAGGTTTAACCAAGTGCGTCGATGAGCCTTTGAACCGAAGCCGATGAACTTTTTGTTGAACTTAAGTGCTAGGTTGATGAACCAAAACATTGAACTGAGATGGAACAAGGCCGTTGGATTTCGAAGGAGATAAAAAAACAAATGTTGATAAACCAACCAGTTGAACCAAATAATTGAACCAAGTAGAGAAACACTGCCATTGAACTTTTCAACTTGAAACAACTGTCTTCGAAAAGCAAAGAAAGAAGGTGAACGATTTTGGCCTGTGGGAAAAAATTGGTCAACAGGTACATCAAGTTATTCAAGTTTATCTAAATTTTCTAATTCAAATCTCATGGTGGATACATTCAAGTTCCCATTTCAAGAAGAGAATGAGCCTGAAGATATTCCTAAAGAGATCCATGATTTTCAATAATATTTGAAGAAGACCTATCCTTTGAGGAATAGGGGAAAATATCAATCTTTGACTACCTCAACTTCACCATAAAACTTTTATACTCCTCCTGATACTACATCAGACAACAATCTAGATCCTCCAAAGGGAAGTACTTCCAAAAATAGTACTGATGCATATAATTCTTCCAATAGGACTGGATATAATATAGAAAAGGACATGAAAAATTATCAAAGCTAACCTTAATTTTCATGAATTGACTCAAATTATAGAACAAAGGGGTTTTTTTGGGATTCTTTATCTAAAAAGCCTAGAAAACCATGAAAGGATGCACATGCTAATGTTGAAATACATAATAGTAAGGTAGATACTCCACCTTTCTTGCTTATAGTTAGGATCTTTGGTAAAAATTTGCATAATTGTTTATTAGATTCTGGTGCATTTTAAAATATCATGCCTAAAGGTATTTGTGAACAACTTGGATTGACTCTAATTAAATTTGATAGAGTTATAACTCAATTAGATAAGTCAAGAGTTAATGTAATTGGTGAATTGTTAAATGTTCACATACAAATTATTTCTAAACCAAGGATCCAATAGTTCATTGACATCTAAGTGGTGGACATCCCTAATACTTATGGAGTTTTATTAAGTAGAGATAGGATAAGGGCCTTAAATGGTTATATGTCAACTGAATATTGGCACATATGGATTCCATAAAAGGGAGTTCCCAATAAAATTAGGATAGAGAGGGAGCTCAAGATGAAGAATATGATCATTGAGTACAATGCAACCAATGATAGGGTCAACATGGTTAACTCAGATCTGGGTGTTTACACTCTTGACACCCAAAAGGCATGTAACTCCAAAGCTTCTCATACTATGCCTAGATTATAGAAGTTGTATTTTGATGGTGTTAGATGTAAATCAAGTTTTAGAGTAGGGGTGGTGTTAATCAATGGCATTGGGAAGGAATACAATGCCTCTTACAAACTCCAATTTTCATGCACTAAAAATCTTGTTGAGTATGAATCACTTATTCTTGGATTATAATTTGAAATCAAACACAAGGTCAAGGAACTATTAGTTTTTGGTGATTTAGAAATAGTAGTTAATCAGGTCAAAATTAAATATCAATGTAAATTATCATATATTAAGAAGTATAATTTTAGATTATGGGACTTAATTAAGTATTTTGATATTTTTAACATTATTTTAGTCCCTAGGGAAGAAAACAAGTCTACTTATGAACTTGATTTAGCTACAACCAACCTTATGCCTAATCAAAGTTCTAAGTTACAAAACCTTACCACTAAATTAGTCCCATGCTCCTCAATTTAGATAATGTCAACCACCTGCAAGTATTCAATGATGATGATAGATCAAAGATTTCATGACTAATTCAAGGGTATTTGAATCTCACATCATTATTGAGGTCAACACTCTTGATAATGACAAATTTGATGATAGGGTCATCCAACTAAATGATAATAAAATCCCTAAAGGCATGATTTCCTTAGAGAGATTGTTTGATCAAGAAAAACTAGATAAGACTGTCAAGGTTCCCAAAGTATATGTGAAGGACAAAAATGTAATTGACCTAGGTTTACAAGGTCAAACTCAATTGGTGAACATTGATATAGCCTACATAAGTATCAAAACCAAGAGATCCAAAGATTTTTTGACCAAGCATAAGGATGTGATAGTATGGTCCTATGAGAACTTGAATATCTTTGATCCTAAGGCCATAACCCACACCATACCTCTAAAATAAGACTGTAATCCATTTAGGCAAAAACAAAGGCTAGTCAACCCTATCCTAGAACTAATGATATATAAAGAGGTCAAGAAGTTACTAGATGCTAAGATAGTATTTCCTATTTGACACTCCACTTAGGTAGCTAACTTAGTACTAGTCAGGAAGAAAAATAATGAAATTAGATTATGCATTAACTTTATAAATCTAAATAAAGCATCTAAAAAGGATAATTATCCCCTACCTTCTCTTTACCAAGTTATACAAATTGTTTCTAGTTATTATATGATGTTCTTTCTTGATGTATTTTTAGGGTATAATCAGGCACTAGTGAATAAGGAATTCAAAATGAAAACTACATTTACTACTAAGTGGGGAACTTTTGCTTACAAGAGAATGCCATTTGGATTAATCAATGTAGGTACAACCTTTCAAAGAGCAATGGACCTTGCCTTCTAGGGGTTGATAGGTAAGTGAATTATTATATACATGGATGATCTAATCATCTTTTCTAAAAATAAGGATGACCACATTATACACTTATAACAAGTATTTGAGAGATGTAGAAGGTATGGAATCTCCCTCAATCTCAAGAAAATCATATTTTGTGTAATTGAGGGAAAGTTTTAGGAAATGTCATAACCAAGGAGGAGATATCTATATACCTAGATACAATAAATGCAATATCAAAGATAGAACCCCCTAATAGTAGGAAAGAACTAAAGTCTTTCTTTGGTAAAATTAACTTTGTGAGAAATTTCATTTTTGGTTTTGTAGAGATTATGAAGCCATTGAATGACATGTTGAAGAAAGATGTCAAGATCACATGGAATGAGGAGACCAATAAATATTTTAAAGACATCAAAGAAGAAATTGGATAGTCTACTATATTGATAAGTCCAAATTTCACTAAAGATTTCTATCTTTATTTCTTTGATTCTAATCATATTAATGTATTTGTCCTAACTCAAAAGATAGATGGGTGTGATCATCATATTGATTTCATGAGTACCATTTTTAAAAATGTTGAGTCAAAGTATTCTTTAACTGACAAGGAGACATGTGCTTTGGTTAAGGTAGTAAATAAATTTAGGCATTATATCCTTAGAAATAAGGTACATGAAATTATGATAGACCCTACCACTATGATAATTTTGAGTCAATGTGAACTTGGGAAAAGGAGAGGTAAGTGGATGTTTTTCCTTTAAGAATATGATCTAGAGATGAAGACTGCCAAGTTGGTAAGATGGCAAGGTTTAATTTAGCTAATTGCTAATACTAATCCTAAACTAAGTGTTATGTGGGTTGATCAAGAAATATTTCAATCCAATGATTGGGATTATCTTATTTTTCATTTTTTAATAAATGGATATCATCCTATAGGATTAAGTATAGATCTAATGAGAGATTTGAGGTTCAAAGCAACCCATTTCTTGATCAAGGATGGAATATTGTATAGAAATAACTTTGAAGGCATCTACCTAAGGTGTGTCTTCAATAAAGAAGTGACTAAGATCTTGAGCTCTTTCCATGATAAAATAGGAAGTGGACATCCATCTGGAAGGACTACAACACATAATATCCTTAGAGCTAGTTATTACTGGCCTACTATCTTCAAGGATGCTCACAAGCATGTGAGAGAGTGTCATGCATGTCAAGTCTTAAACACCAAAGATCCCAAGGCTATCATACCACTGAAGCTAGTTATGATTGAGAAACCTTTTAATCAATGAGGATTAAAATTTGTGGGGGTCATCAACCCCAATTCATTATATGGTCAAAAATATGTTCTAATTGCTACAAACTATTGCACAAGATGGACTAAGGTAGTGGAAACCAAGCAATACAGGACTGAATAAGTGATCCAATTTTTAGAATAAAACATATGTAAATTTTTTGGCACATTGGTCTCTTTAGTCTCTGATAATGGATCTACCTTTATGTCCATTGAGATGATTGAGAGGTAATATGGCAATAATATTATTCTCAAATTCTCATCAAACCATTACCCTTAAGGTAATTGAGTGTCAGAATAAAAAAATAAGAACTTGATGAAAGCCATAAAGAAGTTTGAAGCTCATAAACCAAGAACATGACACAAATTACTTAAGTATGCTCTTTGGGTAGATAGAAAAAGAGTCAAGAAAGCTCTCAAGGCATCACCATTATTTCTAATATATGGTCAAGAAACAATATTTCCCATCAAACTCAAACTACCCACATACAATTTCATGCAAGAGTATATGGATGAGGATCAATAATTTTCAAATTTAAGGCTACTTGACATCATACAGATGGAAGATGTAAGAGAGGAATATTTTTCCAATTCTAGTAGACACCACACCATAGATAAGAGGTGGGTTGATAAGCATTCAAATATAAAGGTTTTTGGATAAGAATACTTGGTCTTTCTTTGGGATAAATCCTTAGAAGGGAAATTCACACCTTTATGGATTATCCCATATCAAATTGCTAACATCTTGGGGGATAACACCTTTAAAATTAAAGACTTGTAAGGAGTAGAGTTTACATTGCCAACCAATGGGAAATACCTAAAACATTACTTCTCTGATGTCCCACTTGAAGTTTTCATGGAATAAACTATAAGACTAGTTAGAGTTAGTATAGGCAAGCTTAGTTTAGTTTATTTCTTATTTATTTCCTTCTTGTGCCTTGTTTGTATATAGTGCATGTATATTGTTGTTTGCTTGTTTCCTTGGATTTCTATTTGTTTGCTTTATGTTTGGTGTGTTTCCTTTTCTTTGCTTTGATCCTTGCTTTAAATAAGTATTTTTCAAGATAGTCCTTAGCTCAAAGTACATTTAGGTGCTCAAAAGGAACCTCACAATTCAGAAATGTAAGTATGACTCCTCATCATTGGTTGATCATGGATTGCTAAAATTTAATCTTGATGTTATAATTTGGATAAATTGGCGAGGAATAATAATTAGGTTAATTATTCCTTGAGATTTTAAGCCTTATTATGATCTAAGCTCGGTTATAATAAGGATTATACATATAGGGTGAAAGCTTGAATTATTAGGACAAAGTCATGTTTGCACTTTAAAAATAATAATTGACTAAGACAAAGTCTACAACCAAAGATGATTGTCTGAAGATCAAACATTTGACCAAATCCTAAAACCTAGCTAATCTAGTTCCCAACCATTGCTAGAAAGTCAAAATATCTAAAAAATACAAAAATAAGAGCTTTATTTCAAAAACCTAAAAAGATTTCTAAGAAAGGATGATTCTAGTAATCTCCATGAGGGCTATGGATTCTTTGATGATAGTGGAGCAATGCCTTGAGTGGATCTAAAAGTATCTCTATCGGGGTTATGGACTCTTGGTTGGCAGTAGAACAATGCCCAAGCCTTCCCTAAGCTAAATCATGATTCTTAATGAACATTTAAATATGTTTTAAGTCAATGTTGATGGTTAAAGTCATGAATCTAGAATTTGTTCTCTAAATCCTATGGAAATTAGTAAGTGGAATCAAGGCACACACATATTGTGTCTATGTTTTGATGTTTGATCCTAATTTTACATGTGCAAGACTATTTTTAACCATGAATTGATCTTAATAATGGTGTTTGATCAAGTGGAATAAGTAGCCTAGTTATTAGTCTAAACCAGAGTCTCTGAATTCTAACATATTACTATGTTACCCATAGAAGTCACCATTTTATGAGGTTAAATACACCCATTTATGAAAAATGGGGACCCTTATTTTAAATTTAGAAAATTTATGTTAATAATTTAAAATTCACTTGATCAAATTACACTAGCATGTTTGCACATTATTTTTATTTGAATATTATCCACACCTAGTTTTCATTTGGATTTATTGACATATTTTCAAGCAATCATTATTTCATGCTTTATAATATTTCTAATTTTTGTTTCCTATTTTTTTTATTGTAGGATCAATAAAATCCCATTTGAAATGAACATTCTTAGGGTTTTGTGCTTCACTATTAAATTGATATTTTACTAGCCTTTGGTCTATAAAAACTAATTGAATCTACATTTGAACCACGTTAAAACCCTAATTCAATTTTCCCTATCCCAAGTCTTTTTAAATCAAATAGAAATTAATGTGAGAGCACTTTGCACGAAAACAATTAATTATGTCATAGACAGCCAGTTTTATCTTAAGATTTAGTCATGTTTATCAATATGACCAAACCTTAGTCTAAAATCTTTGTGTTTGGTCTTTTATGTCCCAAGGCCCCTTAGGTTTTTATCTTCACATGGTCTAACTAATGCAAGGTGCCTTTTATTATGTTCTAAGATTAGCCTAAAATCCTTGTCCTAAAGTTATAATTTTATTTATTAATATAATAAAAACCTTAGGATAAAACTTTATGCCATGTCTTTTATCATTCATGGGGTCCCCTTTATTATGTTTTAGAACATAGCCTAAAATTTTTATCCTAAGGTTTTATCATGTTTATCAACATGAATAAAACCATAGGATAAAATATTTATCCTAATACCTCTATATTTCTTGATCCTAATTTAATATGTTTTATTGATTGCAAGATCCAATGGTGTGCATTTACTTAGGTGATGGAGATCTAATGGTGCATATAAATTTAACAATTCAAGAGCTTTAAATGATGATGAATATTTAATTAGGTGATGGAGATCTAATGGTATGAGATTAAAGTTGACAAGTCAAGGCCTAGCACCAAGTTAAAGTTTGAACATGTTCTGAAGATTGATGACACATGCCCAAGCATAAACCTTTCGATTGATGGTGCTTGCCAAGTTAAAACTTCAATGGGCCTTGAGACAAGTGAGAAGGTGATAAGTATCAAAATTTTGGTGAAAGAATAGTGACCAACCAATGGCATTTCACCCTTCAAATTGAGATTTAATAGAGCACATTGATTTGGTAGAACAAGATCTAATGGTGCATAATGAAGGTTAAAAAGTCAAGATCCACCATGAAAATAACACATGACACAATCACATGCTATGGATTAAAGCCCAAACATATATTGAAGATTAATGGTATGTGGCTCACATACACATTTTTATTAATGAATCATAGAGTAAATAACATGATCCAAGTGATCAAGATTGATGGAGTGCATTTATCTGGGCAAGGATGATCTGACTATACAAGATCAACATCCACATAATCAGGAGATAATAGATTTGAATATTTTATGGACCTATAAAAGGAAAAGGTATAAATACATGATCCAAATAAAATCTAAGTCTTGAAGCTCACCATTTAATTATCTACCACCATTAAAGGACTAATAAGACCTTTATAAAAACCCTAGCAAGTACGAGAACCCTAATTCAACCCTATGTTCATTATGATCAAACTAAGGAAAGTTGAATAATCACATATGCGAGAACAATTCAATCTAGACCTGAAGTATAATTTACTAGCAAGAAATTTAGATAAATTCATAGCCATGGAAGTCTATAAAAGTGTTTCTAGAGAGAACATAGAAATTTATTTGACCTTGGATGCAGAAGGAAGAGTTTTCAAAGACATAGAGTTCAATGACACTACTCTAAATACATGGGACAACAATTGGTTGAGCTTGATTTGGACCATTGAGAACTAGAAACCCATCATAAGAAAGGAGTAGAATAACATGTCTAAAAAAATAAGTTACTACAATGTATTCACTATCTAAATGACAAGCTACACTATGCAGCTGTAAAACCTGAGGTACTTTATTGCATGGATATCTTTACTCCAATTTTTAAATATGGAAAAGTAGATAAGGGCATGATTGTTCATGAAATTGGTTTTACGAATATTGCTTATATTCTCCCATAAATTTTGAGAACTATTATAAATTTCCTAAACCCTAATTAGACATAACCATAGTCATTAACTGGGCCAAAAAAATGATTTAGAGAGCACCCTTTCCCTATGTTTATATTCTGGGAATCAAATGATTTCAAACTTCAATAACAACATACCAATTGGAGAATTGATGAACATATTATGTCAAAACTCAACCACTAAATATGTAGATAAAATTTGGGCCCCTTTAATCTATTCCATGGTTGAGAAATAAGTCACCTCTTCTCTTGGTGAAGTAATCAACACCTATTTGCGTAAATAGTTTTATACAATAAAGAAGAGTAGAATTCAAATCCACATGATGTCATACCTAATGGATGCCCTTTCTACTACAACAAAAATTCCCAACCTAATGGAATGGTCACTTGATAGGACACAAATTGTCTCACAATATTAATCCAAGTCACATATCTTTAAGTACAAGGATCACATCCAATTCATATGTGATTGTGTCTATCCTACCCTTAATGGGGCCATCACATAGAGCCCAATGATAAGGATTAGCCCACTATTAAATAATATTTTTGAATCCATGAAGAACATATGGTTATATCCTGATTATATAATTATTAGGATTGAAGGGACCTAATACACCCTACTCAGGCTACTTATCCATGCACCAATCAAGCTAGCATATCAAGAAGTGAATTATCAAATATGAAATGGAATAGATGGTATTTTCCAAACCAAAAGGAATGGACTACTCCATACCCTCCCGATAACCATTGGTAGAGTTGTGTTTACAATATGGGACAACATTGAAGTTGATTCAAAACATAGGACCTCCTTCAATCTTAAAATTGATGAGCTAAAGTAGTGGGATCCGCACATAAGGGTTAATGATCATTTAAAGGCCAAATGAATAAATGTACCTTATGATCACCATCCTAGTCCTTTTAACCCCATATACACAAAAGTCTCTCCATTCTTTGAGGTCACCATTAGATTGAAAAAGTAGAACATCAATCCAAAATCTATGATGTAAAGGGAGCAAAAAGGAGGAGATGACAGATGGAAATTGGGGCTAAAGAATTACCATCTTCTGAGTAGTGCACCTTCTAGACCTCTACTAGCTCAATTATTCAGTGCCCAAATATACACAAGTTAAACATAAGTTAGAAGATTTTTTTTTTTGAGATTGCATCTTCTTTAGCTCAAGCAGAGGAATAAGGATCATCAATGGAGGAGGTTCATATGGTAGCATTAGAACCTAGTGAGACAATTGAAGATTATTTAAAAATGATATCACTAACCTATGAATCAGATGATGAAGATATGGAAGAAATAAAATAAGAAAAGTGGAAGCAAGTGTTGGACCTAGATCCTATGGATCATCCCAAAGAAAAGTTGAGATAGACATGGTTCTAATAAAGAAAAATAAGCCCAAGGTGAATTTTACTCATACTTTGAGTCAATTCAACATCTTTAGTGAATAAAATTTGATTCATGGTCTAAAAATTATAGAATTTTTCATCTATGGTAAATTTTAGAAATTACCTACTGCACAACACCCTTGGGCAATGATGTAGGCCATCAATATCCCATTTCATGAGGAGGTCAAGCCATGGATCCTGGATCTACAAAAGGAAGATGAGAAAAGGATGGATTCTATAGGAGATTAAAGTGGATCACAAATGGAGAAACCATCTTGAAAGGTAATTAATCCTTATTTGGTGTCAATTTTGACCCAAAAACTACCAGTTTGTAAAGGGTCACAAAAAATAAAGTCATGATAGGAGGTGAAGATATCACCTATCAAAAAGTGAAGCCATTCACTAGTTTGACTGTAATGAGAGGACAAAGGCCTAGTAAAATCCATATATTTGAATATAATATGATTAAATTAGCCAAACACAAGTATAAAAATTTCAAGCTTCCATCAAAGGCATGCAGCCACAGTAGAAGAATTTGAAAGGACAACCTATCTTGTCAATCCTAGAGAATAGGTTCAAACAATTTGAAGACATTATGAATGATTTTTTTAGTTCCTTAAAATTAGATAAAGATAAGAAAGATACAATGAATAAACAAAGTACCATGGCTATAGGCCAAACTAGCCAATGGTAGAGTTCAAGTTATCAAGTGAAGGATTTGTTCAAAGCCTTGACCAAGAATCGAGTCCCTAAGTTCAGAATGGTCAACCTAGCCCACTTGAATATGGCTATGGATATATTAGTGGATAAGAGTAAAGCCTTAAGAAATTGATCAAAGCAAATGGAAGACATTTATAAGGATCTTAAATATTAGGAAGATAAGATGTTACACATATTAGATAACTTGATCAAAGATCCCACCACACTCAGCCCATTAAGACTTATCATTAATGATGAGTTCAAACATAGAACTACTGAATTAATGCGGGAAGTGAGAAATCAAGGCCAATGGAAGATAGGGGTGGATAATAAGAGGATCATGGGTTTGATATTATCATTTGAAGAAAATATAGGAGATGCCAAGAGCATCAAAAAAGCATCAGAAAGAGTTGAAAAGGATCTTAGGGACCTAGAGGAGAAAAAGAGAGAGATCTTTACAAGACCTATTATTGACCTCTAGATTATTGGTGAGCAACATTATAGGATGAATATATTTCAAGAGAATCAAAAGGATACAACACAAGGGTCTCAAAGCTAAGTTAGTTGAATTAGGAATATCCTTTTTTATAACTAAGCATGTATAATATTTCAAAAGAGAATATTCTTTTGTAAAGGCATGTATAACTTGTAAAGCACATTTCCTATTATTTAGTCATTTTAATGTGTCCAAGGAGTTTTATAATTATTGGAAAAGGATAATTATCCTTAACATTTGACATGACTAACTGACATACCTCATGAATTTTGTATATAAAGAGGTATTGTCAATTGTAAAAGGAGGGAGGTTTTGAGCCAAAAATATTCTATAAATTTTGAGTAAACTAATATAAGAAAGGAGTTGTACAAAGTTTTTCCACATTTTATTGTGTAAATTAATATCATGGCTTCTCTCTCATTTGTCTGGTCTAAATCTTAGATTTGAATGGTCCTTTTGAATTGTGAATGCACATCTTTAAGTGTAAAGTTGTTACTTTGTGATAATGCTAGATTAGTTGAAAGTTCTAAGGTTTACTTCATTTTTTTCACTTTTATTGCATATGTGCTAATACTATTAGCTTGTAGGGGTGAATCTTTAAAGTGAAAATGGTCCTTATTTGCATTATTTCATATTATCCTTAGATGTTTGCCTAATGTGTGATAGGATTTGAGATTATGCTACTTCCTATCATATATTGGTTAAATGAATATTTAGATGAAACTTGAACTTTGTCTTGATGTTTGGGTTAAAGTTTAGAAATGCATTTATTCTCTACCTTACCCTTATTTTTTCTCCCTTTTTATCAATTCACCTTAGATTAGTTTCATTGTGAATAGTTATCTTAGTTTAACTTTAGACTTAGGTTTTGAGAATAATTCACTTTAAATAGCATGGGTTATCTTCAAAATCAAAGATCAAATATTAAGCCATGTTGTCTCCCAACCACTAGCTAATATAAATTTGTGAAACATTCCACTTGTTCTACCTCTATTCCACCAAAGATACTAGGATTATCACAACTAAAAACTCATGCATTGGATTCTCTAAATTTAGAAATGAGTAGTGTTTATTAAACACTAAGAACCACTTTTGATACACTTTCAGGAATCAATAGAAACTTATTATAATTCTCTCATCATTTTTCTAGCAAAGTAAGACAATGCTCTCATTATTTTTTGACAAACCTAAGCCAATTCTCTCACTATTTTATGAATTGACCCATTCTGTATCTCATAATCCTCAATTGAGTTGAGATGCCAAAAATCCTAAAAATTAAAAAATACCAACAAACAACCTAAAAATAAAATAGTTTATATAAAGGTTTAAAATATCCTTGAGATATATTAAGCTAAAAAATTTATCCTTGATTTATCATCCCATTCACTAGTGGTTTTACCTCTATTATGGGTGGCATAGTTTACCATATTTATTGGGTGTGAATCTCTTATCCAACCATGACTATTTTCATTTTATGATTGTTCTCACTCCTTTTTTTGGATAAATACATCGGTCTGAGGTCTACACGGACTATGTAAGTAGTGTTTGGATGCATGGGGCATCTCAGGTCAACATGACCAATATCATTGATTGAGATTACTTTTTAGTTTCATTGACCATTCCTTGTTATCAATTATCTTGAAATAATTTCACCATTTTGTGAGTTTAACCTTTACTCTTTTCATCTATAATCAATATATTCTATTTATCATCATTTTTATTCTCTTTCCAATTCCTAGGAGAATTACATTTGGCCTGAAGTCCATGTTGGACATGGTGTCCATGGGACTATGTAGGCATTGTCCACTTGCCTAGGGCATTTGGAGTTGACTCAAGTACCCATTACTTATTGTTCTACTGACCCTTTCCATTTTTTTACTATCATAACTATGCCACTATCCATATATCCTAGGCGCAACCTCTTTCCAAGTGTAACACTTCTCTTACACATGAACAAATAATTTTATTAAGTAGTTTTAATTCACTTCTTTTTTAAATTTTTTTGTTTGTTGCATTTTACTTAGATTAGTTTGTTTTTTAAATTTACCTTAGATTATTTTATTTGTTACATTTTCCTTATATTAATTTGTTTATAACATTGTGTCATCGATGTTTTCTTCATTTTATCACCCTTTAGTTCTTTATGTTTATTCTAGTTATCATGTGTCTAAGGATAATTAGTTTATGCTTGAGTATCACTTATAATTGGGCTTGACTTGTTTGATTTTTAAATTTATATTATTTTCTTCTACCTAAGTTGTTTATACTATCATCAAAATTAAGTTTTTCCATTCTTAGGACATACATTGTTATAATGGTTTGTTTATAGATATAATGCATAATGTCCCATTATACAATAAAAATTAGGCTAAATATCTATCAAAAAATGGTCCAAACAATATTTTTACTTCTTCAAAACCAAGATACCTAAGCAATCCAAACTCATAATAACAAAAATGACACTTAAAATTAATCACTAATATTTAGGATGTCCATCTCCATACTATCAAGACCCCCCAATTTGTACTATTCTTATATGCTAACTCACTAATAATTTGTGTTATGGGTTATTTATTTGAACTCCCTTTGCCAATTTTCCCTATTGAGGCAAATTATTTTGACGAGTTTATTTTATCAAATGATCAATCTGCCTAATAGGGGCAAATCAATGTGCCAATGACTAAAACTACCTTGTTGGGGAAAATCATTATTTATACCTTTATTACCATTATACCATGTCATTTTCCTTTATTTGAGATCTTGTTTGATAAAAATATTTGTTTCCTATTCCTTTGAGGTGGCATCCAAGGTTCATCAACTACCCTTTGGGGCATCAAAGTTTTCCTATTGGATTGTAACAACCTATGGTTGTCAACACATCATTTTTCAATCATTGAAATTTTCTTCTTGATGACTTTTTCATTCTTTGACAAGGCATTACTATGCTTGATGTCTCATAAATGCCTTATCAAAGAGGGGGAAAATGTAGACACCTCATTTTAAACACTTAAATGTCTAAAATACATTTTAGAATCATTTTCTACAATCAAACATAAATTTGATAAAAAATCAATATTAATCTTAATTTACCCATATAACTATAATTTTAATCTAAAATTATCGTGAGACATCCCTAATTGGGGTAATGGATTGTCTCAAAATATTAATCTGATTAAATACATGTTATATCAATTCTAACATTTAAAAATGTTATCACAAGCTAATTAAACACGTATTTGATGGATAAAATAACATTTTAAAGGTCAAATTCTTATAATGTCTAATTAATATTTGATTAATTATCTTGATCTTCCTCTAATAGTAAATTCCATGAATTTTTGTAATTATCCTACTTTCCTAAATCAAAAGTGATTTATTACCTCACACAAGTGATGTGATTTAACAAGGTTAATAAGAAAGAGTAGGAGTGCAAGAAATATCTTACACTTCTCTTACACATTCTCCCTCTTTCACCCCTCTTACACACTCCTAGAGGTCATGATTGGAATTTCCTTCCTTCTTTCCATACTCCAAAAAGGCCTTAAATGGCATATATTACACACTTCATGCATGCATTCATTAGTGTGAGGACTCATCCTTCACCATTTATCTTGAACTTAATACAATGGTCCATAATTAATCCTAAAAGTATATAAAAGTAAGGGTTAATGGCCATTATAGACAAGTTTCTTAAGCCAAACTTATTTTGTCATAAATCCATAAAGGAAGCTTCACAATCAATACATGCCATAGCCAATTTACTAGGTGGACAAGTAGAGATGATGCACATGCACCATTGATGAAGACTCATTGCCCACAAATCCAAGCACAATCCACCCAAGGAAAATTAATATTTCAACTCATAAAAAATGTAAAGAGTGTTGTTCTTGTCTTTAATTTTTTTGTTATTTGCTCCCCAAAGTATCTAGGATTGGAATTATAGTATTTGATGTATTTTTCATTGTTTTTCACTCTACTAATGCATAAACCAACATTATCCTCAGATTCATTGATTATAACAATGATATGTATTATATCTTAATTTATCAACATCATATCCCAATTGTTATAGTAATGTAACACTAAACAATTTTTTCATTTTATCTTTATTAATCTAAATATATTAGTCTATATATATATATATATATATATGTTTATATAATCATAATATCTTGTCATGGATGATTTATTACCTTTGCATGTTGTATTTGTGTGTTGATTTATATTATAGCATAGTTATGAATGTTATTGTTATAATGTGATTCTTTTAATGATCCCTTCAATAATATACTTTTAAATTTTCTATTGTAATGCTACACAACTATTTATTCCTTTTCCAATGATTCTATAATAATGAGAATATAATATACCTTCCCAATTTGATTAAAATATCATAGATCTATGTAAGGTAATTGGTAATGAAATAATCATATTATCAATTAAATTTTTGAAGGTGATGTTTGGTTTTATTAAATAACTTGTTAACTATAATGTGATGATAGGTGTTGTTTTAGAAAACTCCATGTTTTTCAATGGCTATTTTGTTGAGTATGATGCCAATGATGGAACTTGATAATTGATGTTAGAATTATTTTTATTAGTTTAGGATGGTTATTTAATTTAATTATGTCATATTATTTTTTTATTAAAAAATGACACTTTTCAATAACTGTATAGAAAATATCTAGAAGTGTTAGTCAGAGTCTAGTTCAGTGTGTACTTAACTGAGCTTAAATCACTATCTATTAAACCCCAAGAGGTGGGGTAAAGTTTTTAGATCTAGGTTAACTAAAATTAAAGTTATTTTAGTCCACTTACCAATTTATAAGGATTTAGGGTGCCTAGCTTGTCTAGTGTGCATGTTTTAATTGTTAAGAAAAGCTTATTGCATATTGAAAAAATATTATTAGTGAGTCAGAGTCATTATATTAAGTATATTTTTATATTATATTAGAGTATATATTTATAATTTTATTTTATTTAACTTATTTTTAAATTATATTCTTAATTTAACATTTAATTTATTCTTTCTCTTGTCAACATATCACACATGTTACTGTATTAGCTAATTTTAGCCATGTTTGCTAATAAATAATGGTGCAATAGTCTGGCACCATAGTTATTTTTAAATATATAATTTTATTAAAAGTTCATAAAGGAAAACCAACAAGCTTTATTATATTAATTTGAATTTATTCAGTGTATATTCAATCATCAATCACACTTACAACACTATTAGATAAACAACTAATAATTTTGGGCTAGATTGGATGATATATAGTTTCATTTTAAGATTGAATCATAGATGATTTTCAATATATACATACATTATAAACCTTCATTTTGAAACGTGAACTCATTAAAAAAACTTTTAAAAAGTTTATAATCTATTATCAGGAGTATCATGCCTTTAGTGAATTCTGTTTCTATGAAGATTCCCATTTTTAAAGGTGATAACTTTGAATATTATAGAGATAATATGAAGAGAAAACTTATTTGGAATGAATTTTGGGATAATATTGTTTAGGGATATAGACCACCTATAGTTTGGAATAATTTTACTCAAGATCAAAATAAAAAATGATGAAGAAAAGTTTGAAGCACAAGCTTTCTTCTATCTTTAGATTTCCTTAGACCCAAACATCTATCCAAGAATTATTGGATACAAAAATTACCATTAGGCATTGAATACATAAAAAAATTAATATCAAGGATATATTAAGGTAAGATAAGAAAAAATTAAAAATCTTAAAATGAATTTTGAAAATTTGATAATATATTATAATGAAGGAGTTGGATAATATTTCACAAGAATAAATTATATAGTGCATAGATTGAGGTTTTATGGAAAACCCATAGAACATAGGGTCATAGTTACGAAAATTTTGAGATATTTGACAATAAAATGAATTCTTATTATGATAAATAATGAAGAGTGTAATGAAATAAACACTATAAGTTTTAATGAATTAGTGGGTTCCCTTTTGTCCCAAGAGGATATTATGAGACTATGTATAAGAATTCAAGAACATATGCTTGAAACAAAGGAAATAGTTTAAAATAACAAAGAGAAAAATAAAAATTAGAATAAAGAGAATTAAAAATACTCAAATTGAAATTATAAATCTAAAGCTAATTTCATAGTTAAAGGAAATATAAACCTTGTCATTATTAAAAAAAATTAAGATACTTTATAAAATATTTCAGGATATTGGTAGCTAAGAATCAAGCTAGTCAACAAAGTGAGAAGAAGAAATTCTAAGTATAAAAGAGTGAGGAGAAAAAACACTAAGATTATTATCTCACATTTATTTTGGGAATAGACTATGGAATTGATTTTTTTCCCTTGACTTGGGTTTCTCAAATCACACGAAAGTCACAAAAATGGTTTCAACAAGTTAAATTATTCCGTCAAAATCTAAGTGCAATTGGGAAATGGAAATTACATCAAATATGAAGAAAATAAAAAATTAAAATCACAAAAATTAAATACAAAAAGGTCATAAATAAATTGAGTAGACTCTTGAAGTTTATTTTAAGGACTTAAAAAGTTCTACACATGTTTCTAGTTCAACAAGAAATAATACTAGCTCTGTAGTACAAACATTTATTGAATCCACATTATACCAATTAAATGCTATATTATAACTATGAGATGAGGATCACAAGGCTTAAAAATTATGAATTTAATTTTTTTTTTAATGAATTTTATTATGAAAATACTATGTTTGCATTGTCATTTGTTGTTAGTGAACCTGTATGTTATGTAAAATCTAGTCAACAAAGAGAATGAATTGGTGATATGAAATTTGAGATGGATTAAAATATGAGGAATGATACATGGAATATTATTCATCATAATTATGATAAATATTTAATTTCAACCAATTGGGTTTAAAATACCAAAGTCAAGAGTAATGGTATAATTTACAAGGTAAAACCTAAACTAGTTATAAAAGGGTTTGCACAAACATATGATCTTGACTATGAGGAAACATGGGGTAGTGTATAAGGAAAATTATGAAGATATGGAATGCAAAGATAATATAATACTATTTATTATTTTATATACTCACAAGGGATGGAAAATACATCAAATTAATTTTAAAATTGCATTCATAAATGAACTGATTGAATAAGTATATGTAGAGCAACCACAAGGTTTTGAGGTAAAGGGTAAATAATTTTGGATTTATAAGTTTAATAAGGATATTTATGGGATAAAAAAGTATAAAATATATTTATATAAAATAATTCATAATTTTTTTTTGGGCGAATTATTTGTAAGAATTCAAAATGAACCAACATTTTACATATAAGGTTTTGATTCTAATGTATTATATGTTTGTCTCTATGTAGATGACTTAATTTTTATAAGTAATTATATGGAGATGTTTAATAGGTTCAAGGAAGTTATGAAATAATATTTTTATATGAGTCATGTTTTACTTATGAAGTAATTTATTGACATGTAAGTCCACATAAAGAAAGATTAAATATTCATTTGTGAATCCAATTATATCAAAGATATGTTAAATAAGTATAATCTTCCATATTTTAAAACTATGAGAAATCCAATTAAAATTGGATAAAATATAATGAGAGAGTATATTAGTATTTGTGTTGGTGAAAATAATTTTATAATTATGATGGGAGGTTGTGTGTATTTCACTATGGCAAGACCCGATATTAGTTATTAGGTTTCACTAATTTCTAGATTTATGGGAAATCTATCACTCAAACATTTACAAGTAGTAAACATAATATTTTGGATATGTAAGATGTGATTATAATTATGGTATTAATTTAATATAAAACATTTAATTATTTCTCTTTTGACATAGATTCAGATTTAGGATGATATTTTGGTGACATGAAGTAAAATTCAAATAATTACTTCACTTTGGGAAGTGGGTTGCTTTCATGATCATTAAATAAATAATGTAGATTTGGATTATCATTTAATTAAACTAAATATATAGATCTTACACATATTTAAAAATATTATTATGGTTTAGAACACTCTTATTTGATTTCATATAGGCTAAACTTGAGCCAACATATATTTTTTGTGATTATAATAGGGAAACATAATTGTCCAAGAATCTAATTTTCCATGCTAGAAGATTCATATTGAAATCAAACATATTTTTTTTTAGATACTTGGTCAATGATAATAATTTTTCCATTGATTTTATGAGAATTAAAGATAAATTTTATGATATTTAAACCAATATATTGTTGAATAATATTCATGGAAAAATTAAGAAGATGACAGGCATTTTTGATCTTTACATCAAAGGCGGGAATGTTGAGTATGATGTCAATCTCGGGATATGATAGTTGATGTTAAAATCAATTTTATTATTTTATTATTGTAATTTAATTTATTTGTCCTAGGTTATTTTTTTTTCAAAAATTAACAATTTTTAGGAACTTCCTAAAAAATAGTTAGAAGTGCTAATTAAATACTGGTTCACTGAATGTTCACTTAACTAAGCTTGAATCCTTGTCCATTTAAATCCAAGAGTTAGGTCACACTTTTTAGAGATTATTTAACTAAAATTATAGTCATTTTAGTCAATTTACCACTTTATATGGATTTATGGCACTTATCTTGTCTAGTGTGCATGTTTTGATTATTTACTAAGAAATTCTGCTTGCATGTTAAGCAAATATTACCGGAGTCAAACATGTTATATTGAGTATAATTTTAACTATATTAGATTATATTTTAGAATTATATTTTTATTGAAATTATTTTTTAAGTAACGTATTAAATTAGTATTCAATTTATGCTTTTTTTTTGTCACAACTTGTCATGTAAATTACTTATAATTCGATAATTTTAGCCATGTTTGCTAATAAAAAATGGTGCCATAGTTATTCCTAGAAAATAATTTTTACATATATTTATTTATAGTTTAATTATTTTAAGGTATTAAAAAAATAAAACTAACAAGATTTATTTGCTTAATTTGAAGTTATTCAATGCATATTCAATCATCAATCCCACTTACAACACTACTAGATTAACAATTAGTAATTATAGGCTAGATTGTATGATATATAGATTAATTTTTAGATTAAATTAGAGATTGTATAATATGTGCATATTAAATGAGTATATTTTTAAATATATTAGATTATATTTTAGAAGTATATTTTTATTTAAATTATTTTTTAAGTAACATATTAAATTAGTATTCAATTTATGTTTTTTTTTTCACAACTTGTCATGTAAATTAATTATAATTCGATAATTTTCACTCCATATATAAATTTAAAACATTCATATTTATTTAAACCTTTTTTGTATTTTTAAATGTATAATTTTTATTATGCTCAAGTCATACTTGAATTTACAAATGTTTGCTTTGATGGTACCTTTATCAAATTAGAATCAGGGCATGAAATAAAATTTCAAATTCTATTTTATTTTTGATTATATTTATGATATAAATTTTTTACCTTTACTTTTCCCCCTATAAATTATGATTGAGAATAATATTTCAAATCATCCATGCCATTTTAAAATGAATTACCCTGATATTTGACTACACCACTAGGTGTAAATATATTATGAGATAATTACTCATTTGAATCAATAGGATTGAAATTTAGATTTAGTAAATGATCATATATTTTATTTTTCATACCATTTTCAATATCATCACTATAATAATGATTTTTTACTGTGTTATCTATATTATATAAGTTTACCACAAATAGAAGTATTAGAATTACCTCATTTGGTGTTATACTAGCTTGGGGTGATTTATTTTTTTCATTAATTCTCATTATTGAATCCTTATCATTTACTTTACCTAATTATATAATCTCATATGTATGAATTTTATTTAGTGGAATAGGTTATGAAGGAGTTACTACATAACAATGCATAAGTTATAATTGTGAATTACCCTTATCATTTGGTTGTGTCATTTTAGAGTATTTGAAGGGATCATAATATATTGAGAATATATAAAAATATCCATCATACATGAAATTCACACATATATTTAATATATATGGCACTCCATCCATGACATGTATCCAAGATCACACCAAATTCAAACTATAAATTAAATGATTAAGCATAACCTAAAATAAAGTAGAGAATGTCTTGGGACCTAGTTTCACATCCAATAATATTGACCCATGTACATGACACATAATAATATCAAATCCTCTTATTCTCTAATTTTATTTTTGAATACTATCCATAGTTAAACCCAATTGTTGTAATATAGTTATGTTTTAGATAGACATTCTTAATCCATTATCTTTCAACATGTGATATTTGATTAATTTTATTTTAATTTAAACCTATATAAACAATGGGAAAATTGTCTCTATTATATGTTTGGTATTAAAGTATTCCCCTTCACAATAATAATATTTTATTAAACCTTTAATATTTTCATAATAAAATAAAAATAACAAGGTTTATTATGAAAATTTTCACTAGCCCTATTAAATGATTTTAGTTATCTAATTTCTATTATATGATAGCTTGCATCATAAAACATAAAACTTAATTGGTGGGGGACAACTTGTTTAAAACATTTAAGAAACATTTATTATGTACATGTAACTAAATTATATGTATGGATAGGACAATTTATTTCAAATATTCAATATTTTATTATTCAAGTGAATTGGTTAATTTATAGCATTTTAATCGATTTGCTGTAAATGATTGTGCTCTACATATTAGAAAGGTTGCAATTGATGTTTGGAAACAACCATAAAAAGGTATTTGTATTTCAAAAATGGTGATGTTCATTCAATATAAGTATTATTATTTATCTCAAAATTAGGATTGATTTGGTGGCATTTAGTTTATCTTCATCTTGGTTTAACTTTAATTACTAATTATAATGCTGACTTATTATAATATTATGATTATAAGATCTAAACCCAACATTTGGTACTTTTTGAATACAAACTCTATCAATTTTTCATGGAAATTTTAGAATATTTATAAATTCCTTTGTTAAAAATTCAATTATATTTTAATCATCATCTGTACCATCTTTTTATAAGTTCTCAACCATCATTGGCTCTGGTTAGAGATTTTTGGTGCACAACCTTCATTTTTCATAATATCACATTTTGCTAGCATGTTCCACACTTTGGATAGGATTTGTGTTCATATATTTAATTTGGCATGGTCATTAAACATTACCATTTTTTGTAGTTTAAAACATATAATAAAATTTGTTGGTCATTTATTAACATGAAGTTAAAATGGTTGAGTTGATGTCTTTAGTGTTTGAGGCAATTTTAGTGTAAAGAGATCTAATTAAATATAAAACATATTTTTTTTGACAACCAATATGATAATATTTGTAATTAATTTGACATGTCATTATATTTTTTTGATCATCAATTAATTGATAGAAAATATGGTGGATAAAGTAAAAAGTCTTGGTGATTTCAATTTATTCAGTAATTGGTAATATAAATAGCTTGTCAATGTTTTATAGAAATAATTTCCCAACCCACCAACTTGGAGTTTCTAAGGCAAACAAATTGGATGATAATTCAATTTAATTTCATTCAATGTGGGAATTGGGATGGAATATGGCATGAGGTATGTAGTTACACTCATTCGCCATTGTGAAACTAAACTATGAATGAAACTTGAACTCTATAAATTTGGTTTTTAGAGCTGAAAGAAGAATTTTAAGTCTAAGGTCATGGAATTAAGTATTAATATTGCTCATATTAATTCACATATTTTATATTTCATTATATGGCTCTAGTTTATTCTTTCTCAAAATAATTTTCTTTCTCAATGAGGATGCCTTTGGCTAATTTGCATGCCATTTTATTTTACATACCATGAGTCTTTTTAGTAATATATGTAGTTTTGAATGTAAGGGATTTAAAATGCAAAGTGATTATTTCATTTTTCATTTGTGGATCTATTTACATATCATAATTCTAAAACTCACTTTAATGAATTACTAATTATTTTGAGAAAGAAGACAACTATTTATGTTTACAAGTTTGTTGTTGTTGTTGTTGTTGTTGTTGTTGTTATTATTATTATTATTATTATTATTATTAAAAAATCAATAACTTATGTATTGCTGATAATATTAGTTGATATAAATTTGAAGTTCTTTCACTATAATTTGTTTATCAGTAAATTTTAAGGTTTTACCTTCATGTCGAACACATATACAAAGAATAGTAAATTTATAAGGTTTTATTTTATTTTTATGTCATTGAAAATTCATTGTGGGGTATTTTTATGGGATTATATTGTTTCATGAAAGTTATAAAAACATTCTACATTGCAGTTTTTTTTAAAACTTGAAAAGATATTTGTTCATAAGTATTTTAAGTGTTCATTTTATTTAAATTCTTGGTTTTATTTTCATTTGATTCTATGGGATGATTAACCACATGTAAGCATGACAATTTTTGGAAAAGGAAGTAATAAGTGATATATGTTGAATTATGAATTTTTATTAGTTTTTCTCAAGGGATACCATGAACACAATGAAATCTATAGAAAATAAAAATGAATATTTTCTATATTGGGTTATTCAAGTTACATTTGAAACCTAGGTTTTCATACTCAAACTCAAATTATGTTTTTGATCATAATGTATTTTCTTATTAGAACTAACATTAATGGAAAAAATACAAAGTAATATTTGAGATAGGTTTTGTTAAGTAAAAAATATTTTCTCTATTCATAGGTAGTATTATTTTGATAAATTGTTAATGAAAATGATATCTTTTTATATTGATCTTATATTTAGTGAAATTATAGAAATTAAGGTGTTGGGATTTTAAAAAATATGAAATTAGATAAAGTTGTATTTCATTACATATTTGATTAAATGACTCAATTGGAAAACCCATAACTATTTTGGTCTTCCTAGATTTTAAATTATTTTCAATTACATTTTCAACTTGGACTTATTGCACGATTCTAGAATTTAATGGATAAATTTGTGATTATATTTGACAAAATAGAATGCATGGTTTCATTTCTATCTTAATTATGAATTATTATTCTTAATATGATCAAAGTGAAAGACTTAAAAGTATTCATTTTAAATTTATTTTAAAATATAGTAATGTCAGGGTGGAGTCAAGGTTCATAAGGTTCAAATATAAATGTCTGGGGTAGGATAAGTATGCATAACATAGTATACTCTTTTAAAAGGTAGTCATCAAGACATACATTTTTAGGGTTTTAGGGATGTTAATGAGTTTTCCCATCCTTTTAAAAATGGAACCTAAGTTTATATACACTTTGATGTAAATGACTTAAATTTATATTATATATTAGATAACATTTCATCTACCTCATTTATTATTTGAGGCAATAATTTTCATAGAGGTAATAAACAATCTAGTTGGTGATCTCACCTATTTGAACTAGGTAAGCTCAATGAATATTCTCAAAAAATTCATACAAATCGTAAAACTTTGCCCAAATCATATCTTGTGTTTTTTCCATTTAATTTTTTCCTATAACTTAATTATAATATCTCCAATACTACCCTTATTGTTGTCTTAACCTTTCTCATTAGCTGTTAACATATTTAGCTCATCCAACATAAAATGTATTAGTAGTGCTTCATGTCAACCTATTATCACTTGTATGATAAAAAAGGTTAATCTTGAGTTGGATGATGACTTTACTGACACTAATGTTGCTGAGTTTTCAGCTTCATCTCTTAAATATAGCGAGTATCAAAAATATAATTGGGATCCATTAATTGATTTTATTTTAGAAGATGGTGATTCTGAGAAGGAACATTTGTAATTTTTTAATTTTGTTTCTAGTGTTGGTTCAACTAGTTTTATGTTGAAGGATTTGATAGTTTATTGAGATACTTATTATGCGATTCATTTTGGTACTTTTCAATTTTTTGCATTGTTGGTAGTTGACTTTTTGGGATACTTTTTTTAATTACAATTTTATGATGATATTTCCAATTTAGTGGTTTAACATTTTGATCATGTGGTTTTTTTTTAATATTCAAATGATGTTAGGATTATATTTTATGGTATTTTATTAAATATGAACTTGTTAAGACCAATATACATGGTGATATTGATCATTTAGTTATATATAAACATGTTAGTGATTTGTTAATAAAATTTTAAAGGCCCCCACTTGTTAGAGATGTTTATGTTGGTATATATTTTGATTTATTATTGATTATTATGAAATTTATTGATAAATTTTAAGTTATAAACATTATAATTTATAAAGTAATTATAAAGTGGTTAAATTTATTTTAAAGTTAATAAAATTTATAATACAAATAACTAAGAGTTAGTTGTAACTTAAAATACAATTACCTCTAATGAATAAACTTTAAAAGGAGACTTGAAGGACATAGTAAAGGGGGAAAACATATATAGGTACAAGAGCTCCTTGATTTAAAAGTTTTTATGTTATATTTATTTCCATGAATCATCTCTAAGATTGATCATCATCTATAGATAGACCAAATGATAGATTCTCTGATGGTGAAGTAAACTGTTTGAGTAATGCAAGTATTTCCATGTTCCTTATTGATTTATAACTAATTATATTAAGTTTTGAAGTATTAATTCATTGTATGATTGTAGATACACAATAATATGAGTAGAGATCATTGGATTTTTTTGAATAATGATGAATACATAGTATTTTGCCATAGATTGCTGAAGTGTCAATCTTATAGTGACTGTTATTTTTAGGAGTTGATTCTAAAAAGTTTAAATGATACAATTTTCTCAATAAATTTCTCATTTATATAATTTATGAGTCGACACCTTAAGTCTTATTCTTTTGTTTTCTTAAGTTAATTTCCCTTTTTTGGTTTTTATTTTTTAATTAATTTTAGTATTAATTTATTAGTCTTAGACTAATCTTTTTTCATTTTGTGATTGTTAGCCTTTCATATGAGATTTAATATCTAAACTTATTTTCCTAATATTTAATATTGATTAACATCTATTTGTAACTTACTTTGTAAGTATCTTTCTAATAATTAATTATTGTAGATTGAATCTTAATTTAGTTTTAATATTTATTTGGTTTAAATTTAGATTAACCTTTGCCTATAATTTCTTAATTAGGTTATTGATTTCTTAATCTTAACTACTACAAATTTATTCATTTAGTGTTGACTCAAGTTAGTGTCTATTTATTCAATTTCCATGGATGCTTCTTCTATATTTGTTTTAGTTTCCCATATTATTTTTATTTTGGCTTGTTATAGTTTTATTTTAGTATTGGAGATATTGATTATAGAAGAGATATTTATTGTTTTAAAAAATTAAATATGAATCTGAGTTCTTTCTTCCAATATATTGACTTTTCCATAGCCTTTACTCTATTAGATAGGTTAGATCATATCTATAAGATATTATTTAAATTGATATATGTTGAAATGATTAAATTGATGTTTAAATAATTAAGTTTTATTTATTATTTTATTAATTTAATTTATTTGAAAAATATTTAAATAAAAAACCATGCACACCTTAAGACCAATTCTTTTTATAGGTACCTTACGATTAAGCTAGTATGGTTCTAACTTAACCAGGTGAATTCTTTTTTGATGGTACATTTTTTATCTTAAAACATTTGGCCACTCCACTAGAGAATTTATAGATCTATTTATTTATTTATTTATTTATAAAATAAGTTTTATTTTCCATGACCATTATAGGTCATCCTCCTATTATCCAACTTGGGATTGATATCATTGAAGACAAAATCAATGTAAATTTAAATCTTGTCTATTTTTCCTAGTATAGTAAACCCCATGAAATTCATCATATTTTTAAGGTTATAAATTTTGAAGATGACTAAGCATTTGAAAAAAAAATACACTTTATTTAGACTTCAAACCCATGCTCACATTCAAAAATAAAATTGTCACATTAAATGACTGAGATAAAAAAACTTGGATACAAATACTTTACCTATAATTATATCTCTCTCTGATAATTTTATTTTTGAAAATTTTGTTGAAACTATTGAATCTTTAAATGGTACATCAACCTAGAAATAGAATCATAAAAATAATCACTAGTTTAAGAATGATAGAGACCAGGAAAAATAACTTATAATGAATATAACATTGATGTTGAAAATGAATAACAAACAAAAAAATATTTGGATTCATGGTAATCCAATTAACATGGGTGATTGTCATGGTAAGCTTTCTTCCCTTAAAGGACTTAATTTTCTTAAGTTTTTATGAAGCCCTAAGGAATCTTGAGAAGACCACTTATATGCCTTTATGTTGATTTGTGAAACCTTTGGAATAACTAATGAAAATAATTATCTTAGGGTATTTTATTAAACTTTAAAAGATAAAGCATATCAAGTTTTCATTAGTCTACTCGATAAGGTTATTAATACATGGAAAGATATCAAATATTGGCTTTAACTTGCTTGGTTAAACCTACCGAGGATATAAAGTTAGTCAATGAACTTGTAAATACTTACATTGACCCAAAGGAGACTATTTGTCATTTTAGTAAAAGTTTAACTAAGCTATGTCAAAAGATACCACATAATGTAAGAGCACATAGAAATTTATCAATGTTTTCTTTTAGTGCATTAACACTCAACTATAAAATGGGTTTATAAGATAACACCATTGTATAATATGATAATATTGTCACATTGTGTATTAAATATGACCAAAATTTAGAACATATTGGTTTTAAAGAAAGAGCTTCTACATATCTAAGATTTTCCAATGTATAAAAATTAAAGACCATACATAATATTGGCAATGAGATGGTTATTTTCTAGAAACTATTAAATGCTAATTCATCATCATCAAGAAAATATCCCAAACTAAAAAAGGTAAGAGTGAAGAAAAGGTTCATTAATATCATGTTTGTGATATAGACCATGATCCTAATACTTATAGTGTTCTTCAATTTTAAATGTTTTACCCATGGGAAATATATTATTGATATTGACTTACCTGAGAATATAAGTATGTGTAATTATGATGATTATATATGTGAAATCAAAACCACTAATGTTTATGTTGTTCAAATAAGGAAATTGGATTATAATTCTATCAAAAAATATAACTCAAACATAACAAGACATAATAATAATCAACCATCTACTTCAAAACTTTATTCACAAGATAAAGGTAAAATTATTGCTTAAAATTACATTGTTGTAGATAGTTAATTGAACATTATTATAAAATAAACCCTTTACCTACTAGATTCAATAATGATCAATGTCAATGTACTTACAAGCCTAATAACTATACTCACATTCTTCATCCTGATGCTAGATCTTATAACATTATTAATGTTATGACAACTATAAAAGTGGGTTTTTCTTTGCTTCAAGCTGATGGGTCACATGGCCAACTTAAAAATATGAATGATGCAATTAAAAATCTAGTTAGTAAGAATGTATCATAATTACAAGAATAAACTAATAATAATGAATCTCACTCTATTTTTCTTAGCAAAATGCTTCTCTTTCCTATTATATTCCTCCTTTTTATTTATATGTAAAAATTACTGATAAGGTAATCCATAATTGTAATCTTGACATATGAGTTTATAAGAATATTATGTCTAAGTTTATCATTGATTAATAGGCATATATTATGAAATAAACAACACAAAACATACCACTTTTGATTCCCATAAAATTAAAAAATTGATCTAAAATAAACATGTTTTTTTATATGTAAATATACTTGAGTTCCCATTGGAAATGAATTTGCATTCATACATAGATAATAATTGAATGTTGATCCTATTGAATCCATGCCAAATAATGATCCATATGTTCAAATCATGATTATAACTTGTGGATTCTTAACATGGGATAAACCTGACCAATAAAAAATTAAGAGACATATCTTAAGAGACTATGTATTTATGTTTTGATGGACCATGTTCACAACATGGAAGTGGTGCTGAAATTATTTTAGTTTCTCTTGTAAATAAGGATTTTACATACACTTATAGATTATATTTTTAGAATACTAATAGCACCATTGAGTTTGAATATTTATGTTTAGGTCTTAAAAATACAATTAAATAGAAAATAAAATACTTTTAAGTCTTTGGAGACTCTAAATTAATTATGAGGCAAGATAGAAGAAATTACAAGACTAATCAAAATCATCTTAATAGATACACATATAAATTTTGGTCACCAATGGAAAATTTTGAAGCATTCAACATCACACATTATTATGAAATTAATTTCATGTGTTGACAAGATTGATGTTTTTTATCATATCCCTACTTTAAGTTACATTTACCCTTGTGTTGATTATTACTTTTTATAGATTTTTAGACCTAAAGTTATTGATCATAAAAATAAATATCATATTGTTTTTACTATGATGAACATATCTATGTTTTATTACAAGGTAACTATTTTGATCATGACAATTATGTTCTTAATTGTAGTGATTATTTGTATTTAAGAATTAATATTTTTTTTACTAGTTTAGTCATCATGAATAGAGAAAACTATCTTGAACTAAGGAGACATCTAGGATAATTATTGGTGAGATAAGTCCTATCAATCTTGGTATTGAAGAGGATCCCAAACTTTTTTATTTGGAAATTTATTTTATTATTAAATAAAAACTATATTTTTTAAAGATTTTTTAAATAATTTTTTGATATATTTTCTTGGTCCAAAAAATACCTAAAGGGTTATGATATTGAAATTATAAAAGTGATATACCCATTAAACCTTGTATAAAATCCATTAGGTAGAAATATCAAACAATCAAATCCTTGTTGGAATATACCATCATGTCATGACCCAAGTTATTATGGTGAAGGCTTTGCATGAATAAGTCTTATATGGATAATGTGTTAAGCCTTTTTGTCTTGTCTAGATTATTATTTAGATCCTCATAATGACATTAAGCATGAAATTATAAAAATCATTAAAAGTATTAATTTCCAAGGTTTAAATTAAAGGATTCAATATAATATATATTTTAATTTTTTTATAGTCCCTTAATGGACTAGTTTATATTATAAACCAACTATTTGATATCAATGAAAATAATTTTTTTTAATATAAAAGTCAAATGATAAATTCATGACCAATATTATGTTTTATTATCATTATTTTAATTGACTAAAATCCAATTTGGGGTAGAAGCTTGATTTGGGGCTTTATGCATGTCTTGGGGTTGTCATTTGCCATTTGTTGGCATTTAAAAAATGACATAAATTTATGGAAATCTCCTGGGGGGAATTTTGGGCCACCATTACCCCACATGGGGAGTCACTATGCCAAGTAATGAGAGAGTGGTTTTGGTTTTATTTTATGAGCAATCTATTACACTGAACATGCTTATATGTTTTGGTATATAAAATAGTATTGGATATTTTTATGGAATTTAGTCATTGTTTGATGGATATCCATATCCTTTTGTAAATATTTGTGCATTTGCTTTAGGTTAGTAAAGAAAAAACCCCTCAAGAAAGCTAAGGCATTTACTAGGCAAGTTACCCTTATTCTTATAGAAATATTTTTGCATTCTAATTAAAAACTTCAGTAGGGTAATTACTTTTAGCTTTTATTGGGGTATATATCGAGATATAATTCCTTTCACAAGAATATGTGAGCCTATATTATAAACGAGTAAGGGGATTTTGATATGAAAATGATATTTCACTTATTCTCTCAGTTCATAGAGAAAATGAATAAATTATTGTTGTTCATAATTTGATAATTTATTTGTAGATAAGGTTACCAATTTGATTATGCAAGATGGTTGAACTAATTTTCCTTTTTCATATATTATTAAATATCTAATTTTTCACATTATTTCTGTTGGTAGGTTATTCCAAATTGAATGGCTAGAATTTGTTGCTAAATTGACTGGCTAGAATATGTTTCTAAATTGTATGGCTGAATTTTTTTTTCTAAATTTCCTCAAAAATGATGCTTATGAACTATTTGATGAAATGCATAAACTATTATATGTATGAAAATTAGTTCATGAAGGATGCTTATGAATTATTTGAGGAAGTGCCTAAATTATTATATGGCTGGAAATTAGTTCATGAAGGATGCTTATGAACTATTTGAAAAAATGCATTAAATTATTTTATGGCTATAAATTAGCTCATGAAGGATGCGTATGAACTATTTGAAAAAATATTTAAATTATTATATGGATAGAAATTAATTCATAAAGGATGCTTATGAAATGTTTGAGGAAATGGTTTAATTAATGTATGGATGGAAATTAGTTCATAAAGGATGATTATGAACTATTAAATTAAATGTTTAAACTATTAAATGATTAGATTAAATCATTGAAATGAATAATTTTATTGCATACATTTATATGGCTAGTTGCATACATTTATATTCCTAATTTAAAATATTAAATGTGGTTGAGTAGTGATGAAAACACAATGACTGAGAGGGAGGGGGTTAATCAGTCACTTAAAACTTTATTTCACATGTACTTTTATATTCCTTGAATCATCAAAGAAATATAATAATATATTAATGCATAAAGAGTCATTCACATGAGCATAACACAAGAAAAAAATATATGAGTGGGAAACCCTCAAGGGGAAGAAAACCACTAATATCTACAAATGGAACACATTATTATAAGTCAAAATATAAAATTTAGTTAAGCACCAACTTCACATAGAGCACCAACCCTAACTAGCTAAGCACCAACCCAACTAGGCTTTAATAAGTACCCACTTGAAAAGAAACACTAACCCGTTAGATTACTCAACACCAACTTAGCCACCTAAATAATTTGATTAAATATAGATCAATTTTTTTTAAAACCAACTTATGATGAACACCTCTTTATCTCTTCACATTCTTATCCCTCTCAAATTGCCTACTAGGCCTCTTCACTCAACTAGCCCTCTTCTTGACTTGATTAGGTCATCTAACCTTGATTTTCATACATAATGACCCTATCATATATTATTTATAGTTTATATTCACCCTTATTATTATCTAAAATACCTCATTCATCTATTCAAAGTATTACATCCTTTGATTCAACTCACTCTTCCTCTAACAAGTCAATTAGGTCTATTTTGGCCTTGTTCTTATACTAGGCTCTTGATTATACACCTGTTGGTTGACCATACACACTTAATCAATTATATTTTCCACATAATAGGTTTTATGAAATGATAAAAACATGAATAAAACATTACATTAGCTTGACCATAGTTCAAATAGACCAAATCCTTCTTTAGGCCTTAAAGAGACCTAATTCAATTAGGCCTTCATTAATACATGTTACCCATTAACCTCCTTGGAATACTTTAAAAATAAACACATTATAGGATAAATTCATATGAAACTCAAATATAACTCTAATAATATCATATTAGGTCCATGATGCTTTTTAGATCTAATCACCACTTGAAGCATGCCATTAATATTCTTCAGAATTAGGCATGTGAATACCCATAAAGTCTATCTTAGACTACTAAAGATAAAACACCAATTAGATAATAAAATATGGAAATGAATCATAGATTCAAAAATATAAAAACCTTAGGGTCATCATAAAATTCATTATATATTTTATGTTAGGGTATATAAGTTCAAAATCTTCTCTATAGAATGCTCACTTTGAACTGCCAACTAACCTCAAAACATAGTCATGAACACATAAACTTATAACACCTAAAAAACACAATGAATTAAAATGCATGAAAATGATTCTAAAACATCTTAAGAAAAACCTATAATAAAAATATCATATTCTCTAATGTTAAATATTGGTTTTGTAGACCAATTTCTTGACCTCTCTCACAGACCTCACTTAGCCAGTCAAGCCATTTTAACTTCAACATTTTCACTACTTTCACGGACTATCAAACCTTATACAAATCATGCATAGGACATAAAATTCCAAAATAACAACACCATGTACATTATATGATTTAACTTAAGGTATAGATTCTCAAACTCATCACTACAACTTGCTTACCCAGAACTACCAGTTTACCTTAAAGCATAATCAGTGATAATTGTAGACATCCAATTCCTAACACTATTGAAATTGTCAATCTTACTTGATTTTCACTCAAATGTATAATCTAAGCCAAAATCACTAAAAATGTGCTAAATGATTAGGTCTAATTATGGTTAATTGGGTTGCAAGGGAAAATACATTAAAAATTTGCATTTTGAGCCTTTATTTAAGTTTTTTTCTAATGATTTAGATTTTTTAAGTCTCTAGTTTGAACATAGATTTGATCAATAAGCCTATCTTTTATATATTTTATCCTAACAATTATTTTAAAGTGTAACATTGTTGCCTTCAAGTTCATAGGTGATTGTCGATTATTTCTGTCAATCAGCCATAATTGGGTATCGATCGATGATAGTCTTGAAAGAATCAACAGCAGTCAATAGTGACCAACAATGGTCTCTATGTTTTCAAAAAAAAAAGAGGAAAAACCTGAGAGCATGTTTTCCAAAATTAGTTATCTCAAATAAAAAAGTGATTTAAATATAAACAAGATTATGTAACTTTTTATGTAGGACTAGCATGGAAAGTGATCATTTTAAGATTAATTAAGTCTTTTTAACCTCATTTTGGTGATTAAAAATAACTAGGGACTTTCCTTTGGTGCTTTAAAAAGGAAAAATTAAATGTTTATATTGATTTTTTAAAAATTAGTTTTCAAAAAAAAATTTAACATAAGGCTAAGGGGCCAAAGAACATCACCAAACACTTCAATTTGGTGCTTAAAATTAAACTCAGTTCAAAGTTTTGTTTTGAATAAGTCATCTATCATTATTTTATTAAACTTGTTCAAGCAAAAAGGAATTTACGCATTTATGCTCTCCCCCCATCCCCTATAGGTAACTCAAGTGATCAAAAGCACCATTTTCATTACAAATTATGCCTTTGTCTAAGGCATAAAAAATAAGTTGTATAGGCTCTCCCCAAAACTTGCATGGTTTGGGTGATCTAAAGGCAACCTATAAAGCCTTTTTACTTAGATTTTATTTCATGCATTTTGGCTTGTGAGGGGGACTTCATTACCTCCCATGGGTTCAATAGGGAAGATTTGACTTGCAGATTCATCTCCTAACATCATATTCAACCCCTATTCATAATAGGGTATATAAATTGGGATCACCTCACTAGGTTGGTGGTTTGAGTGTTTAAACCATCTTTGTTAGTGGTAATCTAACTTGGAATGTATGATCATCTGTGACATCACACTACACTAAGTAAGTGATGGATGTAGTGTTTTGAAAAGGATAAGATATTTTCATAATAATCTATTTGATGTAGATCCAACTGATGTGTTGTTTCTCTTGTGTGTAAACATGAAATTTTATACACATGGGATCAATCTAGATGATCACAACTTGTAGAGTTTTAGATAAACCCCAATAGCAATGAAAATATTATTGATGTAAGGTATGACCCAAGGTCTATGTCATCATATTGCACTTGAGATAATGGGGGTGTAAAATACCCTACCATATAATTAACTTTTATTTTAGATGAACACTTAATTTCCTCTCAAGTGCACGTATAAACATGGACTTCAACAATGTCATGCACCTTGTCAGTTTTAGGGCTTTAGGATGATTACTTAGTTGCATTGGTCTATTTTAGTTTTTAATATTACTTGGTCATTTATTTGAGTCAAACATTTCTTGTAAACAAATGTCATAACCAAAACACTTTATCCACAATTTCTTGAAAAGGGAGGCCTTAAAATGTCCTAGTGAAAATCAATCTTTTCCTTATTTAAATTTATTATCTTAAACATTATGTCATATCATCTAATTGGTGAAATTATGATACCCATTTGTGTCTAAACCACTTACCAAATTTTCTTAAAGTCCTTCATTGATAGTTCAAATTTAAATTTTCACTTTCTTAAGTTCATAAGGTTGACATGTTAAACTAGGTTTGCCATTTACACTTGACCTTATATAACTTGGGTTCAATTTCCAATTTAGATTGAAGGTCATTTATAGGTTCATTATCATTCTCATAATTGGTGGACTTAAGTCATCTTGCGTATCACTCATGCTTTAATTCCTATAACATACTTTATACTACCATTCCTATTACCATGTGGTGGCATTATGCTACCCATTTGGTTCTAGTTTTATACTTAAAAATTATTGCATGTTTCCACATCATGATTATATTTATTTGCATTATTTCCTTCCTAATCTAAAATTATTTCTTCTAGTTTTCTAGTAGCAACTTGTGTAAGTTGAATTAGTTTTTATGGTATTGATGTATCTCTAAATCTAGGCATTGGTGTCCTAGTTTTCACCTTGGATTTTTGATTTAGCATACTCTCTTCTAATTAATATGATTTCAACTCTACCCAAGGTTGATTAAATTTATGTACATAATTATTCTTATTGTGTGTGGTTCCACACCACCCTCCTTTTATAGTCTGTTTGGTGCCTTAGTCATTTGTTTAGAAGAAAGACCCAAATTCACGCCTTGTTTAAACATTTACACAACATTGTTCTAAATCTAGTCAAACATATAGATCAATCCTTTCTAGACAAGATTTAATGGTTCACTCATAGTGGGGTCTCTTATGGCCCTAGCTATGAGGATGATAATTTTTATGATGGTCAAGACAATTTCATTGTCTTTGAGGACATTCCTATAACTTTAGGATCCAAGGAAAAGAATGTTGAATACTAAGAGAACCAAGACAAAGCACTCCATAGGTTGATAGAATCTGGTGCTAGAATACCCTTAGATTTTCCTATGGAACAATTTCCCACCTTAGTTAAAGAAGGATAATAACAATGAGAATTGTTTTTTATAAATATGGAAAACACAAACATACCTTCTTATTCTAACAAGGGTAAGGAAATACTTAAAGAGTCAAAACCAACCGATCAAGATCTTATCACTAAGATTAAGAAAATAAGTCAATGGTATGCAAACCAACTTATCATGGACTTAAATAACTCTCTAGTTTCTACTTCAATCCATAATGATGCTTCTAAGGTACAAGGAAATGTAATTAAACCTATGGAATAAGAATTGGTTGAGAACACAATGACAATTGATCACAGTGTCTCAAATGAATATAACAAGATGCAAGAAGTTGTGCAAAATGTTTTACTAGACATGAAACACACATTCTTTAATCATCAAGAGCATCTTGTCACTTTACAAAATCAGAGACCAAAATAATTAGTTTGAATTTAGGAAATCCCTTAAGATAATATGGCTAGTTTCTATAAACTGACATGTATAATGGTGAATAGACAAAAAAATCCCCAAAACTAGTAGAACATGGTTAATTCAAGGCAACACATTCTTAAGAATAAACTTATTACCTACTCAATTCAAGGAGTGAACCAAAACCAAGTCAAATATTATAGGTGTACATTCCTACTAAATCCATGCAACAACAGAGGAACATACCACCCTAATAGTAACAACATGGGCACATACCACCCAAACAACAACAACAGGGGCTCATTTCACCCCAACAATAATATGGGCACATACCACCCAAACAACAACAATCAGGGCTCATTTCACCCCAACAATAATATGGGCACATACCACCCCAACAACATTATGTTCCACCCATGAATGCCCCAAACATTCAAGAGTGGAACTCTATTAAGGAGATTGTGACACGATTGGAAATGAATAATAGATTTAATAAATACAATTTTGATGAGATATGTCCATATCTATCTATTCTCCATATTCACTTTTTGTCTCATTTTGAGGCACCAAAGTTTGATATATACAAAGGAAAAGTGGACCCACATGAACACACTCATGATTTTTTTGTATTATTCTAAGAGCTTTCTTATAATAGTGTGTACTTGCTTAGATTATTTCCATGAAGTTTAGTGAGACAAGATTTATATTGGATACTTAAGTTACCCAAGTAATCAATTATGGATTGTAATGTATCTTGTAAAATTTTTGTCAACCCTTTCTCTTATAACATTGAGCATGAATTGACCATTTTTGACTTGTTCAAAGCTAAATAATGTGATGGACAAAGTTTCACCACATACCTAAAGAGATAGAGAGCATTAGCGGGTCACTTTCAACATAAATTTCTAGATAAATAGTTGATAGACATATTTGCATAGAACTTACATCGTGAGGTCATTCACAATCTATGAATTGCTTGTGTTAACTCATTTAAGGAAATTATCGACAAAGGTGTACATATTTAAAAATAGCTTATTGTAAAAGGACTTGTAAATATTTTCATGTAGGGTCAAACTTTAAATCCAATCCAATATTATAGTCCAATATTTGTGCAAGGGAAGCTTAAGGGATTCAACAAGAAAAATAATATAGTAGGGAATGGAGTGATTGAAACAAGGCATGTACAAATGGTGTAGGATCCACCATCCCCAAATGTATAATTATCTCCCCATAATAGATCACCTAATTTATAGAGACAACCTCCATAGAGGACAAACCATGATAGTTTTCGAGTCTTCAGTAAATTTAGAGAATGAATTGAAATAGTGTTCTGAAAGCTTGTAGTAGCTAACCTAATTATATGGTAGTACCAAGGCCATTTCCTAAAGATCAACTAATTTTTTTTGTTAAAATAGAATGAATGGTTTAATTTTCATCATGTTGTTGGTCATGGTGCTTATCATTGCATCTAATTATGCCATATTCTTAAAGATCTCAATGAAAGTGGTGAGGTTGAGATTAAGTTATCCCCTAATTAGGACACAAATCAAGATATGGGAATCTACAAAGACCCCTTTCCTTAACATAATCAATTTCCACTAAGGAACAACCAAAACCAAGGATAGAGGCATAACCAAAACCAAAATCAAGGTCAAAATTATAATTAGTATGAGCATAATCATGATCATAATATCCATACTAAGAATTTGGGTTATAATAACATGACTTATGACTATAAAAACACATGGGATCTATTTTTGGAACCCACATTACCACTATTATGATTAGACCACGTGAACCATATCATGGTCTTCATAATATGGGACCCATTATTATAGGGTTAACACACTCTCCCTTTAGTAATACTGCATCGAGTTTGCATCATTTAGTTATGACTCCATTTTCATGGGTTAGTATTTTTGGACAACACCCTTCCTCTAATTATAATGGCTCCTTGATGACTTAAAATTATAACAATACAATTATATGCCCATGAGTCACCCTCCAACACCCTTTGCCATTGTCTTTTGACTATATTGGCTCCCTACCACATCTAGGTTACATAGTCGTAACTAGATGCTTGCAATTTAATCTCCAGGGCTCTTTTCCTACTTCTTCCATGGAACTCAATGTGAACATTGAACTAATGGATCCAAATATGACTACTATGTCAGTCAAAGCCAAGTTGTCTTATCCTAATGTTGAAAAGCCTTATAGTCTATTAGACTAATTAAGCAAAACCCCTACACAAATTCATATTTTATATCTCTTGTGGACATACAAAGTCTATATAACTATCCTGAATAATATTTTACAACAATCCACCATTCCTAATTATGTAAATCTTAAACATTTTTAGAACCTTGTGGGACATTTTATTTGATTTCATCAAGTCATATTTGATCAAAAAGACATGTCTATACTTGGATCAAACCACAGTAACCCATTTTACATTGAAGCAATCATTGAAAACCATAAGATCAAGTAGATTCTTATAGACAATGTCTTAGGTCTGAAAATCATATCTCTTAAGCTAGTACAGAGATTGGGATACACTACAAAAGACATTTAGCTAGAAATGATCACCATTAAGGCTTATGACAATGTCGAGAGGGAGTCTATTAGCACTATTTGGTTACCAATCATTATTGGGTCTATTTCACATCATACAGTGCTTCATATTGTAGACATTGAATAACCTTATAACATACTTCTCGATCATCCTTGGATCTATGAAGTATAGGCCATTCCATATACTTTGAATTAGTGCCTTATGTTTCCCCATGATGAGATTGAGGTCACTATACCCACTGATCAATAACCTTACCAAAATATTGATAACATCTTGAGGCTAAGTTCTATAATTATAACTATCAGCCAAGTTTTAAATTCATTGAAAAGAAGAACAAGGCTATAGTTTCACATCCACCTCCATCCAATTATATCAACCCTAGTGATCTCACTTCCACTTTAGGTGATCCATTTCCAAAAACTCTTGCAAAGTAGTTTGTTATTAAAGATGTGGGCATTTCCACATATAGTATTAAGGATGTTTTCCATGTTAAAATTTTTCCTAAATCTCTGAAAACATTTGGTAATCCTAAACCTTCAAAGAATCCTAACTGACCCAACATGATTTAGCAATAGAAGAAGAAATAGTGAAAACCACCTATGGTTTTTTTACCTATTATTATGCCAAAGAAAGATTGAGATGTTTTTTCCATAGGAGACTAGTTACATTCTAAAGGCCTTTTTGATTGATTTTAAAATCCAAAGTAGCCTATCCCTAATTGGATTATGGATCATATTTATTATACATGAAAAGGCCTTGGCCCATGATTGCAAGGAATCCTAAAACCCTTACAAATTGGAGTACCTAATTTAAATCATGGTCTCAGATTTATACCACCTGGGGATGACCTCATAAATTTTGATAGTGATTATTATGAATTAACTAGTGATGCAACTCCTAATAGTGACATAGCATCCCATTATAGCCTTTTTAATGAGCTTGTTGACATTAACCTATTTGATTCTAATGCCATTTTAACCTTAACTATTGAAGATTCCCAACTTGAAGCAAGATACCCACTGAAGAAAAACCTCATATATTTATTGGATCTTCCCATCTTGAAGTAAACCCTCATTGTTTCTTGTACCTTTACCATCCCAAACTCATTAATTAGGACTAGAAAAATTTGGTCTTATGGCTTGATGATTTTAAAAATAAAAAATCAATTTTAGAATACATGGGCCTAAAAGATGGATTGCCCATTAGAGATCACAAATAAGGATTTTATTTTTCATTGGATCCTTCTTCTTACTTTAGATAGTAGGCAAAATTTATTGGTCACAATAAAAATAAAACATCGATATCTCTAGGTGAAAACCTTGTTGAGGTGCTCATAAATTAGGTAAAAAGTAAATAAAATGACAAGCCTTTGAGTAAAAACCTATTTTAGGTGCTCTCTAGAAGGAAATTTTGTTCATCCCCTCAAGATAAAAAAGGTCCATCTAGCCCAAGTTCTATAGCCAACACAAGCATCTCCTTCAGAATAACAATACATGTTTAAACATCTTGTTCTTGAGTTTATAGAGGTGTTTTATACTTGGACTTTACCTAAGATGGCATATTTTGATTTGTCACACTATCCAAAGATTTGGGAGAAATGACAAGATGTAGTAAAATAAGATGATCGTGATCATACCTTGCCTACAATTTTAGAAGATGGATCCATACTCCTCATAGAGAAAATAATGAAAGTGAACCTATGAATCTATGAGGATCCCAAAATTATTTATCTTGGATATTTCATTATTGAAGTAGAATGTGAACATATTATATCTATCCTGAGGGATTATATTGACATATTTACATGGGCATACTTTGACATGCCAAGCTTAGACCTAGATTTGTTTGTACATCACCTTGTTGTCCATCCTAATGTCAAATTAGTCAAGTAGAAATTGAGGAAGATGCATCTATGCATCACCTTATTTTTTAAAGTAGAACTAGAAAAGTTGTTAGGAGTAGGTTTAATTAGACTGCTAGATTATTTTGAATGGATTTCAAACATAGTACCAACGAGTAAAAAGACCTCAAGTATAAATATTTGTACTAATTTTAGAGATATCAACAAAGCATGTCCCAAAAATGATTTTACTCTACCCAACATTGACATGATCATTGAATCAATTACTGGGTATGAGATGTTATCTTTAATGGATGGATTTTTTTGGATACAATCAGATCAAGATAGCCTAAGAATATCAACACAAGACTATGTTCACCACTCCATGGGGAGCATTTTGTTACCAAGTCATGACATTTGGCTTCAAGAATGTTGGATCCACACATCAATGTGCCATGACTACAATCTTCTATGACATGATGCACAATATTGTTGAAGACTATGCTGATGACATACTAGCAAAATCAAGAACAAGATTTAGACATCCTAACATTCTATGAAGAATATTTGAAAGGCTTTGTAAATATAAAGTCTACTTGAATCCTAAAAAGTGTGTCTTTGGTGTCACTTCAAGGAAGTTCCCTAAAAGATCAACACAAGAATACATTCACCACTCTATGGGGAACATTATGTTACCAAGTCATGCCATTTGGCTTGAATAATGCTAGACCTACATACAAACGTGCCATGACTATCATCTTCTATGACATCATGCATAATTATTTTGAAGACCATGTTTATGACATACTAGGAAAATAAAGAACAAGAGCTAGACATCCTAACATTCTATGAAGAATATTTGAAAGGCTTTATGAATATAAAGTTTTCTTGAATATTAAAAAGTGTGTCTTTGGTGTCACTTTAGAGAAGTTTATAGGTTTTATAATGTCACAAAAAGGGATCCAAGTCAACCCTACCAAGGTCAAGGCCATTATGAAAATGCCTAAATCAAATAATATTAAATAACTACGAAGCCTATAAGGAAAAATCTAATCTATACACAAGTTAATTTCTTAATTGGTAGATAAATGCCTTCCATTTACTCATCTCTTGAAGAAAGGGACCGTATTTCAATGGGATGAATATTTTCAAATAGCCTTTTTGAAGCTCAATACATATTTGTCTAATTTTCTTGTCTTGAGACCACCAACACCTAGATGACCATTGCTTTTTTACATATCAGCAATAGAGCATTTCATATACCTTAGGGGTATCTGGTTCTAAAATTATTTCATATATGATTTAATTATATGAATAATATGGTTTAGTATGAGGCATTGATATTAGGGCTTCACCTTATTATACAGTGGGATATTTAGGTTTTGAAGGTTTATGGTGATTCACAGTTGATCATCAATCAAACCACTGATCAATATCAAACTAGATATGATAAGCTTGTTCCATACAAGAAAATTATTGATAATCTCAAAGGTCATTTTAAATATTTGTAGTTTGAACAAGTTATAAGTGCCACTAACAGATCTACTGATGTGATGGAAACAATTGGGTCAATGATATAGATTGAAGGCAAAGCTAAAGAGTATCAATTTTTAATTGAGACTCTTCTATATATTGCACATATTATACCATATTCAAAAATAATGTGCACCATTATTGGTCCCAATACCCTAATTGAGTTACCATGTTTCTAAGATTTTTATAACTACTTCCATGATCATGTTTTCCTAGTTGACCTATGCAATAATAGAGAGAAAATCTTCCTTCACCATTTATCACATTATACCCTCCTTGGAAACATGCTTTATCACAAAGGCTATGATGGAATTCTTATTAATTATTTATCTTTATGATAATCCAAGTTAATGTTGAAGGAGGTTCATGAAGGAATGTATGGGGCTTACACCAATGGTGTAGTATTAGAAAAGAAGCTCCTTAAAATAGGCTATTATTGGCCAAAAAAGGAGATTGATATTGGAAATTATGTGAAGCGGTGTGTTCCTTATCAACAAAATGAAAATTTTATACACACACCTTATTTACCACTACAGTTGATTACAACACCTTGGTCATTCTATACATGGGGCCTCAATCTCATTAGAAAAATAAATCCAACATCTTCAGATGTCCATAAACACATTTTAACTACTATAAATTACTTTACTAAGTGGATTGAGGCCATTCCTCTCACTTACATCAACAATAAGCAAATTGACAAATTCATTCATTACCATATCATCTGTCAACATGGCATTATAACATGCATTATATCTAATAATAGAGGATCTTTTATAAATAGAGATGTCAAAGGCCTTTGTGAAAAATTCCAAAATCAAGCACAAGAAATCAACTCTATATAACCCATAAGGCAATGTACAAGCTGAGGCATCAAACAAGACCACTATAGACATTTTAAGGAAGATTTTCAATGATGTTGGCCATAATTGACACTTACAAATCTATCCTTCTCTCTAGGCTTACAAAACCAATAATCAAACCCCAATAGGAGCCACTCTATATTCCCTTGTTTATGGTCCAAAAGTTATTATCCTGATCAATATATATCTTCCATCATTTCAAGTATCAATGGATCATATTAAAGATGATGAGGACTATAGAGCCTCAATGTTACAAGAGATAGAACATATTAATGGTAAGCATTGGAATACCATAGAAAACTTTCAAGCCTATCAGAATAAATCACAAAGAAGATAAAACAAGTGCATTATCCCTCAAGAGTTTGATATTGGTGATTTTCTCCTAAAATTGAACCAAAAGAACATAAATGTTGAATGAAAGAAGAAAGGTAAGTTTTAACCTAATTGGTTGAGACCATATGTTATCATGACAAACTATGGATTAGAGGCATATCGACTAGATAATCCAAATGGTGAAGAACTTCTAGAACCAATGAACATCATGAACCTTAAGAATTTATATGCACAAACAACTTTGAACCATTTTCTATAAGACCACTTACTTGGGAGCAACTTATGTTGAAGTATTTTTATCCTACTATTTTAAACTACCCTGGACCACACTCACATGAGCCCTATTACTTTCATGATTCTAGATAGTGAAATATTTCAGACCATAATAATTTTATCCTACCTTGTACCATTCTCTTTGAGAACCATACTATTTAGACCATTCTCATCCAGGACCCCATTCTCTATCCCACCCTAGACTATCCATCTATTGGACCATATTATTTGGACCATTCTCTTTGAGAACCATATTCTTTATTATGTCTTCGGCTTGTTGTAACCTAAACACTTTTGTCCCTCAACCAATTATGATCTTGATTATGTCCCATCAACATTATCAGCACCTTCAATGCCAGTTATATAAAGTATTTTATCCATAATAGTATTTTATAGCCTCTTCTATAGACAAGTGAACATGGACATCTTTTCATCTCAGGATCTTTGCTTGCCACATAATTCTTTAAATTTATTTCATGCTGCACACTATTCTATAATTATTTGATGCTCTTTGGTGAACATTTTTATCTTTTCAAGATCCTCTCTCTCACTAATTTGTGGGCATGTTTCATTTCAACCATATTAGATATTTATTGGAACTTATACTCTCGGATGAGTATCACCTTGACTAGTTGGTCCCGCTTTGTACATATTTTATCTCAAAAAGCCAAAAACATTAGAAAATGATCTACAAAAGAAAAAAAAATATTACACTTTTTTACATTCTTATCCTCATATTCTTGATGTTTTACAAGCAACCATCCTACCAACTTGCCATTTTATAAGTAATTTATCCTACACACTTACCATTTTGCAAGTTCATTCTCCCTCATCTCACCATCTTATCACTTGAAAGAACATTCTAATTTTTCAGATATTATATTTTTTCTACAACATTAATAATATGTTCTAATCATCACCTTTTTATTCTATTCCACTTCTTGGGAAAACTACATTTTAGCTTGAAGTTCATATTGGAACATGCATCCATGGAACTATGTAGGCAACATCCACTTGTCTTGTACATCTAGAGTTAGCTCGACCAACCCCTTCCTCTTTTTCACTTGCCCCATTTATTTTTTCAATGTTCCTCTTTAATTATAGAATAATTTTGTGTCCTTATTCTTATTATGTTATGGTGGGAAGTAACACCTCTACTACACGTGCATGAATAATTGTTTTTAAACCACACTAATTTGGTATTTATTTGTGTGTTTATTTGAGTTTTATTGGTGTTTACTTTTATTTTCTTGTCTCTTCATTTATTTCTTTATATTTTTTCCTTTTATTAATTCTTATCTCACCTTGGTCTTGTGTTTCCCTATTTGATTTTTTCTCTTCTCTTTTATTTTCATGAACATCTTGATGATCTGCATAGATCTTGATTCTTTATATCTTGGTCTTATGTTATTAAGTTGTTCTTGTATTATTTTTAAACATTCTTATTCCTACTTGAATCTTGATTTAAGTTAGGTTCACTTATGTTTATCTTTTTCTTTGTCTATAAAATTTTATTTAAATGGAAATAGATATAACTCTAGTTTTGGTCATTGTTTTACCATTATCCTTAGTTATAGGTATTCACATTTGAACTAGCTACACATAACTGATTTGAAATGTCATTATGAGTTCTTCATACTAATTATGCCTAATTTATTTTGCTATAACAAGAATTTTGTGATCTACATTCAAATCTTAATGTTAATATAGTTCTAGTAAATAGATGTCAAGAGCACTATCATAAACTAGGCTTAATAGGTTTAGCCCCTATTCTATGATTATATGTCCATATCTTAACATACATCTAATTCTAATCAACTCTTGGTCTATTTTCTTCATCACTCATTCCATTCTCTCCCAATTCTGGGTAAACTACATTGGCTTTAGGTCCATTTAGACTATATAGGTAGCATTTAGATAGTGACGTATCTTAGGCTAGATTAGACATATTTATTATTCTCCTTTCATATCTTTCATCACTTTGTGCATCTTAGTATGCCTTGTTTTTATGGATTTCATGGCCATTAAACCATCACATCTATGTTTGTGCCCACTCTCTTTAATCTATGTGTTAAGTCTAATCCTTGAGCTAATTATTTACCAATTTGCCCATGTAGGGGCACAACATTTGTACTAGTTAACAAATATAAATAATCTCTATAGGGGCAATCCACTATTGATTCTTTATAAATGATCAAAATTAACCATGCTAGGGAGAAATTATCTTATCATGATCAAATCTGCCCTACTGGGGAACTTATTGTTATCATCTCTTTGGAGACCACATTCTCCTTTTCCTTTAATTCTAAGCTCTACACACTACTACCCATAATGTAACTATTTTAGTGTGCAACTCGTCTCAATATTGATCAATGCCATAAGCACATAGCTTGCACTCTCAAATTGGGTACATTCAAAGTTTGTCAATTATATGTTTGGATTTAATCTTTCCCATTCCCCCTATCTTTGAGGTCTATTATAACTCTAATCGTATCTTGATCATTGATGGTAACCATGCATACAATAATTAACTCATTTAGATGTGAAATATTCCATGGGTTAATCTCTCACTTTTCCTCTCTTTTTGAGAGTCCATCCTTCTCTTTCATCCTAGTATGTCCTCGCGAGGGGGCATAATGGGTCATTTCCAATTTCTTCTTGACAATTATTTTTATTTGAAAATACTTTGCTTCACCTAAATTTATTGATATGCCTTCTCAAATAGGGGTAGAATGTAGACATCCAATTCTTACCATTATTTGTGTTGAAATTATCAATCTTTCTTTATTTGCACTCAAATACACAATTTAGGCCAAAATCACTAAATACATTCTAAATAGTTATATATTTTCATATAATAGTGATGATTTAGGCCAATGTATCCCTAAATGGGAAATGTATTTTATGTGATTCCTAACTTTGATCAATTCATTTCAAGTCAAAATGATGATTTGCCTTTTGTGCTCTAGATCACTCTTTTCTTATAATTCATTACTATACATCACATACCTTTATTATGTTGTGTTGACAACTTCCTTAATGAGAATATGGTCTGAATGCATCTAACATAACCTTCCAATTCTTCTCAATTCAAAAAATGACCCAATAATATGACTTTCTAACCATTTTGATTAATTATGCACCAATTTCCAAAGAATTACATTAAAATTGATTAATCTTATTTAATCTAGTTAATTAAAATCAAGAGTTTAAGTGGATTTTACATGGAGGTTATTGATTATTTCATTACTGGAAATTGATTCTCAATATCTACATTACCTAGTGATATGTTCTATGGGGTGGCATCCTTAATCCATAAATGTAATAAATATTAGGTTTATGGGCATCCATGCCTAATTAATGCCCCTTCCTCCAAAATCATTATGAAGATATTTATGGATTTAATTAAAAATATTAGATTAATTCATGGCCACTGGATGGTCATGGTTGATCCAAGCACATTTGGAAAATCTATAAATAGAAGGGCATAGAAGGGTATGTGCACAAAGTTGGGGGACAATTTTATGGACATAACCTATAACACGTATGTGTTATAACATAATACGTATATGATATTTAAAATTATATAAATGCATATGCATTATAGGAACATGCAAGTGTTCTTATATGTTTCAATAATGCATACACAGTATTGAAACTATAAAATAAAAAACCTTCATCCTCTACATTTTATCCATTCATGTTTTTTTGATTCCCCTTCACATTTTGTTGATTCTCATTAGCATTTTTGCCCACAAGATCTTGTTTTAGCCTAAAATATCCACATTTTACCGTCGATTCACATCCATGGTGTAGTTAGGAATAGTCCCTTTTCAATGACACATGCTTTAGATGACATGGGAATGGATGGAGTGGTTGATGGTTGTCCCATGTATGATGGAGGGTTAAATGAACGAGGTACATGGAAAGGAGGATTAACCATATTCTCAAAAGAGATCTTAATTTTAGTCAAAATTTGAATAATGTATTTGAATACATTATAGGAATCAAAATTGAATAATTGTAACAATAGAATACTCTTGTTATACTTTCAATTATGACCTCAAAATGCATTTATTGATATAGATACACTAACCTTAGAGGAAACTTAAGGGATTTTATTCAACACATTTTAGGAATGTTTTTGGGACAATCCAAGGCATGATTCATAGGTATTGGGCTCTATTAGATAACATTATTGAAATAAATATCAAAGAGATGCACTATTATACCAAGGGCTTAATTCTTGTTTCTACTTACACAAGATTATCTATACTACATAGTCCAATTTAATGGGTTTGCCACTTAAACAAATTAGTTAAAAATTTATAAATATAGGGGTCTGATCAAAGCTATCAAAGAAATAACAAAAGGGTAAGATAGGATTTTAAGAAAGTAGGATAATATCAATAAGAAACACAAAATTTAAGGGCAAGTAAGATTTTAGGCAATTAAGGTGTTAAGGTATATCCTTTCCCTACTAGGAGAAAGATCCCAATAGCTATGAATGTTTCAATTGTCAAACAAAGCTTTTGTTAACATGTGTTCTATTGATGAAACATATTGGTGTATATATTTATATTAAAGTTCACTAGAAGCTGAACATGTAATATTTAATACTTGTTCAACATTCATAAAATTAAAAGTAACCAATCACATCTTGACAAGAGTCAAATATTGATACTCCAATGCACAATGATTAGTACACTAAAGGTTAATTTTTATTCATAGGTTTTTAAAAATGCATTTTATGACCTCTTTTAATAAAATTAGTTATATTATCAAATGTATAATATGTTAGACCTTGAAACCTTAGTTATAAGTAGTTAAGATGACATATCGAAATAGGTAAGACTTTCAAAGTCTAATGCGATGTTATGGCACCTTAATTCATTTCCAAAGCTAATACGACCTTTCCCCTATAAGAAACACAAAATTTGACATTTCCCCTATAAGGATGCTTGGCTAATGGGACCTTTCCCCCATAACAAACATGAAATTTTTTTATTTTGTTTTATGTCAAAGAAATGTGTACATGTTATATAATGTGTACATGTTATTTATTACATTATATAACATGTATGCATTATTTAAATTTGAATTTTAAACTAAGCCTTTAGGCTTAGAAATGGCTTGGATCATTGAGCCAAAGGCTTGGGACTATGCATCTACAGCTGAGACTGAGTGTTTTAGGAAAACCAATAAATTTCAACTTCAATTGTCAAATATGCCATGAATTTCAACATCAAAATTAAAAAATTTATTACCATTATGATGAGCATGTTGTCTTCTTTATTAATGTATTATTTCTATATTTTTTGTGCTATTTTAAGGGTTCAAACTATATTTATGTCTAATAACACCTTTTTTAGGCCACTACATGCCTCACCCATACATGCCTATTCATGTATATCTATTTTTTTCATTGAAATAAATGCAAAATAAATTATATGGTAATAATCTATGACTAATTCTACAGACATTCAAAAAAAATCAAATTTAAATTTTTTTTGAGGTAATTAGGGTGTGTCACATGGATGGCTATGCATTTTTTTGTCAATTTTCAAAATGTACTTAGTTGCAAAAAAAATATATTCATAAAAAAATATAAAAAAAGTTATTAACACACTAGAAGAGATAGTATAAATATTCACCAAAGGGTTTCTAACAATATTAAATGATGGTAAAAAATGGTGGGTCACACAGAATGGTACAATTCAATTTTTCTTAAAAAAATAGGAGGTCCTCTTCAAATTTTAGACATTTGACCTATTTATACTTAACCATTTAAAAAAAAAATAGTTTTTTAGAAACTAGACTTGAAATCATACAATTCATGTTTTTATACCATCTTCAAATTTTGAGTGTAGCCATATCTAATTATCTGTAAAAATTCACATTTTTAAAATTTTAGAAAAATCATGTCCATGAGTAGGCCCTTTTTTGTCCCCCAAGTTGGTGCACTTACCCAGAATATCATTTTTAATCTAAAATATTATAAAATTATAATGTAAAATTATCTCCAAAATCTTTCTTTGTGTTGATCATTGTGTTTTATTTTAAATCTTAATTTGATAGGCATATATTAGATTTATTATCTTGAGCCTAGGTTATGCATAGTGATCTTGAGATGATGGAGAAGCTTGACATCCATTATTGATAAAGACAAGAACACTAGATCAAGGGAAAAACACACTTGGAGCCATTTTTGGATGGTGGAATCATTTGGGAAGGTAATTGGTATTACTTTATTTTAATTTTTTATTAATGATCATTTGTAAATACAATTGGAATGGGTAGGCTTAGTTTTTTAATTTCTTTATGCATTTTTCATGGATTTATTGACTAATGTTTGACTAACAAGCTTTGTAGCCACCTATGTGACCATTTATAGAGACTCCTAATGCATGTGTATGATCTTATGAGATCATCAGACCATTCTTAGATAGAAATATAATGTGGTAAAATGGTAATATTGGTCTTGCAAACCAATCTCATGACCTTGTATCTTACTGTCTCATTTAAACTAAAAAGGTCAACTTGTGAGCACATTTTTCATCATATTCACTAACTAAAAAAACTAAATCCAACATGAAAATGTCTTGAAATGATTTAAAAACATCTCCATTATTTTTTTTTCATCCCTATTCCATGATAACATATCCCTAATCATCTTCTCACTATTTCTTGGGTTTCTCACTATTTTCACCATTAGGCCTGTTAGCAACTAGTCAATGTGTATGAAAAATTTAGCACACATTAGGGTTTGAACCTATCCATAAACTACCATGAAAATAAAATAAAAGTCTCAAACTTATTCATCCAATTTTTTTCATACTTTGACTTGGTTAACTCTTATTGTTACAGTAAATCTTTGAGAACTAACACTTTCCTGTAGGGTCTCCTCATTCACTTTAAGACTCAATCACACCTAGAGATGATTAGGAGATTTTACTACAACATATAATTACTAAAATATAGACACCAATACATTATAAGTACTTTAAAACAACTTATTTCATATCAGGCAACTATTAGGGTTCTTTTAGGGTTTGAACCATCTTCCACTATTAGCAATCATTCATAAAGCTTATCCCTTTATTAAAAAAAACTAATTCTTGTAAATTTTATTTAGGAACCTCCCCATCTACCATGAATATATAATCTTCCCATGTAGAGGTTACATGTACCAATGAACACTTGAAAAACCTTCTCGAGTAGACAACTCTTCAACATATGCACTTGAGAGAACTTAAAACATGTTTCAAGCCTAAACCTTAAAAATTTAACATTATGTTTGGTCAAGACACCTAAGAAAATATATCATACCAATGATAATTCTCACATGCTCATTATTATCTTGAAATCTGAATCTCATACCTCATTTGGCCACCATCTCTCTCTTTGCTCTCTAGACCTTAACTTGTAAACCACATTAGTCCTTGAAACTAACCTTCTAACCATTGTACAAGCTCTTAACACCTCATATACATGCCATAAAACCTCTTAAAGTGCTCAATTACTGCCATACATTTTTCATGTGTCTTGGCAACAAATCATGATACCTAATTAGTTTGGGTGGGGTCTAAAAGTGGTCTAGGTGCAGACTAGGTCTGTAGGTTCTACCCCTGTAAGGTCACCTTGATTGTGACTCACATGAGTGATCTAATGCCTCATATACATTCTCAAAATTCCTCATACAACCTTTCATGCATGTGTTCATTCATCTCACCAAGCCATTATGACCATTTATGCACAAGACTAGGCATCCTATGCACATATCTTCTCAAGTCACTTACTAGGTTCAAGTACTTGATAACTTTGACAACAAGAAACTTCCATGATGACCTTCACATCACTTATGAAATAATAATAACATATAAAAAACATGTCTTACACTCTTATAATCACTAAATAATTAATTAATATCCTCTCTCATTAAATTATATATATATATATATATATATATATAATTTAATGACCTCATGAACACCTTTCTCAATAACCTTTAACATCAATGACAACATCAATCCAAACCTCAATAATAACAACAACAATCAATAAGTTGACTACATATTTGTATGGCCAATTATTTACCTTATATAGATGAGTATATGTGTTATCACTTATAGTTGAAAATGAGTTGATTTTTCAAGTATACCTATTAGTTAATTTTGAGGTATTTTTTTACTTTGATTAATCTTTTACATAGGTGTATTCATTTGGATAATCCTCTTATGGTTGGAAAATCAACCAAAATCAGCCCAAAGAATAACCTTCAATAAATACCTAAACCTTTAGTTGTTGACAAAAATATTTGTAACTCATTATTTTACCATATGGAAAATAGAATAAATAACTATATTAATCCTCCCTAGCATGAATTACTCTTTGGTGGCACCATTTATGGGATGTAGTTGCAAAAGAAAACTCCATTTCTATGTTTTAACTCGCTGCAAGTTAGCTCCAAAAGAGACCTGATTTTTCTAGTAGATATTTAACTTTATCAAAAAACATTTTGGTAATAGAATCTACCCAATTTTATCTTTCATTAGAGTTCATTTTATTTTTATGATTGGATCATTTCATATTTTTGGTAATTCATTTTTTGTTACCATTTACATTATTTTATGTACAAATAAACTCATAACAACCTAGAAGCTGGATGGTTTAAAAATATCTAACTACCTAGTTTTTCATTAATAATAATTTTTAATTAGAGATTAAACTCAAAAGTGTTGACATAAAAAATTAATACAACCTTCCTCCTTCTAGCTTTTATATTTGAATCCCATCTCCATAATGCTTCTATAATAAAACTGCTCCTTGTTTAGCTTATTGAGTGTAAAGGCACTTAGAATTGTCTTGACCTAACTAATCAAAGTTAGAGTAATTTTGTTATATTATTATTATTTTATTGGTAAGTATCTAATATGGAAAGTACATTTCTTTATTTTTATTCTTACAACATGATAATTGGATTTGAAGAACCATGTGTTGTATGAAACTGCATTGATTAGTATGTTAATTACTTAAATATGTGATGAATTGTATTATTTTTGTGTGAATATATATTGTAAGAATTTAATAAGAGCTACATCCATTAAGTGAATAATTATCTCATGTAATTATATTCATTATATAGACAAGCTATGTAAGTATGTGTTTAGATAACACAAATTCCTTTATTCTTGCAAATTAAAATTGCCATGATGTTGTTTAAATTATATGATAGAATATTTAATAGGTGGAAGATGAATTGCTCAAAATTGTGATGACCCTTTTTGTTGAAATTATTAATGGAGGTTTAGTATCAAAATAAATTAGTATGGGATAAAAAAAGTGTATGATTCCTAGTTGCTTAACGTTGTTTGCAAAGTATGTCTAGATTGATATTTTATTCATTAGTATCTATTAGGCACTCATTGAGATGGAAAAGTGTGGAATCAATCCAATATTTACCTTATTAAATTTAAATTATTTTCTATTGGTTGTATTTTGTTTGTATATTTAAATGAACTTCACTCATTTAGAGTCTATTTGTATAAGAGGTACATTTAAATTATAAAGGGATCACCTTGGTACTGGTCCTTGTTATAAGGAAGGAATATATATAGACATGTAAAATTATATGTATCCTAAATTAATATTAAGGTGGGAATATATAATAAGATATTAATATTTTTCATAATTTGTGACAATTGTCCATCTCTTGTAGTCTTATTATTGTAAAGGCTATGAGGTCCTTTTTATGATAACTTACATACTATGTATATGTGATTCAAAGAATGATGTCTTATTGTTAAATTGGTGGCTTTATCAATTTGTATCATCCTCCTATTTTATAGAAGAGAAATGTTGTCTCAAATATCTTTTATAGGTTCCCTTCTCTCAATAACAAAATTTTACCTATTACTTCTAAGTGCACCGATAAGCAAAGGATGATTAAATCTGATTTGAGAGAGTTATTGCAGCTCTATAGAGATTAAAATGTAATATCAACCTCTTTACCTTGACTATTTGTCCACCACTCTAATTAAGATAACAAGTCTACATAACCTTTGCATAAGACTAAAATAAACTTTTAGGAGACTTTGTGTGCTTAATATGTTTAATAATCTTATATATTGATTCATGATCTATGATAGCAAAATTGCCTTATTATTCTTTAATGTATTTGAGGAATTTTGGTAGAATGATATTGATAATGTTCCATAAGGAATTTTATTCCTTATTTGGTCAACATTATTGATATTCACTAACTAATGGATCTTGGTAACCAAATTATGTGCTTAAACCAAGTTTCTCAAATTTGGATCATTTTATAAGGATGGTAGATGAACTTGCTAGAATGGACCATTCTTACAATATAATCAAGGAAAATACTCTTTTAACATTAATTACTCATATTTAGGTTAAATTTCTATTAATCTTGGGAATTGCCATTCAATTACATTGTTGGAATCTGTGTAATGCAAGAACAAGATGGGAAAGAACCCTTATTTTAAAAAAAACATTATGGGTCGATTTGGGTTCATTTAACTTGGTATTAGAGCTTGTGCTATAAATTTTTTTAAGAAAGAGGTTTCTTAACCAAGAGAAATATCTTAGTTCACTTTGTATCTAAACTATGTTTGTTGGTAGTACACTTGTGTATTTATGACTGGAATGGGAAATAGGCACTATTTCATCTTTGAACTCTATGGGCTTTTGATGATCCCCTAAACATAATATGTTGATATTCATAGCCTTGGATGAAGTCACCCTTTTTTAATTTTGGGTTGCATTAAGGGAGGTCTCATTTGATTATTGATTGACTTGTATGGGCAAGTGAATATGAGTCAATGTGATAAAAGAGCACTATTAAAATTTAAAACAATTATTTGATAATTTTTGGAAATTTTCTTGGGATGTTAAGTACTTGATGTCTTAGTGGATTAATTATGCTTGGGTGGATTTTTGAAGAGAGAGTGTAGCTCATTTACTTAAGTGAATCATTTGGTTTTAGAATCTTTGCTAGTTGGGAATTGGTTTGAGCTTTGTGGGTTACTTGACTTGAATGGTTATTGATTACCATTACTAGTCCATTGGATATGCATTAAGCAAACTTAATAATAAGTGTTGAAAGAGAAGGACCTTGAAATTATTTTTTTATTATTAGGATAACTTGGTGAGTTTTATGAATATTAACTCATTTTCTAGTGGGAATTACTCTCCTAAGTCCTATATTTCACTAAGTAATAACTAGATTTATTGCATAGCTCTTATGTGATTTATGTGTCTAACTTTACTCTCTTATTAAAAAAATTCTTAAGTGGAATTAGTAGGCCTTATTTTTATATTAAGGACATAATTGGCAACTTGGTGAAGCTGGCCTATTATGATTATTTACATATTAACTATATTTTCCTTAAACTACCAAACTAATTTTTAAATTAGGTTGTCTTAAATTGACAACCTTGTTGCTAAATATAATAATTGAGATAATAAAGGAATAAGATATGAATTAAGGCTCAGTAAGTTAAGTTAGGTTGGAATTATATTTGGACTCATTTTTAGGACTTGTGTGGCATAAGTATAAGTTGAGAAATATCTTTATTTTGTGATTAGTGCTTATGAAGCATTGTTTTGTCCAAGGTAGTGAATTTATAATAAAGACTAGAAAGCTTTTTCAACTAAATGTTTCTATTTTGTTGATATCAAAAATTATGGGTTCCTCTAGCCGTCTTGAAAATTTGAAAAATGTTGGGGCTTAGTGTTTTCAACATAATTAATGACTATTATCAGTATAATTTTTATAATATTTTGTTCTAATGAATTGAATAGTTTGGTGTGATATATGCTCAAATGCATGAATTATTAAACTAATATAGCACTCTTGTGATGAGTAACCTTTAATTGAGTAAGACAAATCAACATGTATAATATGATCATGGTTTGGAAATCTTTTTATAATACAAATCTTCCCTTTAAAGGTGGTGTAATTAAAGACTAAATGTAGAAAATTGTTAATGAAGCCTTATGAGGTAATGATGGAATTTCTAAAAGTGATTATAAAATAAGCTACTACTATTATTGTTGATGTAACTTGGGCAATTAAAATGTAGTTTATTTCAAAAGAACAATTAATTATTGATTTTATGTATGTATTTTTTATAATAGTTATGGCAAGTACATGTATGTTTTCCTTGGCTTTATGTGTCACTGTAAATGACTAGTTACAACTATGAAAATGATTTTATAAAACATTATAACTAGTGATTGGTAATAACTATTGGGTCTAAAGTGGTGGAATTGTAATCAATACAAGGAAGGTTTTAATGGTTGAAATGATATTATGATTAGATGGTTGAAACCATCATGTAATTTGAATGTGAATAAGTACTATGCTCTATGATATTGAGTTGATAGAATTTATGAATTTTAGCTAAAATTAATGATTATGGAAATATATAATTTTATCAGTAGTAATATGAAATTTACCTTGATCCTTTGCTAAGTCAACCATTCCAAAGACCATATTACATAAGATAAGAAACACTAGTTAACCATTGGCTTATTTGGGTAGGCTAATTGGGGGATTGGTTATAAGAGCTTGATTTTGGAATAAAAAGATGAATGCCTGATGTCTGATGATGGATTATTTAGATGAGCCCTCATATGATACTTGAGGTATGACATCCTTGGGAGGATCAAGGGTGTGACTCAAGCATAGAGGGATGAGTGTGGGTGAATGTGATTGACCTACTTGGGAAAGCTAGAAAGTTATGGGGATTTATTATCATTAATAGGTATTGTGATCCATATAATCTATGAGGTGCAAAAATTATTTTTAACTTTCTAGTTCTTAAGGATATATATTAATGGGGTATTTTGGAACACACCCTTCCTTGAAAGAAGGTGATGGTAAACTTGATATCCCTAAAAATGAGAATATTATAATAAATGATGGATATTTGATGACATTTAGGATGGAATTTGAACATCGGGTAGACTGATAAAATTCATGGACCATTGTACTTCACTTGTAGGTGTGCTTGTGTATTATGATGTGAAAATACCCTTATCATAAGTTACCAAAACACTTGAGTCAATTATATGTCTCCTATTCCATGTGGTTTCTTCATTGCAAGTAATTTTTTTGTATGATGTGCAAACCCATGCATCCTTGGTGATTATATTAAACCATGTAAACTTTTAAATTCTCTATGATATGTGAATGTAGTTAACTTTATGGATTTCCATACTTGATCCATGTTTTCAACATTTTTGTATGATTATTTCATATACATGTCATGAAATAAGTGTGACATTATGTTTTTAACATGTTAATATATTGAGACATGATCATAAAACCCTTTCATAATGTAACCTTTCCCTCTTAAAATCAGCCTATATTAATAGAAATTTGTTAGGCTATACTATTGTATTATGTGATGTAATCCTCATTCACTACTTCAATGACGCGAATTGATTCAATTGAGAGGTTGAAGGTGTAAAATAATTATATATGCATTGATTTAGAGTAGGTATGGGTTAGGAAGTGGAGTCTCTTGTAGGATTAAAATACATTTTTATCCTTTACTCAAGGTAGCCACCTAATTCATTTTAGTGTGTGAACCATGTGTGCCACAAGTTGGCCATGGGATATTAATGTATAATGGTCACATTTTGGATTAAGTGTTACCTTACCCATCTCTCAAAGGTTTTTGTAAAAATAACCTATGTGTGAATTCCTTAGTGTAGATTTATAAAACACTAATTGGTCTTATAAGTTGGATTCTTATGCATTATAGTAAGGTTGTACTTATTATAATATAGGCAAATATTGGATAGTACACTCAATAATTCCATGATATAAAATGGATATTTATATTTGGGAGAATATTATTTAAGATATATTATGATATGTTTAAAGGTATGACTAACATGTATGCCTATGCTCAAAAAGGGCAATGCAAAGTCTCGATCGAGAAATTTTAAAACTCTTGGATACTACAAGGAAGTAATTGCAAAATGATGGTAGGATTGGGATCCTTGGAACCATCATGTGAGATCAAAAAATTAATGGAGAACATGTTGAAAACATTAATATTTGCATTTGAGTGCCTGGGATGGCCTCTACAATGTTCAGTGTGGTTGGTATGGGATGGTGCACTGACCCATGAATGATGCAATTTTTTTCAACCATAGTAGTATATTTAGTTGGGTGTTAATTTCATTCTAAGATGAATGACAATAATTTATGTGTAAAACATAATCTAAATTGGTGTAAGGACTATTAGAAAATTTATAGTCCTACACATAGAAAAGGGTCAACCTTATAGGTTGAGTCATGATCCATCATTAAAACTATGGTTGGTGTTCATATCATGAGTATGTGAAGGTTTTCCAAATAGTTTATAGTATTTTCATGATTCATCTCTACAATATTAGTCATTATGTATCCTCATGTCTCCCTTTCTAACCTAAGTCAAGAAGTGTCACGATGTTTAAATGTGCATGGATGGTCCTTGATAACTTTGAAGGGTCCTCAACATTTAAAAGAGAAAATGGTGAAGACAAATTGAGGAGGAAATTTGATAGAGGAGTAGAGACACATTGGTTATGCCTGATCATCAAAGGTGTGCCTATTATTGAACCTTCAAGAAACATTATATAATGTGTCTTAGGGTCCAATTGAGGTTTTATTGATCATTAAGTTCTTTTATATGCATTAACATAGTGATCCAATTGATATACCTCCTTTCAAGACTATATATTTGAGCATAGTTAATGATTTGGGTCATAATGAGATGAAATTTATCCTTGATAGACCACAAAACCACCCCATACACCTCTATTGGAACTCATTAGATTCATCAATCCATCATTAAATGGTTTCATGCCTCATTTAGATACACTAACACCATAGTTAATGCCAATTTATGCGAAAAAGGGCCCACACATGTTAAATTATGAATCTTCAACTCCTTTAGTTCATACCACCACGTTCAAAGTGTTTTTTCCACCCTTTTTTCCTTCCACAACACTTTCTAGCTATGTTTTAGTTCTGAATCAAAAAGGATTTGTAGGGAAAATGATAGTCTACAGGAGTTTATTCAATATTATAGATTTGTATAATATGACCCAAATCAGTCATAGGCATGATTTTATACAGGGAGTTTAGAGATATAAAATGTGAAGAAAACAATTATTGGAGGTTCCATAAGAGCAAAAAACCATTCGATATCTCCTTCAAGTTCACTAGTAGGTTTAGAGGACCCCCCAGGTTCATACTCATACCATACAGGGGAAACAGAGTGCAAGCCCAATATCCTATCCATGGAGAGTACAATTAGGTAGATTCCATCCATGGGAATTTGTTTGGAGATTAACTTCCTATAATTTATGAACATTACTTACTAATTTAAGGAACCTCTATGCCTCTCCCATTTGCACAGGGCCATTTTAACTCAATGATTTTTAGAGGAATTTAATTTGTCTACTAAAACCAATCATAGATCCTATCTTATCAAGTCTTACAGAGTCTTTCCATGACACTTTAAAATTTTTAATAACATGTCTGAGCTTACATGTATTACAAATCATCATGACTAGTGCCTATGTATAGTTGTAGGGAACTTTGCGCAAAGAATAATGGCTTGATGCCTTTATAAGAGGTTACAAGTAGGGTTGAAGAGCTAAGGATGTTTCAAGTCTCTTAATTCATTATTGATTATACTAACAATTAAATGTTCCCCTTATTTCCTTAGAACACCTCAATAAAAAAAGGTTTTTGCATATATAAAAGTTACTCTATGACAAGACTGTGTATGGTTCAAGAGCACCTACAAAGCTCCAATGTAACCCAAAAGATATGAAGGAGTTATTGGAGTGATGGTGGATCACCTTCATACCCTTAAAAATTGTCTTATGGCCTCCCATATTTACTTCACAATTCTATAAACCACCTTATTAATCTCCAAGTCACTTAGTCACCTTCTATTAGGTTTTAAGGTTTTTTGTGAAGGTTAAGGCATTTCTAAGAGTCTGAGGTTTCATTTTGAGATTGCATATACCCCACTCCTACCGACAAACTTCAATATTTTCCTAGGTATGTGTTGGAAGGTATATAGGGTTAATTTTTATTGGTATTAATGGGAGTATTTTATAAATTTCATATCATTTCCAAAATTGTGTTGTTTCATTATGTTTTCACTACCATTGCACTATATTACCCCTATTTCTATTTTCATCTTACTCCATATGTCTCCAATGCCACCCTCCTTCATTCATCCACCCTTCCACCTAAGGTTTTATCATGTCAAGGTGACCTATATACTTTATTATAACCATTAGGATCATTGAGAGCACTAAATATTGGACCTATATGGTCACATAGTAATCTAAGAGTTCAAAATGTGCACCTACAGCTAGCCTTTTAGGTTACCTTAGAAGTGTTTCAAGAGGCAATATGTGAACCACCTAAGACATGAAGGTCGGTATGAATATCATGGAATATGAATTATAAAAGTGTTGAATGGTGATATTAGACACTTATTCCATAAATTTCAAATAGTTTATAGGTCACATCCATCCTATATAGGTTTGGTAAGAAAACCCTACATATAGACATAATGGAAGGTGGTTATAAGTGACATCACTAATCTATGTTTCTATTTATAGTTTATCTAAGCCAAGATACAAAATATATATATAAGGGGGATAAAGGTTAAAATTTTCAAGAATGAAAAATTTATGGCCACTACCATCGAGGAGATATAATGACACCAACATAGTCATGAGACCACATAGGCATATGCAACTGAGAGACTTAAGTTTGAGTGAAAGACAGGGTATGAAAGAAAGTAATTTTGGAAAACTATAATATGGTCATTATGATAATTATAATAATTTTATAATAATCCACATGGTCACAAACAAATTTAGAGGCAATGTTACATGCTATATTCAAAGTTTACATGCCTCAATCCACTATTAGTAGGCAATTTAGAGCTAGTTTTGGCCAAAATGGTGCTTTAGGACCCTTAAAATAATAGAAAAAACCATAAAATATGTAAAATTAGTTTTCATGAAAAATTAAAGAGGATAATATGTTCACTTGGTCTATAAAAATAATGGGTATAACCACTATTTTGTCTCAAACCAAGGCTTGTCTATTACAATCACTCAGTGAGTTAAAGGTGCACCCATGATATATGAGGTCTATAGACAATATACAACCCCATAGAAGATATTTTTTAAATTAGGAATTATATTTAAGGTCCCAAAAAATTCCTTATAAGGTATAAAACCTAGAGTTTCACTCAAGATCCTTGGAGATGGGCTAACATAGTCAAGCACATAAGCTTGCACATAGACCATAGTACCATTTTGAGGTTCCTTTAGTCTATTTTGACAAGTTGAATGGATAAGATAAGATGTGTGAGGGTTTTTAGACCCAAAAATAAGGTTCTAAGTGAAAAGAGGTGGAATAAGAGATTAGAGTGCCTTCAAACCTAGATCAAGCCAATCCATCTACACATAGGTAGTTTAAAGAGAGCCTTTAAATGATCACCTACTCCAACACATGCATGTTTAAAGCCCAAGATCCAAGGGAATTTCAAGTCTCCCTATGAAATAAATATCCATGGTATATTGGTTATTAGTTGGAATCTAGGATTTATGAATGAAAATTAATAAAATAAGTGCTCAAAACTGCCTACAAACAACCCTCACCTCATTTTCTAACACTAATATTTCTAAGCACCCTTTTCATGGGAACCTAAAATATTCATGAGAGATAAGGGGTAAATTCACTAAAAATTCATGGAATTTTTTGTAGGTTTGGATGTACATACCTTATGAACCATCATAAATATGGTGGATATCTCAAACCCTACACAAAGCCCAAAAATGACCCAATCAAGGAATTTGACCATAAAACCAATTAAAAATGAGAAAAATTGTCCATGAAATGAACTTAAAGTTATTTCAAGGCCCTCTAAGAACCAAAATGATACATTGGTTGGCACATGCAAGATTAAAGTTGTATGGAAGGGACCTAAAACTATTGGTTTGAGCTCAAAAGCAAGGGTATTGAGAGTATCCATGTACACAATGAATTTGAGGAGGAAGAATAAGTATTATAACATATTTTAAAGAAAACCATTAGTCATCAAGGTGACCTACATGATTAGTTCAACAGATAGAGAGATACACATGTTGAACTACATGGCTCCATACATCCAATGGAGGTCAAATGATGTAATTAGGATGTGGTGCTACTATATGATCCCTATAAGGTAACATTCATCCCATATGCTATTATAAGTGGATCATTAATCTAGAATTAAAACCATGATTCATGGCTTAGGTCTGTAGATAGAACAATCCTAAACCTTCATTAGGTCTATGGCTTCAAAAGATGAAGCAAAAGATAATTTGGGAAGTATGAATGCTCCCAATAAAAAATGAGAAGGATATTAAATTATTTAAGATCCCTTTGGCTAGTTCAGACCCTTGGATAATCCATCAAAGTGGACCTTTCTACTTGAAAACATGTAGAGGTTATTTAGAGAGAAAGTTGTTCCCACAAGGAGCATCTTTAAGTGATCACCATAGCTTGAGTGTTATGCATGGAGAGTATAACTATTCATGGAAGGTAAGAGGGCATATTGGTTTAAAATTAGTGTAGGTGGTTTAGAGATACAATCTTTGATCTCCATGAACCATGGCTAAGACTCCCAAATAACCCTAAACCTCCCTTATACCCTAATAATGACCCATTTAGAGACGTTTTATAAAAATACATTATTATGCTTATAAGTTGCTTTTTTAACACTTGGATCATGTTGAAAACTCAGGGGGGCTCATGTTCATATATTTTGATGGTATAGAAACCATATAGACATCTCTTGACGAGGCAAATTTATAGAGTTTTAGACATAGATTATGTTGCAGAGACTAAGGAGAAGTTATAAATCATGGAGAGGTTAATATTTGGACTTTTTATACCTATTTAATTGCAATATGCCTCATGTAATTTACTAAAAGTGTCCTTACCTTCTCCATCTAAACTACCAATCTGCGAGATAGTCCACTTAGCCTAGTAATACAAGGCTAATGTGTGTTTTTAGGTAAAGAAATCTTGAAGGATCTTAGTACTAATACATAATATGTTATCCAAGGATGATCTAAGTTTCATCAAATGAATTTAGATCATATTGTCAACTATTTAATCATTTAAACAATGTATATGAATAGAAAGTTGGAAGACAATATACATAGGCCTACTTATCTTATAGATGGAAGAGTCTAGAAAGCAAAGGGTGGTATGAGATCATTGATTGAAAATATTCAAGCATGGTAACTACCATATACGTGATCATACACTAAGATTCACGCCATTATGACTGGATGGAAGTAGTTTCATGGACCATTCAACATACATATTGAAGGAGAGGCTACTTAATGCCTTAAGGAGACCTATTTACACCCCATGTACATTGAATAACTTCCAAAGGATGGAATCTTGAGATATTTTAAGAATTTTAAATGTATGAATAAAGTAAATTAAGGGAGTTACAACCTCCACAATGACAAAATGGGCTCATGAATGAGATATCAATGCCTGAAGAGAGGAACAATCCTCTGTAACTGACCTACACCACATTGGCCTAATTCATGTCATTTCCCATGCCTAGATTTATCTCTCTCCTCTTAAAAATTCTCTATTTAAGAAACAATTTAGCTCTTTCTTATCATCCCTTGGTTTGGTGTAGCAAAGCTCTACCAAAATTACCTTACAAACTTTATTTAATCAATAGAATATAGTTTCATATTCTTGTTGAATGTTAGTGTACATTATGGGAGTTTGATTTGAAGAATGTATGCATCAGATCATCATCTATAGGTCATTTCATGTACCTATATTAAATTTTGAGTTCATTTTAAGTTGTGTGAAGTGTTAGTAGTTGGAGTTTTCTTGAAGTGTCATGAGTTCATTATATTTTGAATAGACCTATGCCTTCTACCCTTCAAGCTACAAAATACTAACCAACATTCATATAAAATATTCATTTTAGAACACCATAAAAAAATCTAATCAAGTATTTTATTCATTGTTTTCATCAATAAGCTTCAAAAAGAATGATTAAGAGTGGATCCTTCATCAATTGGTGCATCACCAGCTAGAGTAGATTCTTGCATTAGTTTTCATATCCCTTTCCTTTTTCCTTGTGATAATTTTAGGTCTTAGAGAGAATTGACTTGTAAAAAATAATGGATCTATCCCCATAAAATCTAGACGTGTGACCTATATGGTAGGCAACCCACAGTATAAGGTCACTCCCATGTTGGACATGAACATTCCTCTGCTCAGCTAGGGTACAACCTAAAACCTCCAATAGTTATGACATGCCTAGTGGGATAATAAATCAATGGAATTAGACACCTAATTTGGAAATATTGATAATGTGGAAGGACATCTAGAAGGCTAAAGGTAGTCATCAATAAATTGGAGGGTAGTTTCATGCACCACGTTTCTACTAGATCAGCTTCAAAAGTTGAGTAGATTCAGTTTATTGAATTACCATTGGACATAGTGAGGAGAAAGAGGGTTCATATTTATAATCCAAACCCCACACCACTTGAATCTCGCAGGTGTCCTAATTCTACCAATTTTATCCATACATAACCTACTAAAAGTCCACCAATCCTAATGGCATGGCATAAATTGCAAGCCTTTATACCATTTAATGGTGGTATCCATATTAACCTCAACCAATATGATGAAATCCTAGCTACTTGTATGAAGATTTTTACATATTTCATAAGGGAAAACTCCACCACTCCTATAGATCACATAGCTAACATTGAAAGCCTATGTTTAGTGCATAACATCACCTAAGAGAATGTATCTATGGGGATCCTATCCACCTTCCTAAAATTAAAATCACTTTAGTGGTATAGAGGCCTTACTCCTACCTATTTAAACACTTGGGAGTAATTTTTTGAGTGCCTTTACAATAAATTTGAAGACAAAAGTGACCATGTGTCACTAGTTGAGTAACTCAACTCAATCAAGAGGGCACCCCAAGAATCTATGGTTGATTTCAACTATAGATTTCAAAAGACTTGTGATAGAATCCCTATTATCATAAATCCCACACCCAACTATGTATTTATATATTACTTAAGGTCCTTAAACTTATATGTAGCAGTAATGATATAATCTATGGGTGGGACAACATTATTAGAGGCCTACAAAATCTATATAAGGGTAGAAAATTGCTTGATACAAGAAGTTAAATTGACTCCAAGACCTCTCATTCCCCTCTTTCATGATATCTAAGATAATAAACCCACCATTGCTCCATTTCCTACTCCAAACAATCAAGAATAATCTAATGATATCCAAGTATACAGCTTTAGGAAGATTTACAGATTGTTGAAAGCACAAAATAATAAGTTGGTGGCCCTAGAGAAGTATAAATATACCTATTATAGACCATATAAAGCCAATAATCAAGATCCATACCAATGTTATCCCTATAACAGGCCCCTTTACCCATCAAACCAACAAGCCTAAGGTCAAATCACATAAGTGAATCCATACAACAACTATAATTCCAATGTTGCAAGAAGTTCAAGAGTATTGGTACCCACAAAAAATAATCTTTCAAATGAAGACCAATAATAACAATAATGGGGGAAATCTAATGATATGGTGATGTCAAAAAGTGGAAAAACATATCATAATCTTGGTTTATATCAAGTTCCTTCATTCCAAGATCATGACACTATGCCTCCACCACAAGGTCCTCCAATGCCTCATGGTGACATGCCTATAATGATATAATTATAAGTTATAAGTAAAAAATAAGGAAGAGTGGTCAAATAACCTATTGATACTACTTTTTTGAACTTCCAAGAGGGAGATTATACCTTTGAACATGTAAGGAAACTTTGGTAAAAATACACAAATTCTAGATGATGTAATTAAAGCTTACAAAAAGGATAAAATGAGAATGGTAGATGATAGTTTTGGATAGTCTAAGGTCTCTCCCACACTTCACAAAGTCACTCAACATCTTGACAATAAAAATACATCTAGAAATATTTCTCCAACTTAGTAAACACCTCAAACACATGGGCAACAATAGAAGATACCATTCATTCCTCAAGTTACTCAAGTGTCATTTGATTCTTCCAATATCAAGTTCCAACTCGAGAGTACCAATGTGATATTCAATATTGTGGAATATATGAAGAGGTCCAATGTTAGCATTCCTATGTGGAATGCTTTATCCTTTTTTAGATAGAAAGATATTCTCTAAAAAGAGCTCTCTAAGATCTCTTCAAAATAGGACAAATAAGAAGGTAAGTGAAATTTATGTCAATGATGGTTAGCCTAGTCAAGTTCAATCTTCTAAGGTTGTCAATCCACCTTCATTTTACTTGTCAGTCATAATAGGATATTGTATTATAAAAAATTATATGATAGATTCAGGTGCCTCAACCTCAGTCATGCCTAAGGCCATATCAGATAAGATAAAACTAAAGTATTTACCTAATGAGAAAGGTGTCTTGTAGTTATATGGTTCTCCTACTAAGATATTATGTCTTAAAGGACCTTAAAATTGTGTTATTAGCCTTCCCCAATCATATTATCACTCAAGATGTTATGGTTGTTGATTTACCCTGATACTTGACCTTATGCTTATCTAGGAAATTTAATATAAATATTTGGGGTTACCTTTCATCTGACTGATCATATATGGTATTTATGACTAAATATGGGACTAGGGTCACTATTAGGTTTGAATCTCTTTATATGTTTCACTTAGAACCCTATATGACCAACATTTCAAATGTAAATTGCACTATACTTGATGGGGATGAGAATGTGAGAAATAACCTAAGGATTTTATTGAAGGAATATTATATATCTACCTTGATGAATGGGTACTTGATAACCATGGATTTGATCCATACAATACTATTGAGGAGGTAGACCTAGGGGTGTACTGTATACATGAGGAAGGGACTATTATTCTTAGTCTCACAAGCTCAACTTAGGAGCATGATGACATATGGACCTTGTTAATTGATGGTTCAAGGTCAAACAATGGAAGTGGGGCTAGAGTGATGTTGTCTTCCCCTTCAAATCAAAATTATTACTTAGCTTCAAGGATACAATTTAGTTTTACTTCAAACATATCTAAATATGAAGCCTTTCTACATGGGTTGTGAGGAGCAAGAAAGAGAGACATAAAACTCCTATAAGTAAAAGGTGATTGTGAGCATGTATTGTAGAAATTAAAGGGTGTTAGTGTAGTCAAGAACCATATATTAAAGTCCTACAAGCATCGACTATGGGACCTTATAGAGGAATTTTTAGCATTTAACATATAATCCATACCAAGGGAGTCTAATCACCATGAAGATAGACTTTTAGCCATTGGAACCCAATATGATATTGTAGAAGGAGTAAAGGGTACCTAAGAATAATCTCAAATCAAGGTCATATGTAGGACATCTATACCTAATAATGAGATAAGTTGGTATGACTTTGACAATAATGAATAGATTGTGTGTTTTCTCATGTAATAGGTAGAATTTTATCATAAGAATCAAGTCAAGTTTCAACATCAATTTGATGATAATATAGTGTAGTTTATGTCTAATAAGTTTCCTAAATGACTAGTGACATTAGAGATAATATTTAATGAATATCATTAGATGAGAAGAGACAAGGTAGGTATCTCAACTAAGGAAGAAAATTATGAGAGGGTAGTAATCTTTAAGGACAAGCTATTGAAGTTGGTAAAAGTAAACAAAGTAGAAGAGAGGGCTGCCTTCATTTATTTGTGACAAGAGTATGATGATGTTTTTTCATGGGAATACCATTATTTGAGGGACTTTGACCCCAAACTTGCCCAACATACTATAGAATAAGAAAGTAATGCAAAAATGGTGAGATAAAAACAAAGGCCTATCAATCTAATGGTTTTAGAGCTCATGAGAAGGGAATTTTTCATATTAATTGAGTCAAAGATAATATTCCCGATCAAACATTACTCATGGGTAGAAAACCCTTTGCTTGTGAGGAAGAAGAATGGAGAAATATGCATATGTGTTGAATTTAGAGACCTTAACAACGTGTCTCTAAGGGATCATTTCCCACTACCCTAAATGGATTGGATAATTTATAAAGTTGTAGGATATTATATATTCTCCTTGCTTGATGGATACTCTGATTATAATCAGATCTTGGTCAAGGAGGAGGATAGGCATAATACTACCTTCACAACAAACTGGGGCACTTATGCATACATGAACATGCCCTTTGGACTTTCTAATGTAGGGGAAAGTTTAAAAATGGAAATGAATGTTACCTTTGAGGGGTTTATCAATGAAATGGTGTTAATTTACCTTAATGACATCACTATATTCTCAAAGGACTGAGGATACCATATGGCTCACTTGAAATTGGTCTTTGATAGATGTAGGTAGTTTGGAGTGTCATTAAATCCTAATAAATGCATATTTATTGTTCATGATGGCATATTATAAGGAAATGTAGTGTCAAAATATGGTATTTATATATAACTTTAAAGAGTTTAATCCATCTTAGCCTTACCTTTTCCCAAGCATAAGAAAGTCTACAAAGCTTCTTGGGGGAAGATCAACTTCAGAAAGAGATTTATCCCAAGTTTTTTAGAGTTGGTCAAACTTCTTACTTACATGCTAAGGAAACACAAAGAATTAACATGGAACAAGGAAGGTAATAGGAGCTTTTAGGCCATTAAAGAGGCCATATCACAATCCCTAACACTCTTTAATCTTGATTTTAGCAAAGAATTATTTCTATATGCTTTCTCTACATCAAATGTAATTTTTGCTATACTTAAGTAGTAGAATGATGAAGGATTAGAAAAACCCATTGCCTTATTTAGTAAATCCTTAGAGGGGTATGAATAAATATATAATTTTATATATAATCATGTACTTGTTATGATGATATGATTGAATAAGTTTGGGCACATGATTTTAAACAACAAGGTCATAGTCAATCATCAAAGCATTCATAATCAATAGAGATTTAAGGGAGAAGAGAGATAGGTGGGTAAAATAAATTATGTAATATGAGCTTGAAGTGAGAGTGAAAAATATTATCATAGGTAGAGGTTTATGTGACCATATTGCAGTAGATGTAAAGGAGGGCAAAGATCAAGTGTTGGTTTTCCAAGATAGTCAGGAGGCAGCTACAAGCAACACTTCTCTTAGCTAAACCCATGATGTGATTAACTTACTTAAAATAAGATAATGTCATATGGGATTGGATAGAGCCAAAAGGATTTGATTTATATTTAAAACTATACCCTATTTCTTAATACATGGAGTGTTCTTTAAGAAGGACATATGGGGCATGCTTTTGAGATGTGTTGAATCATGACAAGTAAACAAGTTGATGGAGCAATTTCATGATGGACCTGATAGTGGACACTTTGATTCCAAGAATCTAACCTCCAAAATAATCAAATATAGATAATTTGAGACTAAATTGTTTAGATATTCACATAGTTAGGTGAAGAAGTTCTCAAAATACACCATGTTCACTAGAAAGCAGAAGTTAGTTACCATCCCTTTGTAACCAATTCAAGTAAAACAAACCTTCATGTAGTGGGTCTTAGATTTCATAGGTATGATCCATACCCATTAAATTTTTGGACACAAGTGGCTAATAATAGCCACATACTACTTCATAAGGTGGGTAGAGGAAACTACCCACAAGGACGCTAATGAGAATTATGCGCTAGAGTTTTATAACAACCTTGTGACCAAGTTTGGTGTGCCTTCAATAATCATCCCTAGAAATTCCTTGGCCTCTAGAAGTACCAAGGTATGTGAGTGGGATATTGGACATGGGATCTACATCAAGGAATCCTCCAACTATTACCCATAGATAAATAGACTAATAGAGTCCACAAATAAGAATTTGATAAGGATTATAAAAATAACTATGGAGGATAGTCAAAGGGAGTGGCATACAAGATTGAAAACTACCTTATGGGTTGATATAATGACACCTAATTAGTCTAATAGATATTTTCCATACCTCCTTATCTATGGAAGAGAGGTAATACTTCCTACTTCCCTTGAAATACTTGCCTTACAATTTACCCACCAACTTTAGCTCTTAGAAGATGATACCATGTAAGTTAGAATGAATGAGCTAAGACAATTGGGGGAGATAAGAGATAGTGCCATGCACACCATGTGGTCTAAGTATCATGTCAAGAAGTCATTTGACAAAAAGTCTTCATCTAGGACATTCCAATAGGGAGATGTAGTCCTTAAGTGGGATGAAGACTATGTAAATCCATGAAAACACTCCAAATTTGATAGTCTTTGGAGTGGACATTACATCATCACCTACTATAAGGAGAGTAATGCCTATTATATTTATAAATTTAATGGTGAGTAACTCCCCATCCATATCAATAAGGGGTTCCTCAAGTTCCTCTTATACTTAGATAGATAAAATTTTCTTTTCTCTCTAAGTGATTCTGCACATTTAATGATTTTATTGTTTGGTCTTCATTAGTTCTTTCTGATTGTTGGGTTGTGTCTCATTATTTTAATAGTTTAAAGTTAAGGAATAATTCATGTACAGTCATGTTCTATTTTTTGATTCATCAAGAGCAAGTTGATTTTTTTTTGAGTTCTTTGACAAATAGGTTGGTCAAGATATTTGGCTCACCAGAAATGTTGGCCATTTTCTATTCCTAGATCTATAAAGGGGTCAAACTTATAGCTTGAGTCATGATCCATCATTGGCACTATGGTTGTTTTTCATATCATGACCATGTGAAGGTTTTCCAAATAGTTTATATTATTGTCATGCTTCATGTCTACCTTATCAGTCCTTATGTGTCCTCATGTTTCTCTTACCAACCTAAATCAAGTAGTGTCATTATGTTAAAATGTGCCTAGATGGTCCTTGATCACTTTGAAGGATACTCAATATGTAAAAAATCAAATTATGAAGATAAACAAAGGAGGTAGTTTGATAGAGGCCTAGAGACACATTGGTTCTACCTAATCATCAAAGGCATGATTATTTTCAATCCTTTAAAAGACATTATCAAATGTGTCTTAGGGTCCAAGTGAGGTTTTATTTATCATTAAGGTATTTTATACACATTAATATGGTGATATAATTGATATACCTCTTTTTAAGGCTATATATTTAAATATATACAATGATTTTATTCATAATGAGATTTGATTTGGCCTTGATAAACCAATAAACCACCCCATACACCTCTAGTGGACCTCATTAGCTTCATCAAGCCATAATTCAATAGTTTCATGCCTCATTTAGATCTAGTAACACCATAGTCAATGACAATTCCTCCCAAAAGTGGCCCACACATGTTAAATTATGACTCTTCAACTCCCTCAATTCATACCATCAAGTTCAAAGTGTTGTTTTCAACCTATTTTCCCTCCACAACACCTGATAGCAATATTTTAGGTTTGAATAAATAAGAATTTTCAAGGAAAATGATAGCCTATAGGAGTTTATTTAATAGTAAAGATTCATATTATATGACCCAACTTAGTCAGAGGCATAATTTTATAGAGGGAGGTTAGACATATCCAATGGTGAAGAAAATAGTACTCGATAGTTCCATAAGACCTCAAAACTATTCTATATCTCCTTAGAGCTCACTGGTAGGTTTAAAAGATCTCTCAAGTTCATACTCATACAATATAGGGGAAAGAGAGTTGGAGACCAATCTCCTATCCATGGAGAGTACACTTAGGTAGCTTCCATACATGGGCATTTGTCTAGGGATTATTTTCCTATCCTTTATGAACATTCCTTAAGAAGTTAAGGAACCTTTATACCCCTCCCATCTGCACAAGCCCATTTGAACTCAATGGCTTTTAGAGGAATTTTATTTATCTACTAAAACCTATAATGGATCCTATTTTCTCAAGTTTATATATTTTTTATATAAAACTTTAAACATTTGACTCATAGGTGGGAGCTTACATGGCTTGCAAATCATCATGACCAGTGCCTTTCTATAGTCTGTATGCAATTTTGTTCAAAGAATAGAGTTTTGATGCCTTTATTAGAGGTTACATGCAGGGTTGAAGAGTTGACAAGGATTCTTCAAAGATATTAATGCCTTGTTTCTTAGATTGAAATTTTAGTGTTCCCCTTGTTGCCTCAGAACACATCAAGAAAATAAGGTGTATGCATATGTAAAACTTATTATATGAAAAAATTATGTATGGGTCAAGAGAACTTGTAGAGCTATAATGTAACTGAAAAGATATAAAGGAGATGTTGGAGTGATGGTGGATCACCTTCATTCCCTTAAGAATTGAATTCTAACCTCATATGATGACTTCACAGACTTATAGATCACATTTTTGATCTCCAAGTCACTCAGTCACCTTTTAGAAATGTTTAAATTTTTTGGTGAAGGTTAAGGTATTTTTAGGAGTCTGAGGTTTTCATTTTGAGATTAAATATTCCTCACTCCTACCCCCAAAATTCAATATTTTCTTAGTTATGCATTAGAAGGTTTGAAGGGTTAATTTGCATTGGTCTTAAGGGGAGAATTGTCTCTATTTGATATCATTTCCATGCTTGTGTTTTTTTACCATGTTTTCACTACCATTGCAATATACTTACCTTGTTTCCATGTTCATCCTACTCCATATATCTCCACTACCACCCTCTTTCATTCTTCCAAACTCTCCCCAAGGTTTGATAATGTCAAGTTGACCTCCATAATTTATTATAACCATCAAGAGTATTGAGACAACTAAATATTGGACCTATATGTTCACATATTAATTTGAGACTACAAAATGTGCACCTACAGGCAGCCTTTAAGGTTATTGTAGCAGGGTTTCAAGAGGCACTATGTGAACCACCCAAGACATGAAGGTTGGAATTAATATCATGGAATATGAATTATAAAAGGGTTTAATGGTTATATGAGCCACTTATGAAAAAAAAACATACACTATATAGGTCACCTCCATCCTATATAGGCTTGGAAATAAAACCCTATAGACATACATAATAGAAGGTGGTTATAGGTGACATCACTAATATATGCTAGTATATATAGCTTATCTAAGCTAAGAGGACAAGTTTATATAAAGGGGAGAGAGGTTCACATTTTAAATAGTGTAAAATTTATGGCCACTACCACTGAGGAGATAGAATGACACCAACATAGTCATGAGACCACACAAGCATATGCATATGAGAGACTTGAGTCTAAGTGAAAGATAGGGTATGCAAGAAGGTAGTGTTAGTAAACTATAACCTAGACATTATGATAATTATAAGAATGTTTGAAGCACCCCCATGGTCATAAATACCTTTATAGGTAATGTTACAAGCCATTTAAAAAGTTTTCATGCCTGAGTGCACTATTAATAGGTAGTCTAGAGCTAGTTCTGGCCAAAATGGTGCTTTAAGACCCTTCCAAGCATAGACAAGCCCCAAAAATTGGTTCAAATAGTTGTAATGACATATTTAATAGGATCATATTTTCACTTGGTTTATAAAATTAGTGGGTATACCCACTATTTTACCTCAAAGTAAGGCTTGACTATTTTAGTCATTGAGTGAGTTGAAGGTTCACCCATGCTATATGAGGTCTACAAATAATATGAAACCCCCTATAAGGTTCTATTTAAATTATGAATGATGTTTAAGGGCCCTAAAAACCCCTCATAAGGTATTATTGACACTTGTATTTTAACACCTAAGGAGATTCCTAGCTCTCCTCATCAAAGTGTCACAATAGAAACATCCCTCTTCCTATGGGTGACAATGTTGAGACATGAATTTCTAGAAGGGCTAGTTCCCTTGATGCATTCTGTGAAGCATTTACTTACATATCAACTTGTGGATGAAAAGGTTTAAGGAAAAAACTAAGAAAACCATAAAAGGTGATGCATCAATGTTTAATCTCCTCTTATTTGACTGAATATATACTACTTAAAGACAAACAAAGTCTCTCTCACACAAAACTAACAACTCAAAATGCATTGTCACAACAATGTTTCATATGTTATATTCAAGAAGGTATTTGATACTTAAGAGGGTAATTGATGATTAAATGAGGGAATAAACTCATAAAACACTTCTAAGGCACCTATAAAATTATAAAATAATACTAACAAAGACCTGAAACAATACCCTTTCTGTACACTTGGTAGTCAATCAAGGATAACATGCTAGAAAAGGAGATCTTCAACTAGACAAGACCAACAAGATTGAACTAAAACTAAATTTCACAACATGTAAATAGTAAAAAAACTTTTTTATTTATTCAATATTCCTTCAAGTAAAAAATTTTCTAGGGTTTCACCATCAACTAATGGAGGCTACCAAAAAGAAGCAAAAGAGTCCATATTTATATCTTTTGAGAGAGAGGAAAAGCAAACGAAGTACAAAGGTCACTTGGACATGTGTAAAATTATAAAAATAAGTTAAAAATTCATGTATAAGAGATATTAAATGATCAATGCAACATCAATAATTCCAATTGTCCATACAAGCCTTGAAAATTATGAAAAGTGGCATAAAACTTTGTATTTTGGCACAAAAAATTATCTTCATTATTTGCACCTATTTAAACATCCCAAAAATAACTAGGTATAGTTATGATTATTTGGATAAGAGGGGAGGTATTCAAGCATGAAATAACATGCATTGATTACATTCCCACTCTTTTGGAAACTCCTAGAATGAAGCAATCATTGTCTGTAGTCCTAAAACTCCTTATTTCAGTCACCCCTCACACTTGGCCTCAAAAAAGTCTTAAATTTCAAATGAAAATATATTTAATGGAGTTAATGAAACCTATAAATATTATAAATAGCCTTATATTTATTAAAATCACCTTAAAAAGATATCCATTTGAGTTTTTGACACTTTTCACTCTTGTGCTCACTATGCCAATTTTGACTGGCTAAAAGGAGATCTCTAGTTAAGACACTTAATTTTTTTTTCATAGGATAAAATTACCATAGGGATTTATAATAGGTATTTATCATCTCTATAAAATTTATTTCATCTTTTCAAACCTCTTAAAACCTACAAAACATAGAAAATGGTGAGAAAAACACTATTTTGCATGATGTCCATAAAGTTTCATACATATTATCTACATGGGTGGGATCCTGAGTGAGTATTATCTATGATCCAATAATTTTTATTTAAAAAATATTACATTTTAGTGGATATCCATGCTTGTTTTCTCCATCAGGTTGCTCTAAGGGTTTTACTAGGGTTTTAGATTATTTTTGTTCTTAATGATTATTCATACATATGGCATGTTCAATTTTATAACTAATGTCAAAAATTTGTTTTTGAGGACCCTTTATAACCTATCCTAACCCATGTTTTTCCCATGTAGAGCTTTAGAAAATATATGAGCATTACAAATTGACCTATCGATCTTGTTTCTCCACTTTCCTGCATGCTTGAGCTATCTTCAGGCTAAAAGCAATCTTAATAAAAGTTTATTGGCATAAAAAAATATCATGAATATCTAAATTATCCCCAAAAACATTCCCCAATCATCTGGATAGCTTATCAATGACTATAAAAGAAGGTAGACCCCTAATTGACTTTAAGTCTCCTCAAGGCCTATTGGGCTTGGCATACCCCCTGCTGATTTGGACCACTTGGACTGATCCAACATTATTATTATTTTTTATTATGTATGTTAAAACCTCAATAATACTCAAAAATCTATCACACAACCCCTCCAAAACTCCTTTCATGTCTTTTGCCAATAAGGCCTAGTGGAAACCTACCTGATTGGACTATATGGATGGACAATTGGGTCATCCTAAAGGGATAGAGATTATGTGAGTGTTCTTGAGCATCTATAAATATTATATACACATCCCTTAATGTTATTTTAAGATAAAAAGGCATCATATTAAGTCATTTACTCATTTTGGCACCCTTTACCTACTTTTGCAAAGTTTTGATTTTCATGAGTGGTTGATCTCTGAGATAAAATAGAGAGATATATCCATAATCCCCATAGAAAAATTAAAGTATTTAGAGTTTTATAATGTATTAATTAGGTTATTTAATACATTTAAAGGTTAGAATCCCTCATTTAGGTACCTAACCAACTTAATTTGTCTAAAAAAGGGGCGAAAAACCCTATTTTCTTGCATTTTTGTCCAAATCTAGTTGTGGATGACCTTTCCAAATAAATGATACACTTATAGGTTGTATAAAAATGTTTTTAATTCCAAATTAATGTTTATGGATATTTTAAATCCATTCAAATCCATTTTCTTACATTATTCTTCATGTTTGTTCATTTGGCAAGGGTGCTTCCTAGTCACTTGTATGGAATGATGGGTTTGTCTAAGCAAAGAAAAGTGATTGAACATGTTGTAGGAGTCTTGAAGTGTATATAACATTTAATTTAATCATCATGAATCAGGTATTGTGTATTTCAACCTCCTTTTCACCCATAGACAACCCATGTTCCATTTTATCCCTTGCTTGCCTAGACTCTACTGTAGGTCAAAATAGGGATTTGAGACCCTGTGTAAGCTTGCTTTCTTCCTTGAAAAGTCTAATGACAGAAATTACATGTTCATATAGATAATTTGTCATTGTCAATTATTTCACTAAGCTTCATTAACCATGTTAGTGCACTGTAAATCACCTAAATTGGGTCCTTGCCTGTAGGTGACTTATTTTAAACATTCCTTTATTTGTTCCATGCTTGCCCTTTGTTACCAGGATATCTCAAAGTCATATGAAAATATTATAAATAAATTTACCTTAGGTTTTTACCTCTATATCATAAATAAGGATATTCCCTTTGATCACTTCTCACTAGTTGAGATAGACCTTGCTTTAGTTGACCCCTATTTTAACCTTAACTAAGACCTTTTTCCTATAGGTACATATTATCTATAAGGATTGATCATGATGTTTTGAAGATCTTTATGCATCATAGAGATAAAATAATTGCATATTAATAATAGTGACTCAGTCTTGAAAGTCTTGAAACACCAAATAGGCCTCAAGTGCGATCACTATGTATATAGCCTATTGACTGAGATAGAACCTCATGTAGGTGTATCAAGGTTCCTTGGAATTTGTTTATACTATGATAAGGTCCATTGAATTCATATGGGAGTTAAACAATACATATATAAACAACACCGCTTCCTTAGTATCCTTACAAAACATCATCTTGTGTCAACTTTAAAAACACTTTCCAACTTGAGTGATCTACCTACAAACCCACCTATAGGTGTATATAAGGCTTTGTCAATTGATTATGATGTTACAAACCTTCTTTGGAGTCATAGGAACTATTTAAAAACATGTCATGTGTTGTAATAACCATATATTCTCTTGGAATCCTTACTAAGTTTGTTCCTTTTGTTTGGACTGAGACACCTCTTGTTTGACTGTTGTAGGTCCTTATTCCTATAGTGTATAAAATGGAAAGTGTATAGAAGGAAAAAATAACACTACTTTATTCTTCTTGATAATCTCTTGCATACAAGAAATATTTTAAGAAATTTGTGATTACTTTACCATGATTTCATAGTAGGTTTTGAACTTTGTTTGAGTGGTCCATTTAGGCTCTTGGCATGTAGACATTATTTCCTAAATTTAGTGTGTTTATAGGCTCTTTTAAGACCTCAAAAAACCACTTCCCATCAATTCTCCTAAGCCCATTATTGGCATAGTCTTTCTCCCTACTAATGGATACAAATATTATAAAATTATTTTCTCTAAAATTTAACTTAACCATATTATATGCCATCTTGAAAAGCTCCTGGGCCTCTATTTACTCCAAATAGGGACTGATTCCCAGATTACCCAGTCATCACTTTAGGAAGACTCCTCATAGCTTGTTTGTCATTACATAAATTCAATTTTTTTTTTAATAGTATATTAAATATTAAAGGGTTCTAAATATGGTATCATTACATGCATTGTCACTCCATATAACATCTCAGCCCCTTGTTTAAGCTCTCTTGTAGGAGAGCATATGACTGAGCAGGCAATTTGCTTAGGAAGGTGTCAAATAGAGAACAAGAATGGACTCAAAATCCTTATTAGAATATTAAAAATATATTTTAATTATTCATCCCTCAAATCCATTATATTATTACCATGTAATTCACCTTAGGATGATGTCATCAAGGAGACTATAAGTGCATGTTTTTGGAAAAAAATGTGGGTAGAGCATGGATTTATGTTAAACATGATGGCAAACTATCTCAAAACCACAAAAATTCCACAATAAATATTCAAAAATGTGTTATCCATCCTTTAAAACATGTAACCATCTTCAAAACACCTTTTACAATATGGAAACACCTACACATATGTGGGAAAGAGCATACATATGCATCAAGTGGCTGTTGGGCATGGTATATGAGCATGTAGTCAAAATTTGCACTCTAAAAAACATGAAAAATGACCTCATTCAAATATTAAATCCTTATAAAATACAAAACACCTCCATTACCACTTTCATATATATAATTAATAATATTATGCATGGAATTCAACTGAAACTAGATATGAAGCTAGCAAATGGAGCAAGACAATCTTGCAAGCTACTCATAAAATTAAATGGTGAGATAAAACATGATGGTATGTATTTATGTGACCTAGGGACTTATGGGATACTATTTAATATTTTTATGAAACCTCTTCAAGGGAAAAAATCAACAAGCAAGAGACATCTAGGCTAGAACTACACCTAGTGGTATCTTCTTGCATGATAGACCAATTTTGATCATCTAAACATCATTAATCATGAGAAAAAAACATATTAAAATGAATAAAAAAATCCTTTGGATGAAAAAATAGTAATTTTTTAATACAAATTTGGCACTTGTGGAACAAAACTTATAGGGTGCACCAAACAGCTACCAAATCTACACAATCAACTTGTTAACAATTGCTCATAAAGTACAATCAATAATTTATCAAATAAATTATATTAAAATTAAGTTATTTTACCATAAAATAACCTATAAAAATATTTTTTATTGAAACTACCTGTGCTTCTTGTATTGAGTAAAAACTTGAGGGTCATTACAATTTGCCAAGAAGAGCAAGAAAGGTGTAGAACAATATTGGCATCCAAACGAATATTTCAGATCAAAAATATCATGGATATGAGTTTATAAGGATTATTATACCCCTTGTGATATCTCTCATGTGTCACACTTCCCAAAAATTTGTACAAGTGTTATTTTATCTTTTTTTCAAGTAATTTTTAAAGTTTTAGTTAGAGAACTTGCAACCTTTTGATGCAACTGACATATCTGAAACTCAAACTCACTTGTTTGAAATTTTACATGAAAATATGACACTTAATGACCTTGTTAAATTTTCCATTTGCAATAATGACCCCTATAAGTACATAAAATGGCCCCAAATGGATAAGTTGACCAAAAAAACTAGAACCAAAGTTAAAATGACCTGAAATGAAATCAAGTAACAATTATACTTCATATTGTTGGGTGAATATTTTTTCATCAAGTAACTAACAGCAAAATGGGTATATCAACCATAATACAAGGAAATTTTTACGGCAAAAAGTGTGGGTTTACCACATCATAGTGAGATAAATATCTCCTCTCATCAAGGGGAGGTTCGCTATAACCTACTGATATATTAATATGAAATGAAAATAGAGTAAAGGGTGAGATTACACCATCCGTATCTCTTTTTTTAGAGATGATGTTTACATGGAAAAAGAGAAATCCTAGTTGATGATTGAAAGCATTTCTCTTCTTTCAGAAATGATGTTCAATACATGGAAGAAAATCTTCTCAGATAGTAATTAGATCCATGAGAAACCCATGAAAGGACAAAGTATTTCATTTCTCCCCTTACTATTTTGAAATGGATGTAATATTAGAGTGAAATTTAGCTCAAAGTCTTCATCTAAAACTACAATAGAGTGTAAGATCACAAAGGATAAAAGTAGTTCAAAGCCTTTCTAATACCCTTTCTGCTAAAACATGGAAAACATGAACTAAAGGTAATTATAGTAGCTCAATGTCTTCATAATTAACTTTATAACATCTTTAGATAATTTTCATACACACTTTAATTATTTAATCAAATAGATGAGATATTATTAGGAAAAAGAACATAAGAACGATCTCTTAAATAACACAAATTATTCCAACACAAAGTCTGAAAGTAACCTGCTTTCTCATTCATTCAAGAAAATATGATTTACAATCTGAGATCAAAGTCTCAATGAAGCATCTCATTTTTTTCAAAGTTTTTGCTCTCAATTATCAAAAAGAAAATATCGTTTACAAAAGAGGTTCCCTCTATATATATAGGGAAAAGCCTCAAAAATAAAGAAAAGACTTAAATATTAAAACCTGGTCAAAGATGAGTCTTTGTTGACTTTGGGACATTTTTTAATTTTTACATGTAATTACACATGAAAAAAGTACATGTGCAAATGTCCCAAGTCAATTACAAATTGCATGAGAATAATGGAGAAGAAAGCATGGAAGAATAGTTCAATTTTTATTGCCAGCCTTCTTTAAATGAGCATCGTACATGGTGATAGCTATCTGTATCTCGATACTATCTAGTGCAATAGTATTTTTTAAGACCACCTTAGCCCTGACTATGGCATTTCTCACTATTGTAATTAATTTTGCATGACTAGTTAACCTGGTTCTCAAATTATCTAGAGTTAACTGATTATCTAAGATACTATCCACAAAAGCCATTGAGAATGCTTTCTCCTTGAATTCTTTTCGGATCATACCTTCAAACTCTTGAATCATTTCTTCTGCTAAAATGAATTGGTTGTATTGAGAGGTAAGTCTACAAAGCAACTCCTCCAATTTGTGCAATAGACCGATATCACTTTGCTCACTGAGATCCTTCAAAGATTTGAGGTTGATGATCAATTCCTAAAGTACCCAGATCCTATATATCAATGATTCTTTAGTTTCAATATAAGAATCTCTATTAGTAATGATGCTGATTGATACTAGGGTACGCATTTTTAGCTCCTTCATCTCTATCCATTTTCTAAGATATTTATCTATGCTTTCAACCTCTTGAGAAATGACATTGATAAGATCATCTAATTATGTTCTCACTTTCCTCATTTTACCCATCTTCTCAGCCAACTCTATAAACAAGGAAATACCCTGTGCATGCATCTTATCCAAGTAGTCTTGAAGTACCTTACCCTTTAGATAAGTCCTTTTTGATTTCTAAATCATGGGATCATCTATGGAGAAAGCCTCTAGAGTTACCGCTTTTGGAGCAAAAGTGAATCTCCTTATCACTGTGGTCAATTATTCCACCATCGCCTTATAATGATCCTTCATTTCTCTTTCCATATCAAATTTGTGAATCATAATATCCAATATTTATTGCAAATCACTCTTAGCACCTTCATGAGTTATCTTTCTTAACTCAACTCGAGAGATAGAGTATCTATTCATATAAAAATTTTCAAGAGTCGCATCCTGTGGAGGTTTGGCTATTTCCAAAAAATTGTGCCCTTTATCTCTAATCATCTTCAAAAGGATCTTTGGCTTCTTAGGGGTCTTAGATTTTATTGGCACCATTTTATCGAAGTCAAAGTCATCTAGAGAGATGGTTTGTTTTTTCCTTTTGGGCGTGTAAGTCGATAACCAAGGTGGGAGAGCAGAAGCACTTATATTAACAACAGTCCCTATAGTTGGCATCACTAGGGTAGCACCTACACTACTAGTGGGAATAATGGATGTAGTATCAGTTAAAACCACACCTACTATTGAGTGATTGAGGGTAGAGCTATCTTTGATGTTAAAATATGGAGATGACAAACTAAGGATGGATCGTGATGAATGAAGAACATCTCCAAAAGTGCTTTGAGGGTCGCCAAAAATAATTTTAGGAGAGGTGGCTCCAGAAGAGGGAATACTAACTAGAGAAATAGGTGAAGGAGTTGCACTATGTGAGTGGGGTAGAGAATGAGAAATTCTTGTATCTAGCTACGCACCTTCTTGGAAAGATAGAGTTTTCATTCCCTATTGACTTGCAAGCCTGTCATTAGTTTCTATCTATTTTGTCTCTAGTTCTTCAGTACTTTGTTTCTCAACCCCCATATATATCATTTCTAGCTCTTTCTCCACAACTTTTGATTTTTTCATTACAAAAATGATCCTAGGCTTATGGGGCCTAGAAGGAGAAGGAACATCACTTTTATTCTTCATTCTATTTTCTGCTCTCCTCCTTGTCTCTTCGTGAAATTTAGCCTTGGATCCCATGATAAACTCTTTTAAGGTGATTCCCTTATTTGCTAACCAATCATTGGTGTTTACCAATATTGGTTTTAATCTCATTGTAATATCCCCAATTTCCTCTCAAATTTGAAACTGGATATTTTCTTGACTATCTTTCTGTATTTTACTTTTTAGATATTTTGCATGAGTAAAGATGCAATTTTGCAAGATAAATTCAAATAACAAATAAACCACAGTAAATCTCTTAACTGGAAAATCAATGCTCTTATTATTCTTCAAAATGATTACAATAATGAATTTATGGCATGCATATAAAAGAATATAAACATCATCTCAAACCCTGATCTTTTGCAAATCTGGAATGGCTCTAATACAGAATATCTTTATCTGTGCAATATCTAAATCAAAACTATAATGAAATAAATACCTAAAATCCCTATGATAACATCTGTGTAAAGTTATCTCTCAAACCTGTAAACCTCTGTGATAGCTTGTGGGTGAAGTTATCTCTCAAATTGGCAATAGATCAGCTGATATCTCAGAACCTCTGAATCACACACACTGAAGAGTGGATGTTCTCCAATGCAAATGGAATCCTAGGACCCTTGGCTCAGTCTTCACAAAAGAATTCTTCAAAATCAATAGTCAATAATCAATGGATAATCAATAATGGCCTCCATGAGGAACCCTTATACCCTCAAAAGATATGCTTGCCCTAATTAGGGTTTCTTAAATTAGAATTAGGGTTTTTATTAAAAAATAGGCTAAATAATTAATATTTGATTAAATCAATCAATATTAATATCTCCCTCAATACATGTTGGATCCTCGAACCATTTAAAGCTGGTGAACCAGGGAGTGATTCCACACATGACCATACCAAAATAAAGGTGCTTCACTGCATGTCAAATATCCCTAAATAATAGGAGCTTAGGCTAAATGTGTTTGAAATAACCTGAATGAAAGCAAACTATAGGAATTCTACAAATTGAAGCCAAGCCAATCTCCATCATGACCCTCTATCCATCTTATTAGCCTATGGAGGTCACATAATAGGCTAATCATCAAGTCTGTCAATGTCCACAAAAAAGGGGACATGAAAATCTGCCCCTCCAAAAATTGCTTGTCCCCAAGAAATCTTGGAACAATGAACCACTCGATCCACCTGGATCCCAAATGTAGTTATGCTCTGCACAGCTGTGAATCAATGTAAGTACCTACAACATCATCAAAAGTAGAACAAAGAGGGACCCATAATCAAACTGGTGAATGCAACTCAACCAAACTCTAAAAGCACAACTGCCACGGTCAAGAACACATGAGAAACAAACTCTCAGAGCATCATAACCCAAGTAAAATGGACAACTCAAACTACCAATTCCATCTATAAAAGATGGTGCCAATCCATCCCATAACTGATCCCTATGTAAAGGTGGCATGGCCAACTGTACCACACTATCATCTGTATGAGAAGAATCAATTTGGAGACTCGACTCCACTGGTATGCCAAACTCATTAGGACCAAGTACTCCCAAATCTTGAACATGTGTGTCAGCTCCAACAACATGTTCCTTAGCTACAACTGTAGGAATGTACTCACCAACAACACTCAATGTACTATCCTCTAAACATACCTCCATACTCTGAATGCCAGTGTCAGACTCATCCTCATCTAACTCTAAAGAAGTTGCTACTAAAACTATCTCATCATCACAATCTCCAACTCCCTCATCCTCTGTAACTAACTGAGAGTATGAATCCCCATGACTAAGCTCATCCTTATGTCTCTGAGAATCCTGGTGAGCCACCTTCATTGTCTCTACCTTAGGCTCTGAAGCCTCTACCTTTGACTCCTTGGAACTATCATGCTATTCAAAATATTTGGATTTCAAATCCTCATAATACTCCCATATTATATGATATGCCTTGCCCTTAGGCCTCAAATGACAATTGTGATTGGCATCATATGGATCTTTGCAGTATAAGCAAAGATTTCTCTTATTAACAGTAACACACCTGTTATCTCCTATCTCATAAGAATCATGGGACATGCTGCTATCTTGTCCAACTGATCTGTAGTGCTCCCTCTTCAGCTTAACAAAGTGATCAAAAGACCACCTCTCCCGAACTCAAGGAGTTAATAAGTCCCACTCCTCATTCAATGTCATATACCATGTGGATTTGTCTTCGAATGTAGGGTATGAAATAAATTCATTTAACCTCTTCAAACTTAGTTTCAACTTCTTCATATCATAGTCCCATTGTTTTTGAGTACTTGAAATACACATGATTTACTAGCTGATTCCCTTATGTGTACTCAAGTGAAAAAATAACTCACTTAAAGAAAAATAAAACAATGACTTAAGAAATAATAACTAAAAATTAGCTAATTTTAAAAGGACGCCATTTGCATGCCTTGCAAAGAAAGAAGAAAACTAGCGTTTCATGATGCAAGGAGTGGTTGACCACCAATTTGCGTTGTAGGCGCTGTTATGCATGACCATGAATTTTGCATTGTAGGCACTGTTATGCATGCAATCTAAAACTTTGTAGTCTAGGTAATTCAACAGTCAATAGTTGGTTATGCCAAGATTTGTGTAAGCTTTCGAACCCTCTATGTTTGTGCAACTTAGCTAATTTTAAAAGCTTTTGGCACTGTCATGTGTGGATATATTTATACCTTGAAGGAGATGCGCACATGGAGTGATATTGGGGGTTTTGAGTTTATGCCAAAACCTCCACCGACTTACTATACAAATCTCAGAAACAGGGTTCCCAATGTGTTGACTGAGAAGCAGATGGAGGAGTGCGATGAATTTGGGATATTGCATGCATAACAACGCTTCTCTTACCGTAACTATCTCTGTGTGCCCTAGCCCTCTGCCCTGCCTTTGTGTGCCTCTCTCTACATTCTATGCTGCTAACTTAAATCCCTACAAACCTCTACGTACCTGTAATACTTCTTCAAAACCTCTACATTTCTAGTTTCTACTGTTGATTTTCATGCACGTGACCCATGTTCTTGGCTTATACTGGGGAGAAAAAGCTTACGTTTGGCCAAAAAAGTTTTTGTAAATTACTAAAAACTGGCTAGAAACTGTTGACGACTTATGCCTTTGTAGATTGCCATCTATATATCTCATGCTAGCGTCATGCTTGGGAATGTCAAGTGGCTGCAACTTGTTCAGTTGGCACTGAGATTTGGTTAACTCCCCGGCCCCTTTTTTCTTCCTGTATGGCTTGGTACGGATCTGTATGAAATCCATATAGCAATGAATAAGAATATAGTACACCCTGTAGGCTGTGTGGTCCTAACTCTTGTGGCTGCATAAGATTGTCAAACCCTCAGGATGGCAGGATAAAGCTCTGATACCACTGTAATATCCCCAATTTCCCCTCAAATTTGAAACTAGATATTTTCCTGACTATCTTTTTGTATTTTGCTTTTTAGATATTTTGCATGAGTAAAGATGTAATTTTGCAAGATAAATTCAAATAACAAATAAACCACATCAAATCTCTTAACTGGCAAATTAGTGCTCTTATTATTCTTTAGAATGATTACAATAATGAATTTCTGGCATGCATATAAAAGAATACAAACATCGTCTCAAACCTTGATCTTTTACAAATCTGGAATGGCTCTAATACATAAGATCTTTATCTGTGCAATATCTGAATCAAAACTATAATGAAATAAATACCTAAAATCCCTGTGATAACATCTATGTGAAGTTATCTCTCAAACTTGTAAACCTCTGTGATAGCTTTTGGGTGAAGTTATCTCTCAAATTGGCAATAGATCGGCTGATATTTCACAACCTCTAAATCGCACACACTGAAGAGTGGACGTTCTCCAATGCAGATGGAATCCTAGGACCCTTGGCTTAGTCTTCATAGAAGAATTCTTCAAAATCAATAGTCAATAATCAATGGATAATCAATAATGGCCTCCATGAGAAACCCTTATACCCTCGAAAGATATGCTTGCCCTAATTAGGGTTTCTTAAATTAGAATTAGGGTTTCTAATTAAAAATAGGCTAAATAATTAATATTTGATTAAATCAATCAAGTATTAATATCTCCCTCAATACATGTCAGATCCTTGAACCATTTGAAGCTGGTGAACCAGGGAGTGATTCCGCACATGACCATACCAAAATAAAGGCACTCCACTCCATGTCAAATATCCCTAAATAATAGGAGCTCAGGCCAAATGTGTTTAAAATAACCTGAATGAAAGCCAACTATAGGAATTCTACAAATTGAAGCCAAGCCAATCTCCATCATGACCCTCTATCCATTTTATTAGCCTACGAAGGTCGCATAATAGGCTAATCATCAAGTCTATCAATGTCCACGAAAAAGGGGACATGACACTCATCCTCAAGGAGGTCAACCCTTTTTGAGACCATTGGATCGGGGGAAGAGGAGCATTGGTGACTTCTTCAGCATGATATCTATTATTTATCAGATCTTTGTCATCTACTAGATTTATAGGGATATCAGTGAACCCTAAATATTCTATTTGTTCAAGAGATAGTCTACTATAGTACATCTTTATGATATCTTCCACTATCCTCAAACTGATCCAAATGTCTTCGATCATAGGTTCATGGAACTGGGTCTTCCTCTTGATCATGTCCTTCACAACTCTATAGTCAAAATTGGGTCTCCTTTTGAAATGCTTCATGGTTACAAGTTGTATTTCAGTCTCCATTACCCTAGCTTTTGCAATGGTAAATACTGAGTACCTGCCAATTTCAATTGGGAACCTGAAACTAGGTTTCTTGAGTCCCATCTACTTATTATGTACGACAATAATTTGCCTACATAGCTCCATCAGGACCAATTTATCTAAGGGAAATCTTGGAAGCATATAAGGATAACCTTGGAAAAAGCCAACCCGTAGATAAAAAAAAGAAGGGAACTGTAAGAACAAATAGCTAAAGTCATTCACAACAGTCTAGGCTTCATCTAAAACTCTTTTCTATTCTAATTAGGGATCGAAGAGACATAAAAATACTATGAATAAAGTGTCATATACCCTCATAAATGATGGATAGAACCCTTCAATATGAGCTGAGGGTAATATCGATATACTAGGGTTGTTCTCCTATCTCCCTTTGATGTTAAACCTAAAAAGGTTCTCATTGAAGTTGTAATGTATACCAGGTATGAAGTTATGTAGAACTTTGAGGTAGTAGACACCTCTCTCAATTGTTCATGTAGAGCATTATTGATTTGTTCTTCCTACAAAATGACTTGTTTGCCTTGGAGGATTATCTTAATAAAGGGATACATGCATTTGTGAAATTGAGAGGAAGAAGATAAACCTCATACTCTGTTGAGAAGAGTAATCAAGTCACTGACCTCTTCTATAAAATCACTCCTTAGAAAGTTTTGTGGCCATCTAGACAAGTTTGCTCTAGGAGTTTTGAGCCATCTATTATTAATCACTTTCTTTGCCTTCTCAAGATCTTTATCATATTCCTTTTGTGCTTCAATGAAGTCAAGATTTAACACATCAGTAGTGATAGGTACATGAACACTTTGTTGATGAACTTAGGGTTTAGTCTAATTATTATGTTACCACTAGCATCTACCACAACCCTAGTATCCTTGTATAATTGAGCACACTGGAGAATGAACTCTATGTGATGAGCTACCATAGGAAAAGAGGAGACCAGATGAATATTACTCTCAATTATTCTCTTCATTTCAGATCTAGGATTGTTTTCTTTAATTCTCTCTATGAACTCAGTCATATCTATGTGCCCGATCTCTGTATCCATAATGTCATTGACATTAAAAGCAACTGAGGTGATTGGAAAAACACCTTGATATTGGTACTTCATTGTCTTTGACTTCTTTGGATAAACCTCAGTCATCGAGATGAGTCTTTATTGAAAGTATATTGATGAAGAAGGATCTTGAAGATAAACTGTGATAAGAATCATGATCGTGCAATTAGAGAAAATATTAAAAATCTGGGAAAATTACACGTTGGATGATCATGACAAGGGAAATGCACTTGAAAAGGCTAAAGTGTGATCAAGTTGAAAAGTGAAAGGGAAGTGGGCTCAGAAAAAAGAAAAATTGAAATCTCCTAGAGTTAGTAAAAATTAGAAGAAAAGCATGCATGGACGGCAAAAATTTCCATCCTTGCATGTTGAGAACTGTCATTATGCATAGGCGGTGAAAATTGCCACCTATGCATATTGAGGAAGGATTACATCAGTGGTAATTTTTGCCACCTATGCATGTGGAAAGTCATCGAGTTGTGCATAGGCAATGAAAATCACCGCTGATGCACTTAGTCAGAAGTTTCATGTAAGGGCGACATAAATTACCACCCTTGCAGTCATTGGCAAAGGAAGAACTGTGTGAGGGTGGCAATTTTTTCTGCCCTTACACGGGAAGAGTAGAAGGCAGTAATGGTTGTAAAAATCACTACCTTTACATGAAAAGAGGTAGAATGTGTAAGGGCAGTGATTTTTGCTACCATTACATGGGAAGAGTGGCCGACAGGTGCAAGGAGGGGAAGAGGGTTAGGCACAGATAGATTGCCTCCATGGGAAAAAGAGGAGGAAGGGGAAGAAGACAAAAACCTAGACCTAGAAGGAAAAAAGGAAAAATAACATGAATAAGAGAAAAAAAGCAAAAAACAAAATAAAAACCAAAACAAGAAGAGTAAAAATGTGAAACCCTACCTAAAAATTATGATACAATGCTTGAATTTGAGGAAAACATGATTCCACTTGCACACACAATCATCTAGATGTAGGAAGGAGGAGGAAATAAAGAGGAATGAAACAAAATGAGGCAAAAAAGGGATTAAATGGGGCAAAAATTGACCCCAACCACTCGGCGCTTGTGGCCATAAATGCCACGTGTAAAAACTGAGACCATGCAGGGGTGACAAAATTTGATGCCTCTACATGTGAGGTAAAAAAGGGATGTAGGGGTGGAAAAAATTACCACTCTTGCATGAAATGAATGAAAAATGTAAGGGTAGTGATTTTCACTACTCCTACATGAAGGATGCAAGGGCAATGAAAATTGCTGCGTTTGCACTAAAAACTAAAAACCACATGTAGTCGCGGTAAAATTTTCTGCCCTTACATGTAAACTCAAGAAAACTCCTAACTTGAAAAAATGAATATTTGTCATTTGATCGCATCAAGATCATAACAATTTTCACATTTTTTGGGAAACCATAACAAGGGAACATCACAAACTTTTAACAATGTTAGTTTGAGAAAACACGAGATCAAGAAAAGTTACCTCGAAAGATGAACTTAGAGTGAAAAGCACAAAATAGACAAGTTTCATAGGGGTTGTTCCAAAAATGAGTGTAGCTGATTTTGGGAACAACAACTCACTCTTGTTGGGAACTTCAATTGATCAAACCGATCAATGGGAGTAGAAACCAGTCTCTAAGTGCCTTCATCTAGGGCATTGGGCCATAGAGTCAAGCCAAGAAAGGAAAAGATGCAAAAAAACCAAATAGAAATAAATAAACATAAAAACTATACAAATGTACAAGTGAACTTATCTAATACTTCAAGGATTGAAGTGCTTCAGATGTTGCCCACTGTGAGGCAGTGAGAATGGCACTCCATCTTGATACTCTAGTAAGAAGCTATTTTCACCATAGACTTGATGAATGGTAAATAGACCTCTCCACAAAGTATCAAATTTGTCATGCATTCCTTTTAGTTCTCTCCTCTTGTCCCACAACAAGACTTGATCTCCAATCCAAAAATCATGCATCCTTGCCCTCTTGTCAAAGAGTTTCTTCACCTAATTTTGATGTGTAATAATCTAGTCCACTACCATGGTTCATTGCTCATCTAGTTCGGTTAGGCACATGATCCTTTTATCAATAAAATTTTTAAAGGTTAAATCTTTGATTGCTTTTGCCAACCTCAGTGATGGTAATTCTAGGGTGATTGGTATCTTTGCATTTAAACCATACAAAATTTGGAATGGTGACATCCCTATTTTCCTCTTGGGTGTAATCCTATCTACCCACAAAGTGTCAAATAGTGCTTTATGCCAAGTCCTCTGATTATCATCTACTAGTTTCCTGATAATAGTAACCAGATTCTTGTTGCTCGATTCTGCTTGGCAATTTTCTTATGAAAAATAATCAGAAGAGTGGGAGAGGGTAATTCCATAATAAAAGTAGAACTAGGTAATGTCATGAGAAGAGAAACAAGATGCAATATCTATTATAATCTTAGTTGTAACCCCAAATCAAGAAATAATATTCTCCTTAAGAAAATTAAATACCACTTTTGAAGTAGTTTGCTTAGTTGGAATGGCTTCCACCCATTTGGTAAAGTAATTAGTCACTATGAGAACATAATCATGTCCAAAATTTGAAGATGGGTTGACTGCACCAATGAAATCAATACCCCATTGTTGAAAAGGTTCTTCAATTACCACTAGCTTTAGGGGTAACATGGCCAATTTAGGTTTCTTGATGAACTGTTGACATAATTCAGACCTTCGTACCTATTTGTACGTGTCTTGAAATAGTGTAGGCCAATAGTATCTCGCTCCTAAAATTTTATGAGCCATCACTAGTGTAGGAAAATGTCATGCATAGGCCAGATTATGGAAGGACTCCAAAAGTTTACCTTGTTACGCCTTATCGACGTAGCGAAGAAATACCTCATCAAGGCTTCTCTTATACAAACCATTGTCCCACAAGACATAGTTAGCAGCTTTTAGCTATTGGGGATCAACCAACAATAGATTACACTTGTGAAAGCAATAAACACGAAAATAAAATAGATAGACAAGTAACTATAATGATAAACAACAAGAACAAGAGATACAAGAAACCACCCTGAAAACTTGTATTAACAAACTCTTTACAAAAGGAATACAATTGAAGAAACACCTCTCCTAGATGTATAGATCTCTCACTAGATCTCTATTCCTCAAGAGGTCTCTCTCTTAAGAACAATCAACTCTAACAAGCCTGGATTGATTCAATTCTGTACTGTTCTTCAACATACCAATTCAATGAACTACTACAATAATTCACACAAAACTAAGAAGATCTAATTCTACATATATAATTAGGAAACTTGAGCATGCACTTACAAAAAATAGTTAAGCCTCTTGAACAAGGGCTCTAAAAATAATATTACTAATAATAGAGACACGAGCTTAAGACTATAACTTAAACTCATCATGCAAACACTCGCTTCTATCCTCAGAAATAGCTTTCTGGACACACAGGTAACCAACGTCGGTTCCTGCTGCTTGCCTGTGACCGCCACCAGCCGACCCACTGCCGACGCCGGTGCCTCTGCAACTGCACCTAACCGACGTCGGTCACTCCTGACTGATGCCGGTGTTTGTGTAGACCTGAAACTGTCATAGTGTGCTCCTTGGTGAAGCTTTTAGCTCCACACCCTAACAATCTCCCACTTGGAGATAAACAACTGCACCAGTACCTGTACAGCAACATCTTCTATCTCCTCCATCTTCAGCTCAATCATGAAGACCAACAGAAGTTGAATGAAGATTCAACTTCTCCTTTGTAACCGGCTTGGTTAACATATCAGTAGGATTCCTATCCGTATGGATCTTCTCCAACTTCAACTCACCATCTTCCAATACCTATCGTATGAAGTGATACCTTAGCTGTATGTGCTTTGTTCTTGAATGAAAGGCTGAATTCTTAGCCAAATGGATTGCACTCTGACTGTCACTATACAATTTGCAACTCTCATGCTCCCTACCAAGCTCATCCATGAACCGTGTCATCCATATCATCTCTTTGCTAGCCTCTGTGGCTGCAATATACTCTACTTCTGTAGTTGACAAGGTAATAACCTTCTACGACTTAGATATCCAGCTAACCGCCATTCCACCTACAGTGAAAACATAACATGTAGTGCTCCTCCTGCCATCCAAATCACCTGCCATATCTGAATCTACATAACCATGTAGAGAAGTATCTGAACCTCCATAGTACAAGTGCCTACTGCTGGTTCCTCTCAGATATCTAAGGATCCACTGAACTGCTATCCAATGTTCCTTACCTAGATTGGCCATATACTTACTTACCACTCCCACTGCTTGGGTAATATCCGGTCTAGTACACACCATTGCATACATCAAACTCCCTACTGCAGAAGAATATGGAACCTTACTCATGTACTCTACCTCATCATATGAATTAGGACATTGTTCTTTACTCAACTTAAAATGTCCAGCCAAAGGTGTGCTTACCGGTTTAGCATCCTGGATATTGAACCATTTCAACACCTTCTCCACATAATCTTCTTGAGATAGTATCAACCTGTGATTTTTCCTGTCTCTCTTAATGCTCATGCCAAGGGTTTTCTTTGCTGCTCCCAAATCCTTCATAGCAAACGTTTGAGCTAATTTCACTTTAAGCTCAGAGATATCCTGCATGTGTGATCCTACAACCAGTATATCATCTACATACAACAATAGAATAATATATCTACCATTATCAAATCTCTTGAAATACATGCAATGGTCAGATTGACACCTACTGTAGCCATGCTCAGTCATAAACCTGTCAAACTTTAAGTACCATTGCCTAGGAGCTTGCTTGAGGCCATACAAGCTTTTCTTCAATCTGCACACAAAATTCTCCTTACCTTTGACCTCAAATCCTTCTGGCTATTCCATATAAATTTCCTCATCCAAATCTCCATGAAGAAATGATGTCTTAACATCTAGCTGCTCAAGATGCAAATCCTCGAAAGCAGCCAAAGACAATGCAACCCTTATAGAAGTCATTTTAACAACAGGAGAAAAAATCTTGCCAAATTCAATACCTGGCTTTTGTGCAAATCCTTTTACCACCAATCTGGCCTTATATCTCATCTATCCATTCTCACCTTCTTTCAACCTGTAGGTCCATCTGTTCTTGAGTGTTCTCTTACTGGCTGGCAATTCAACCAAATCCCATGTTTGGTTCTCTCTTAAGGACTCCAACTCCTCAACCATGCCACGCTCCCATTGACTCTTGGAATCCACCTGTATTGCTTTTTCAAAACTCTCTAGTTCTCCACCATCAATTAGCAATAGATAAAATAAAGAAGGAGAATATCTAATTGGAGGCTTACTCACCCTTTCTAACCTCCTGATGGGTGTCTGAGACTCGTTCACAACACGCTGTCCACCCAAATTCTCTGATAGTGACCGACCTCGGTCACCTCCAGACCTGTTACTGGCCGATGCTGGTTTTGTATGACTGACGCCGGTGCCTGTCCTACCGACGTCGGTCTTTGTATGGCTGACCTCAGTTTCTGTTCTACTGGTGCTGGTTCCTAATCTGCCGACATCAGTCTCTGTGTTTTCCTGCAAGTGATTATTTCTTTTTCCCGTGAGCTGATATTGGACCTTCACCTCATCCAATTCACCATTGCTCTGCTTAGATTGATTCAGCTTCCTTAGCTGATCACAATACATCACTCTTTCATTGAAGACAACATCACGGCTCCTAATTACTTTGTTAGTTTCTAGATTCCATAATCTGTAACCAAAATCATCTGAGCCATAGCCAATAAACGTGCACCTCATAGACTTAACATCAAGCTTCTTTCTATTTTCTTTATCTATGTGCACAAAGGCTTCACAACCAAAAACTTTGAGATATGAGAGATCAACCTTTTTACCTGTCCATGCCTCTTCTGGAATACCACCATCCAGAGCTGTAGAGGGTCCTCTATTAATCAGGTATACTGTAGTGTCAATAGCTTGTGCCCAAAACTGTAAGGGCAAATCGACATACAATCTCATACATCTTGTACACTCCATTATTGTCCTGTTCATCCTTTTAGCAATTCCATTCTGCTGAGGTGTCCTTGGAACCATCCTTTGCCTGCGAATTCCATGCATATAACAATAATCTCTAAACTTATAACTGCAAAACTCACCACCATTGTCAGATCTCAGGCACTTCAATCTTTTACCTGTTTCATTCTCAACCATAGCTTTCCAAATCTTAAAAGTCTCAAATACATCAGATTTTCTTCTAATATAATAGATCCATACCTTCCTTGTAGCATCATCTATGAAAGATACATAGTACTGTGATCCTCCAATGGAAGCAACCTGAGCTGGTCCCCACACGTCTGTGTGAACAAGCTACAACTTATGCCTCTTCTTAGTAGACCCAGTCTTGAGAAAACTAACCCTTTTCTATTTTCAAAATACACAGTGCTCACAAAACTCTAGATCTATGCCTTTTAAATCTGAAAGCATACCTTTGGACTTAAGAATTGACATCCCCTTCTCACTCATGTGGCCAACCCTTGAGTGCACCAATTTAGCATCCACATCTAAAGTAGATAATACAGAAGGAGATTTGTTAGTAACACAATTACACAAATAGAGAGTACCTTCTCTCTTACCTCTGGCCATAACAAGTGCACCCTTGGTCACCTTCCAAGATTCTGTTGTGAGAGTTACTGTACAACCCTCATCCCCTAACTTTCCTACAGAAATCAAATTTCTCTTCAAGCTAGGAACATGCATCACATCTCTCAACACCCATGTGTTGCTATTCTGCATCTTTAGCTGCACTTTACCTTTGCCAATTATTTTACAGGGCTCATCATCCCCTAGATACACTATTCCAAAGTCTCCATGGATATAGTCACTAAAATATTCCCTGTTAGGGGTAGCATGAAAAGATGCACCAAAATCTAACACCCAAGATTCTATATTATTATGTAAAGAGAAAATTAAAGCATCTTGTGCAATACCTGCAACCTTGGCTTCTTCCTTTCCTTTGTGCTAATTGTCCTCCTTAGGCTTTGACCAACAATCTCTACTTATGTGCCCCATCTTTCCACAATTCCAGCATTGTGGTCTTCTGCCATTTCTGGATTTAGATCTGCCTTTCCCCTTAGATTTGGATCTTCATATGCCTTTCTTGCTCTTCTCTTTCTGCCTCCGCCTGCTCTCAAAACTTAAAGCATTCCCATATGTCTCTTCTGTGCTTTTCTTGCTAATTTCCTCATTCAAGATAACACTAACAACATCCTCTACTTTCAAAATATTTGATGCAGATGCAGTATTACTTACTGCCATTACTAAGCCATGCCAGCTTTCAGGCAAAGAACATAATATTAAAAGAGCTTTTATTTCATCATCAAACACTATATTGACTGAACTTAATTGATTCACAATTCCATTGAAATCATTTAGGTGAGTAGAAACAGATCCACCTTCATTCATATGCAAATTAAATAACTACTTCATAAGATATACCTTATTAGAAGCTGAGGGTTTTTCATACAAATTTGCTAACGTAGTCATCAACTCTACCGTAGACTTTGCTTGTGATAAATTAGATATCACAGTGGATGCTAGACTCAGTCTTATAGACCCCAGAGCTTTTCTGTCAAGAACTTCCCATTCTTCATCCTCCATGTCTTTGGGCTTCTTTGCAACCCCACCTAACGGTAAGTAGAGATATTTTTGATACAGATAATCCTCTATCTGCATTCTCCAATGTTGGTAATTTTTGCCATTGAACTTTTCCATTCTCAATTTACTTTCATCTGCCATTACTTCTCCCACTCAAATAGAAATCCCTGCAGAAACCCCTGTGAGAACCTGTAATCAATACACACTACACAGATCTAAACCACCTGTTAGTGAACCTGTGCTCTGATACCACTTGTTGGTATCAGCTCTTGAACCTGCAAGCAATGCTTTGATACCACTTGTTGGGGATCAACCAACAATAGATTACACTTGTGAAAGCAATAAATGCAGAAATAAAATAGATAGACAAGTAACTAGAATGATAAATAGCAAGAACAAGAGATACAAGAAACCACCTTGAAAACTTGTATTAACAAACTCTTTACAAAAGGAATACAATTAAAGAAACACCTCTCCTAGATGTATAGATCTCTCACTAGATCTCTATTCCTCAAGAGCTCTCTCTCTCAAGAACAATCAACTCCAACAAGCCTAGATTGATTCAATTCTGTACTGTTCTTCAACATACCAATTCAATGAACTACTACAATAATTCACACAAAGCTAAGAAGATCTAATTCTACATATAGAATTAGGAAACTTGAGCATGCACTTACAACAAATAGTTAAGCCTCTTGAACAAGGGCTCTAAAAATAATATTACTAATAATAGAGACACGAGCTTAAGACTACAACTTAAACTCATCATGCAAACACTTGCTTCTATCCTCAGAAATAGCTTTCTGGATGCACAAGTAACCGACGTCAGTTCCTGCTGCTTGCCTGTGACCACCGTCGGCTAACCCACTATCGACGCCGGTGCCTTTGCAACTGCACCTGATCGACGTCGGTCACTCCTGACCAATGCCAGTGTCTGTGTAGACTCGAAACTATCATAGTGTGCTCCTTGGTGAAGCTTTTAGCTCCACACCCTAACATTAGCTTAACATTCCTTTTTTTCTTTTTAGGATAGATGGGTGGGACACTCACCATAGGTAATAAAATGAATGATATTGGAATACCACTCATCAATAGTAGCGATGAAGAGGACTGTAGGCATGTCTTTAACCTCTAATTCTTTATTTCCTATTTCCTTGGGGATATTATCAATAATCAACTGGCAGAGCCCCTTTCTCACATAAGCTTTATGGGTTTGATATCAAGATCAAACTCCTAAATCTTAGCAATCCAATTTCCCCTTTTAGTACCAAACTCTTGTTGAGTTAGAATGGACTTCATCATTGTGTCAAGCACCAAAACAACAGTATGCGAATTTAAAATATAAAATATGAAATGCTTTACTTCCTTAATCATAGCATAAGCATTCTTCTCCATATTTGAATATTTTAATTCATGAGCTTTGAGAGGACAACTCATAAATTATATGGGAGATTCCACACCTTTATTTTGCTGAACCAAAATAGCTGAAAGTGTATGCTCAAAAGCATACTTGTATATTATGAAGTCCTTGGTATAATTTGGGTAAACCAAAATTGGTGCATGAGCAATCAATTTTTTAATGTCTTCAAATGCTGATTTGCCTTTTATAGTCCATCAGAAAGTGGCTTTGCTCTTCATCATGTCCATAATGTGGCGAGTCTTCTCTGTAAATGCCAGAATGAATCTTCGTAGAAAATTCACCTTTCTAAAGAAAGAATGAACTACAGTCTTACTAGAAGGAAGAGCAAGACTTTGAATTGATTTGACTCTTTTTGAGTTAATTTTTATACCTTCATAGGATACAGTGTGCCTAAGAATCTTACCTTCTATAACCCCAAAAACTAGCTTACTGGGATTAAGAGAAATACTATTTTGCTGACAATGTTCCAACACTTGTTGTAGATAATGTAGATGATCAGGATGATGTTTGGAAAAAATGGTCAAGTCATCAAGAGATACCACACTAAACTTTCCCATTTCATCTTTCAAAGTAAGATCCATTGCTCTTTGGAAGGTAGTGCCAGCATTGATCAAACTAAAAGGCATTTTGTAATATGCAAAAGTGCCCCAAGGTGTAGTGAAAGCAGTCTTATGTTGATCTGATTCATTGACTTCTACTTGATTATACCTAGAAAAACCATCTAATATTGATAACATTTCTAAACCAGTCACCATTTGCAACACTTGATCCATAATGGGTAGAGGGTACTTATCTTTTAAAGAGGATTGATTTAGGTTTTTGAAACCAACACATATACAAATTTCTCCATTTTTTTTCTCATGGGAACTATGTTAGCAATCTAGGTGGAATGATGAATTGGAAAAATAATTCTTGCATTCAACATTTTATGGATCTCAGAAAAGATAGTACCTGATATTTTGGGGTTGTATTGCCTTTGTTTCTACTTGTAAGGAAATGACCCAACTTTAAGAGGAATTTCGTGCTGAATTTCTTTAGGCTGAGAGATTTCAAATCATCGTAAGAATATGCCACAACATCAAGAAGAGTAATGAATTTGAGCTTTTCATTATAAGTGCAATAATTCTCAATGTTAACCATTTTGAGAGTTTTTATTGTACTCAAATTCACCTGATCAAATTCCTTGAAGGAACTTAAATCCACTTGTCGCTACTTGACATACCTGTCATGCTTATCAAACAATCTCTTGAGAGAGACCAAACTTTTTGAAATTTTATTTCCCTTGAGTTTAAGGAACTCTTCACCAGTTTTGGAATTTACTTCGGGGATTGATTCTCGTAGTGGAGATTCTCTTCCTTCAAAATAAATATCTTCAAAGCTATCCATCTTTTCTAGAAAAGCAATGATTTGATTAACATTGTTAAACACCTACCAATGACTAGCATTATCAGGTACACTAGGTCAAAAGACCAACTCAATGGTGTACTTGTCTCCTTTAAAATCCTTATGGAGAACCATGAGGGTTGCAGAGACCACCAATGAATCTGTGTGATCATTAAATTCTCTCAGCATAGCAAAAATATTGAAAGCATCAAAACATTAAATATAATCCCATACTAGATTATGATAATGTTGTAACATTTCATTTATAGTTTGGTATAGGTTCCTTACCTGACAAACCACCAGTTCAGCATCTCCCTGAGCATGAAGAATATTAATACCTTTAACATGAGTAGCTTTCAATCCAAGTAGTAAAGACTCATACTCGATAGTGTTATTAGTATTGTTGAACTGCAACTTATATGAATAAGAGAAAATGTTTCCTCCAGGGGAGATCAAAACAATTTTGGCTCCAGAACCAGTAGAAGAGAAACTGCCATCAAACTCTAAAATCCAGACATTATCAGAATTTGATCCTTTCAGAAACATCTCTTCATTATTCAAGGAAGATCATTTGTTGTCTGAACTTTGCTCTAACAATTCTTCTAACATTATATCTAATTTTTTTTTAATTGCCACTAAAAGGACTTCCATCTAATGAGGTGAAAATGTCTTCAGTAGTCAGGAAATAGTTACCCATTCTTTATGATTCAAATAAAATTTGAGCTTTGGGATCTGATGTTTGGGTAATTATAAATTTCAACTCTTTTTTAGGAAGTAATTTTTTCATGATGCCTTTAACAGGTATCCTTGCTTCAGACAGGTCCATATTCAATTCTCCACTTACGTCCTTGCAAAAATTATGCCTGATCAGAATGCCATAAGAGGCTAGAACATCAGCTACTAAGACTATCATTTTGATCCTTTTCTCTGAAAAAGTTGCAAACACAAATTGGTCATCTTTGATTTGACCTAAGATTGGTACTTGCTTGTTCTCCATGGAGAAACATCTCCTAAAAGTCTTAGTCAAAGTAAGACCAAGAGAATCTCCTACCTTGGCAGGCATAACATTATCAGAGGCCCCAAAGTCTATTATACAGTTACTCAACTTATGACCATTTATCAACAGGGAAACATAGAAAGGTTCTATCTTCCCAGGGGCAACAAGAGGATTAGCGACAAGATTATTCTGGGTGGATTTTTTCTTGGAGGCATTGTGAGTCACTTTTGGAAAATATTTTCCTATAGGGGTAGTTTTAATTTTTACGTATTTAGACAACCTATCAAACTATTTAGGATTAGCTCGCATGTACTCAATCTCAGTCATTTGAATCTTGGTCTTTTTGGCATGATAAATTATATCAAATAATTGAAATGAACTAGAGACACAGGGGGAAACACATTATCCTGATCTTTATTGGTTTTGGCACTGGTCTGAGAGATAGAAGTAGAAGATACGGGATGGTTTAAGGTACTCACTTTCTTATTAGTCACTAGGTCTTTTGATTGGAAAGGTAGTGAAGTCCCCCATTTAGCATTAGAAACTACTAGCTGTGGTTCTTATCCTACTTTTTATTTATCAGCTTGTTGAGCTGATTGGTTCTGGGACCTGGTAAAAATAGCATATAATCTATCAAACACTTCTCCCTTACTTCTAGCTTCATCTTGATAATCTAGGAAACCAATATTGGAGTTGCTAGCTAATTCTTCTTCTTATTCTACAAAGAGAATAGCATCATCTTCTTGGTCCAACTCAAGTTGGAGTGAGGAATCATGTTCAGCTTCAAGGTAACCAACTACTGAGTTAGCTGGTGCTGCTTCAATGGCAAGTTTTCCTTATGGGGGAGGCAGATGATTTAGTTACCCTTGATTTCTGGTAGCATTGCCTTGATATGACTAGTTCTAAAATATCTTCCTTAGCATATCCTGATAAGGAGTAGACATACCTTGGGCCATTTGTCTTTTCAAGGCTAAAAGTTCATTTGTCAACTTTTGCACCATAGGATCTATGGTGCTCATGGAAGAACTTTTAGCAGTTGAAGAAAATTTATTTTTATTGGAATCTTTTCTAATCTTACCCACTAAGATAAGATCATCCTCGACCTCAGTAGCCAAATTTTGGGCTATAGCAAGATCCATATGACCAGCCCACCTCAATAGAAAAATTACTTTAGGAAGTTGCAAGTTGATGAAAAAATACTTGAGGTTCTCTGGTGTAGGCTAAGCAATCATAGGAATTCAATTTCTCAGCTTATCAAACTTAGCAATGAAGTCTTGCATAGGTCCATGAGGTTCCTTCTTCATTTGCATAAGTTGAGCCAACAAGGCATGTGCATCTTTAGTGGGTTTGAACTTGGCCTCAAACTTGGCCTTAAGCGTATTCCAATCAATATAGTTTGAGCTTGAAGGTGATAAAACTAGTCAGCAACAGTGCCTTCCAGAGTTTCCACAAATAGTCTCATCCCTATATCTTCATATTCCACACCTATCACACCACATGCTATGGAAAAGGTGATAATATGCTCATCAGGATTAACCTGCCTGTCGCCATAAAATTTGGGGAAATTCTTTCTCAAACTATGAGGTAATTTGTGTAAAGGTGGGGCTACATTGAGAGGACCAAAAGAGTTGCCCCAAAGACCTTGGGCCACCATGAGATGATGATTGAAAGGAGGGATAACAAATTTTGGTGGGGTAAGTATAGATTAAACTCTACTATCACTAAGACTAAAAGCTTCATTTGGTATTGGAGATCTGACATTGGTAGGAGGAAAACTCCTAGCATGCTGAAGATGAGATGGTGGAGGAGAGATCTCAAAATTATTTCATTGCACTAACTTGAATATGGGATCAAAAATACCTTGAGCTCTATGGCTTCACGTGTATAGTGGATCTGCTAGAGTGAAAAACTAAACAATGATTATAAATGATTCAATTTGAAGCTTGAGGCTTCAAAGTGCACGTTCATGTCTCCAACAAAGTGTGGAGCTGCCAGAGTATGAATAAGACCATATAATGGATATGAATATAAAATGGAAATGGATAAGGATAAGAACTGCTTCAATCTAAAGCTTGGGGCTTTAGATTGCATGTAATGTCCCCAGCGGAGTCACCAAAAGCTGTTGGGTGAATATTTTGTCATCAAGAAACTGATGGTAAAATGAGTATATCAACCATAGTACAAGGAGATTTATACGGTAAAATGTGTGGGTTTACCACATCATAGTGAGATAAATCTCTCCTCTCATCAAGTGAAGGTTCCCTATAACCTACTTATATATTAATATGAATTGAAAATAGACTCAAGGGTGAGATTACACCATCCATCTCTCTTTTTTTAGAGATGATGTTTACAAGGCAAAAGAGAAATCTTGATTAATGACTGAAAGCATTTCTCTTCTTTCAAAAATGATGTTTAGTAAATGGCAAAAAATCTTCTCGGATAGTAACTAGATCTACGAGAAACCCATGAAAGAAAAAAGTCTTTTGTTGCTCCCCTTATTGATTTGAAACAGATGTAACAGTAGAGTGAAATGCAACTCAAAGTCATCACCTAAAACTACAACAAAGTGTAAGATCACAAAGGATAAAATTAGTTCAAAGCCTTTCTAATATCCTTTCCACTAAAACATGGAAAACATGAACTAAAGGTAATTATAGCAGCTCAAAGTCTTCATAATTAACTTTAGAATGTCTTCAAATAATTTCCACACACACTATCTATTTAATCAAATAGATGAGAGATTATTAGGAAAAAAAACATAAGAACGATCTCCTAAATAACACAAATTATTCCAACACAAAGTCTAAAAATAACCTGCTTTCTCATTCATTCAAAAAAATATGATTTACAATATGAGATCAAAGTCTTAGGAAGCATCTCAATTTTGGTAATGATTTTGTTCTCAATTATCAAAAAGAAAAGATCCTTTACAAAAGAGGCTCCCTCTATATATATAGGGAAAAGCCTCAAAAATAGAGAAAAGACTTAAATATTAAAACCTAGTCAAAGATGAGTCTCTATTGACTTTTGGACTTTTTTGGATTTTTACATGTAATTACACATAGAAAAAGTACATGTGCAAATGTCCCAAGTTAATTACAAAGTGCATGAGAAGAATGGAGAAGACAACATGGAAGAATAGTTCAATTTTTATCACCGACCTTCTTTAGATAAGCATCATACATGGTGATAGCTGTCTATATCTTGATACTGTCTGGCACAATAGTATTTTTGAAGACCACCTTAGGCTTGACTGTGGCATCTCTCACTGCTATGATTGATTTTGCATGACTAGTTAACCTAGTTCTTATATTGTCTAGAGTTAACTGATTATCTAAGATATTGTCCATAGAAGCCATTGAGAATACTTTCTCCTCAAATTCCTTCTGGATCATACCTTCAAACTCTTGAATCATTTCTTCTACAAAAATGAATTAGTTATTTTGAGAGGTAAGTCTGCAAGGCAATTCCTCTAATTTGTGCAATAGATTGATATCACTTTGTTTGCTGATATTCTTGGAAGATTCAAGGTCACTGATCAATTCTTTAAGAACCCAAATCCTATATATCAATGATTCTTTAGTTTCAATATAAGAAACTCTATTGGCAATGACATTGATTGATACTAGGGTACATATTTTCAGCTCCTTCATCTCTGTCCATTTTCTAAGATATTTATTTGTGCTTTCAACCTCTTGAGAAATGACATTGATAAGATCATCTAATTCTATTCTCACTTTCCTCATTTTAACCATCTTCTTAGATAACTTTGTGAATAGGGAAATCCCCTGTGCATGCATCTTATCCATGTAGTCTTCAAGTACCTTCTATTTTAGATAAGGCCTTTCCACTTTCTGAATCATGGGATCGTCTATGGAGAAAGCCTCTAGAGTTACCACTTCTAGAGTAAAAGTGAATCTTCTTATCACTATGGTCAATTGTTCCACCATCACCTTATAATGATCCTTCATTTTTATTTCTCTGTCAAATTTCTAAACCATAATATCCATTGCTGATTTCAAATCACTCTTAGTGCCTTCATGAGTTATCTTCCCTAACTCAACTCGAGTGATAGAGTAGTTGCTCGTATCAAAATTTTCAAGAGCCGCATCCTATGGAGGTTTGGTTATTTCCAAAAATTTATGCCCTTTATCTCCAATCATCTTCGAAAGGATCTTTAGCTTCTTGGGGGTCTTAGATTTTACCGGCACCATTTTATCGAAGTCAAAGTCATTTGAAGAGATGGCTTATTTTTTTCTTTTGGATGTGTAAGCTGAAAACCAAGGTGGGAGAGTAGAAGCACTTATATTAGCAATAGTCCTTGTATTTGGCATCACTAGGGTAGCACCTACACTACTAGTGGGAACAATGGATGTAGTATCAATTAAAACCACACCTACTATTGAATGATCGAGGGTAGAGCTATTTTTGATGTTAAAATATAGAGATGACAAACTAGGGATGGATCTTGATGAACGAAGAACATCTCCAAAAGTGCTTTGAGGGTCACCAAAAATAATTTTAGAAGGAGAGGTGGCTCCAGAAGAGGGAATACTGACTAGAGAAATAGGTGGAGTTGTAACTTGTGAGTGGGGTAGAGAAGAAGAAATTCCTGCATCTAGCTGTGCACCTTCTTACGGAGATAGAGTTTTCATTCCATATTGACCTACAGGCCTGTCATAAGTTTCCATCTATATTGTCTCTAGTTCTTCGGCACTTTGTTTCTCAACCCCCATATCTATCATTTCTGGCTCTTTCTCAACAACTTTTGATTTTTTCATTACAAAAATGATCCTAGGCTTATGGGGCTTAAAAGGAGATGGAACATCAATTTTATTCTTCATTCTATTTTCCTCTCTCCTCTTTGTCTCTTCTTGAAATTTAGACTCTGATCTCGTGATGAACTCTTTTAAGGTGATTCCCTTATTTGCTAACCAATCATTGGTGTTTGCCAATATTGGTTTAAATCTCATCCTCAAGGAGGTCATCTCTTTTTGAGACCATTGGATTAGGGGAAGAGGAGCATTGGCTATTTGTTCAGCATGATATCTATTAATGATCAGATCTCAATCATCTACTAGATTTGTAGGGATATGAATGAGCCCCAAATATTCTATTTGTTCAAGAGATAGTCTACTATAGTCCATCTTTCTGATATCTTTTGCTATCCTCAAATCAATCTAAATGTCTTCGATCATATGTTCATGGAAATGGGTCTTCCTCCTGATCATGTCCTTCACACCTCTGTAGTCAAAATTAGGTCTCCTTTTAAAATGCTTCATGGTTACAAGTTGCATTTTGGTCTCCATTGCCCTAGCTTTTGTAGTAGTCAATACTAAGTACCTGCCAATTTCAATTAGGAACCTGAAACTAGGTTTCTTGAGCTCCATCTACTTATTATGTATGATAATAATTTGCCTACACAGCTCCATCAGGACCAATTTATCTAAGGGAAATCTTAGAAGCATATAGGGATAACCTTGGAAAAATCCAACCCACATATAACAAAAAGAAGGGAACTACAAGAACATATAGCTGAAGTCATTCACAATAGTCTCGAATTCATTTGACATGCTTTTCTGTTCTAATTGGGGATCGAAGAGACACAAAAATACTACAAAGAAAGCATTTTTTACCCTCCTAAAATGATGGATAAAACCCTTCAATGTTAGGTAAGGGTAATATTGATATAGCAGAGTTGTTCTCTTATCTCACTCTGATGTTAAACCTAGAAAGGTTCTCATTGAAGCTATAATGTATACCATGTATGAAGTCATGTAGAACTTTGAGGTAGTAGACACCTTTATAATTGCTCATGCAGAGCATTGCTGATTTGTGTTTCCTAGAAAATGAATTGTTTGCCCTGGAGGATTATATTAATGAAGGGATACATCCATTCATGAAATTGAGAGGAAGAAGATTGTTAAGCATAGGATATACTAAGAGGGGGGTGAATCAGTATATCATGTATCTTATAAAAATTTCCCTTTATCAAATTCCACTTAATCAAACTTTTAAGATATGCAATAAAACTCAAACAATAAACATCACACAAGATAGAGAGAGACACCAGATATAACATGGAAACATAATGTGGGAAAAACCATGGAGAACAATTTCAAGTATATTCGTGAGAACAAATCCATAGGAGCACCATACCCCTTTGCTGAGTACCAACCTTAGCTATAATTCGTGAGTACCAACCAACAAGAGCTTCAAACCCCTTTGCTGAGCACCAGCCTAACTACTATTTATGAGCACCAACCCATAGGAGCACCAACCCAGTTACAATTCGTGAGCACCAACCCATAGGAGCACCAACCCCTTTGTGTATACCACACACCTATCTCTCAATGTTGTTATCTCAACAAATGATAGATCAATACAACATCTCCTTCCTCTCTCTCACCTTTGCTCTTCTAAGCTAGATATAACAAATACAAATCATATTCATCTCTCACAATTTCTCTTCTAAGCTAGGTATTATAATATCAAATCAACCTCTCACTCTCATATTACAAATAGCTTCTCAAGCCTTTATTTATAGCTTTCCAAATGACCTTTGGCCTTCCCCCTTTGTGACCCTTCATTCCTCATGGAAAATGGAACCAAACTTGGATGACCCTTCATATTCAAGCCTTTGAAAAGTCATGTGGTGACCCTTCATGACCAAAAACGTCCTTCCCACTTTTGTCCTTATCTTTGGTGACTTTTCATATTCCTCAAAGTGTCCCTTCATGAGAAATTGCACCCTTACTCTTTTGTCTTCACTTGGTGACTCTTGGTATTCCCCAAGATGACTCTTCATGGAAAAATGCATCCTATCCTTCTTTTGTCTTTATCCCGTGGCTCTTCAACTTCTCCATGGGCCCATCTTTTGTCTCATATGCAACAAAAAATACATTCATTAATATTAAATAAATATTAACTCATACTAGCCAAGATATATTTATTACAAACAACATTAAATGCAATAGGGCTTTTATCACCAATAATGCTAAACCTTTGACATCAATGACAATATTTCCAACAATCTCCCCCTTTGTCATTGATGGTAACCTCAATCTTGAAACTGCCACATCCTATCACCTACACATATTGTCATCTAAAAACATACAGTAACTCCCCCTTACTATAGCAATATGTACCTATTCCTTGTACCTATTTTTTACACCTATACCTATACTTGTTATTATCCTCCTTTGACATCAATGGCAAAGGGACTACCTGGAGCTAACACGTAGCTCCCCCTCAGTTGATGCTAAACATCAATGGTAGGAAGTAATAAAAATTACTCCCAACTCCTCTTGTGTGTCTTTGAGAAGATAACTGATTAAAACATTGCTTGCCCTTTGAGAATCTGCAATCAACTCATTTGAATATTTTCTTCTAATCTCAAAACCTTCCACATGAAACTTAAAGGTGTATCCTTGATCACATATATGACTCACACTCAAAAAATTATGCTTACAAAACATTATTAGCTTTGGTTCTACTAATATCCAAACTTAAAATACGTTTTCCAGCTATCCTGGCAGTGGTTTTATCTCTGAATCTCACTGTACCACCATTGATCCTCTTTAGAGATATGAATTTAATTTTATCTCCTATCATATGCCTTGAACATCTGATATCAATTAACCATGGCTGATCTTTACCTCTCACATGTAGAGCTGTCTACATGTTGTTTCTTCTGCCATGAACATGTCTGAACCTTTTCCCTGATGAATGGAGATTTGAAACTCTGATCCTCTTTGATTGAATCTACATGAGTATCCTTTTCCTTCTTTTTGAAAATGTTAGCTCTTTTTCAACATTCTAATTTCTTGTGACCATAATCATTTGAAACACTTTAAAACTTTAAAACATTGCATATGCAAGAATCATTCTAATAGCCTTAAACCATACTACTGATGCAAAATTTTCTTCAAAAATATATTCCCTCAAAAGATATAGAAATTAATCTGCCAACTCACCTTCTTGTCATGCAACATAGCCAAGACCCAAAAGCATCCACCATGCTTCAATTTTTCTTAAACGTGTCTCCTTGAAGCCTCGAAGAGACACCCCACACAAAGGGTCCTAGAAACAAATCTCAGGAGATTCCCACATCTCCTCTATTTCTTCCTTGATCTTCTTATGTTTTTCTTTTAGAATCCATTTAAGCATGTCTAACCTTTTTGCCCTACTAACCTTATCATTTATTATGTTTTTCATCTTCTCAACTTTTGCAACTATGTTATCTTGACAAAGCTCATGCTCAAATGTAACAAGAGATTTTACATAATCCTTCCTATCTGATTCTTTATCTACTATAACAAGTAATTCATTTTCATTCTTGAACTCAACCTAATCAAAATTTACTATTTTAGGTCTGCAAACCTTAATTTGACTCTTCTCATATCTTTTAGGGGTTCTGTAACCTTTGACGTACTTTAAAGATCTATTTACTTGTTTTGGACATAATTTAGCAATATGGCCAACCTTATGACAACAAAAGCAAACAATATTTCTCATACCTTTTTATTGAATGTGACTGAGATCTCCCTTTGACTGATTGCTTCTCCTCATACAATCTTTTGCCCTATGACCAACATGATGACAAACAAAACAATGGTCATGAAAAGAATTTGAAAACTTGAAAGCATTGGGCTGCTTGATTGGCTTCTTTGATTTGCCTTCAAAACCTGCATCTTTCTTTCCTTGGACCAATATTTCATGATCTTTCTCAACCTTGATTATAAGCTTCTCATGATTATCCTTTAAATAACCTAACTCATCCTTCAACTGATTACACTCTTCTTCTTTTGATGTTAAAATTGAATATGCAACCTCTAACTGATTCTTAAGATCCTGAATAAATATCTTATTTTCTTTTACTTCTATAGCCAACTTAGAATCCAAGATAAACACCTTTTCCTTAAGAGCCTCAACCACAGATGTCAAATCTTGATTCTCCTTCTTTAGCTACTTGGCCATCTTATGCTTTTCTTTGATCTACCTTCAAGCTGTTAAACTTTTCAAAAAGGAACCTACTCTGATACCAATTGTTAAGCATGGAATATACTGAGAGGGGGGGTGAATCAGTATATCATATATCTTATAAAACTTTCCCTTTATCAAATTCCACTTAATCAAACATTCAAGATATGTAATAAAACTCAAAAAATAAACATCACACAAGATAGAGAGAGACACCTGATATAATGTGGAAACCCAATGTGGGAAAAACCATGGAGAATAATCTCAAGTATATTCATGAGAACAAACCCACAAGAGCACCATACCCCTTTGTTGAGTACCAACCTCAGCTACAATTCATGAGCACCAACCCATAGGAGCTTCAAACCCCTTTGCTGAGCATCAACCCAGCTACTATTTATGAGCACCAACCCATAGGAGCACCAACCCCTTTGCCGAGCACCAACCCAGTAACAATTCATGAGCACCAACCCATAGGAGCACCAACCCATAGGAGCACCAACCCCTTTGTGTATACCACACACCTATCTCTCAATGTTGCTATCTCAACAAATGATAGATCAATACAACATCTCCTTTCTCTCTCTCACCTTTGCTCTTCTAAGCTAGATATAAAAAATACAAATCATATTCATCTCTCACAATTGCTCTTCTAAGCTAGATATTACAATATCAAATCAACCTCTCACTCTCATGTTACAAATAGCTTCTCAAGCCTTTATTTATAGCTTTCCAAATGACCTTTGGCCTTCCCCCTTTTTGACCCTTCATTCCTCATGGAAAATGGCACCAAACTTGGATGATCCTTCATATTCAAGCCTTTGAAAAGTCATGTGGTGACCCTTCATGACCAAAAACATCCTTCCCACTTTTGTCCTTATCTTTGGTGACTTTTCGTATTCTTCAAAGTGTCCCTTCATGAGAAATTGTGCCCTTACTCTTTTGTCTTCACTTGGTGACTCTTGGTATTCCCCAAGATGAATCTTCATGGAAAAATGCATCCCATCCTTCTTTTGTCTTTATCATGTGGCTCTTCGACTTCTCCATGGGCCCTTCTTTTGTCTCATATGCAACCAAAAATATATTCATTAATATTAAATAAATATTAACTCATATTAGCCAAGATATATTTATTACAAACAACATTAAATGCAATGGGACCTTTATCACCAATAATGCTAAACCTTTGACATCAATGACAATATTTTCAACAAATATAAACCTCGTACTCTATTTAGAAGAGTAATCAAGTCGCTGACCTCTTCTATAAAATCACTCCTTGGAAAGTTTCGTGGCCATCTAGACAAGTTTGCTTTGGGAGTTTTGAGCCATCTCTTATTAATCACTTTCTTTGCCTTCTCAATATCTTTATCATTTTCCTTTTGTGCTTCAATAAAGTCAAGATTTAACACATCAGTAACAGAAGGGCACATGAACACTTTGTCAATGAACTCAGGGTCTAGTCTAATTACTATGTTACCACTAGCATCTATCGCAACCCTGGTATCCTTGTTTTTGAATTGAGTACACTGGAGAATGAACTCTATGTGATGAGCCACCATAAGAAAAGAAGAGACCAGATGAATATTACTCCTGATTATTCTCTTCATTTGAGAGCTAGGATTGCTTGTTTTAGTTCTCTCTATGAACTCGGCCATATCTACGTGCCCAATCTCTGTATCCCTAATGTCGTCAAAATTAGAAGCAACTGAGGTGATTAGAAAAACACCTTGATACTAGTAATTCATTATCTTCAACTTTTTTGGAGAAACCTCAGTCATTAGGATGAGCCTTTGTTGAAAGTATATTGATGAAGAAGGAATTTGGAAGAGAAACTATGATAAGAATCATGATTGCACAATTAGGGGAAATATTGGCAATCTGAGAAAATTACATGTTGAATGATCATGACTAGGGAAATGTGATTGAAAGGGATAAGGTGTGAGTAGGTCAGAAAGTGAAAGGGAAGTAGGCTCAAAAAAAAGGAAAATTGAAATTTCCCAGAGTTAGTAAAAATTAGAAGAAACACATGCATGGGTAGTAAAAATTATTGCCCTTGCATGTTGAGCACTGTCATTGTGCATAGGCGGTGAAAATTTCTGCTTGTATATATTGAGGAAGGAAGGATTATATCAATAGAAATTTTCATTTTCTATGCATGTGGAAAGTCATTTGGTTGTGCATAGGTGACGAAAATTGCCACTGATGCACTTAGTCAGAAGTTTCATGTAAGGGCAGCAAAAATTGCGCCCTTGCACTCGATGGCAAAGGAAGAACTATGTGAGGGTGGAAATTTTTTCTACCCTTACATGGGATGAGTGGAAGGTAGTAATGGTAGTGAAAATCACTTCCTTTACATGAAAAGAGGTGGAATGTGTAAGGGTGGCAATTTTTGTTGCCATTACATGGGAAGAGTGGCCGATGGGTGCAAGGAGGGGAAGAGGGTTTAGGCGTCGTTAGATTGCCTCCATGGGAAAAAGAAGAGGAAGGGGAAGAAGACAAAAACCTAGATCTAGAAGGAAAAAAGGAAAACCAACATGAATAAGAGAAAAAAAGAAAAAAAAACCAAAACAAGAAGAGTAAAAATCTGAAACCTACCTGAAAATCATGATAGAATGCTTGAATCTGAGAAAAACATGATTCCACTTGCACTCATGATCATCCAAACATAGGAAGGAGGAGGAAAAAAAGAGGAATGAAATAAAATGAGGTAAAAAAGGGATTAAATGGGGAAAAAATTGACCCCAACCACTCAGTACGTGTGGCCATAAATGATGCACGTGAAAATTGAGACCATGCAAGGGTGGCAAAATTTACTGCCACTACATGTGAGGTAAAAAAGGGATGCAGGGGTGGCAAAAATTGTTACTCCTACATGAAATGAATATAAAAATGTAAGGGTAGTGATTTTCTCCACTCCTACATGAAGGATGTAAGGGCGGCAAAAATTTCCACCTTTGCACTAGAAACTAAAAACGACATGTAGTGGTGGCAAAATTTTCTACCCTTACATGTAAACTCAAGAAAACCCCTAACTTGAAAAAATGAAAATTTGTCATTTGATCGCATCAAGATCATAACAATTTTCACATTTTTTGGGAAATCGTAACAAGGAAATGTCATGAACTTTTAACAATGCTAGTTTGAGCAAACATGAGATCAAGAAAAACTTGCCTCAAAAGATGAACTTAGAGTAAAAAATCTGAAACAGACAAGTTTCATAGGGATTGTTCCAAAAATGAGTGTAGCTAATTTTGGGAACAACACGTATGAAAACATATTGGGACCCATTAAAGTTTTTAAAATAATTTTTTTTGCCTAGGGTACCCAAATTTGATTGAAAGTCAAATTTGGTCAATAGGTCTAACACCTAGAGTTTCACTCAAGAGCCTTGGAGATCGACTAACATAGTCAAGTGCATAGACTTACACACAGACCATAATACCACTTTGAGGCTCCTTCAAGTTATTATGGCCATTTTAATGCATAATATAAGATGTGTGAGGGTGTTTGAGACCTAATAAGGAGTCATGTGCCAAGAGGTGGAAAAAGTGATCGGAATGATGTCAAACCCAACTCGAGCCAGTCTATCTACATATAAGCAGTTTGAAGAGCACCTTCAAATGATCACTAACTCCACCACATGCATGATCAGACCCAAATATCCTAGGTAATTTTAAGTATCCCTATGGAATAAATATCCTTGGTAGATTTATTATCAATTGGGGTCTAGGCTTTATGAAGGAACATTAAGAAAATAAGTGTTCAAAACTACCTACAAGCAACCCTAACCTCATATACTAACACTCATATCTCTAAGAACCCTCATAAAAGGAGTCCATCCTAATCATGAGAGATAAGGGGGTTAGTTACCTAAACATACATGTTTTTTTTGTAGGTTTGTATATATGTACTATATGAACTATCATCAAGATGGTGGATGTCTCAAACCCTACACAAACCCTAGAAATGACCCGATGATGGAATTAAACACAAAAACCCATCCAAATGAGGAAATTTGGCCATGAAATGACCTTTAAGGTCTTTTGAGGCCCTATTATAACCATAGTGATTCATTAGATCACATGTGAAGGAGTAAAGTTGTACATAAAGGACCTAAAACTATTGTTTTGAGCTCAAAATCAAGGGTATTGAGAGTATATCTGTACATAATGAATTTGAGGAGGAATAATCATTCTTAGAACATTTATTTAATCACACCAATAATAATTGAGGTGACCTCCATAATTTGTTTAATTAATAGAGAGGTACATGTGTTGAAATGCATGGTTCCATGCATCTAAGGAGGTCAAACAATGCAATAAATTTGATGGTACTACTCCATGATCCATCTTAGGTAATATTCATGCCATATATGATGAAAATTGGGTCATTTCTCTAGCATTCAAGCCAAGGTTCATAGCTCAGGTCTATATATAGAATAATCCTGAACTTGCACTAAGACTATGCCTTCAAAAGGTGAACTAGAAGACAATTTGGAAATTATGAATGTGCACAATAAAAAGGGAGAAATATATTAAATTTTTTAAGAGACCTTTGGTAAGTTTAGACCCTTGGAAAACCCATTAAAGTGGACCTTTCTACTTGTATACATGTAGAGGTTATTTAGAGAACAAGTTCTTCTCGTAAGGAGCATCTTTAAGTGCTCACCATAGCTTGAGTTTTATGCATGGAGAGTCTAACTATTCATGGAAGGTGAGAGGGCCTATTTTATTGAAATTAGTGTAGGTGGTTCAAATATCTAAGCTCTGATCTCCATAAACCATGCCTAAGACTCCCAAACACCCCTAAACCTTCCTTAAACCCTAATAATGATATGTCTAGAGATGTTTAAGAAAAAAATCATTCTTATGCTCATAAATTACTTGTGTAACACTTGGAAGATGTTGGAAACTTATGGGGGCTCATGTCCATGTCTTTTGATGGTGCAAAAAATTATATGAACATCTCCTCAAGAGGTGAATTTTTAAAGTTTTAGACATAGATTATGTTGTAGAGCCTATGGAGAAGTTATTAATCATGAAAAGGGTAATATTAGGAAATTTTCCACCTATTTAATGCCAATATGGCTCATGAAATTAATTAAAATTATCATTACCATACCCATCTATACTACTAGTCTACGATACTATCCAATTGGATTAGTAAATACAAGGATAGTATGTATTTATAGGTAAATAACTCTTGAAATATCTTAGTGCCAATACATAAGAGGATATGAAAGAATGATCCAAGTTACATCAGATGAATTTGGATCCTAGGTTTAATTGTTTGATTATTCAAATAGTGGATATGAAGAGAAAGTTAAAGGACAAGCAACACAAGCCTACTTATCGTATAGATGGAATAGTCTAGTAAGAAAAGGGTGGCATGAGAGCAATGATTAACCATCTTAAATTATGGTAACTATCATCTAGGTGAGCACACACAAAGATGGAGGCCATTATGATTGGGTGGAGGCAATTTCATGGACCATTCAACACGCAAATTAAAGAAGAGGATGCTCAACACCTCAAGGAGACCTATTTACACCCCATGTATATTTCATAACTACCAAAGGAGGGAATATTGAACTATTTTAAGAATGTTAAATGTTTTAATAAAGTAAATTAAGGGAGTTACAACCTTCCTAATTCCAAAATAGACTCATCAATGAGATGTCAACACATGAGGAGAGGAATAAACCTATGTAATTTCCCTATGCCACATTGGCCTCATTCATGGCCTTTCCTTTGCCTAGATTTTTCTCTCTCTAATCTTTAAAATTATCTATTTAAGTAGGAATTGAGCTCTTGATTATTATCCCTTGGTTGGGTATAGTATATATTTACAAAAATTTCCTTGTAAACTCTATTGAATCCATTGAAGGTAATTTTAGATTCTTGTTAAATGTTAGTCTACTTTATGGGAGTTTGATTTTTAGAATGTATGCATCATATCATCATCTATAGGTCATTTAATGTACGTATAGTCATGTTTGAGTTCATTATAGGTTATGTGAAGTGTTAGCAGTAAGAGTTTTCTTTAAGTATCATGAGTTCATTGTATCATGAGCAGACCCATTCCTTCTTCCCTTCAAGTTGCAGAATACTATCCAAAATTCATAAAAAAATATTCATGCTAGAATACCATCAAGAAAATTAATCAATCATTGTCTTCATAATGTTCATTAGTAAGCTTCAAAAGGAATGATCAAGAGTGGATCACTCATCAATTGGTGCATGACCACCTAGAGTAGATTCTTGCATTAGTTTTTGTATCTCTTTCCCTTTTCCTTGTGATAAGTTTAGGTCTTAGAGAGAATTGAATTATCAAAAATAGGGGAGCTAGCCCCATAAAATCTAGATGTTTCACTTGTATACTAGGCAACCCACAGTGTAAGGTCATTCCCATGTTGGAATAGGTTTGAGGTTTGAACATGAACATTCCTCTCCTTAGCTATGGTGCAATGTAGAACCTCTAATAAAGACCACATAATAAGTATGATTGATATAATGTTTATATTTTTTGGTGAATATTAAAAAGTTATGCTTGGGAAATAACTAAATTTTGTGTAAAATGCCTCATATTTAGTTTTGTGCTAAATTAGTTGCTATCATAACTTACAGCTTGGTAATTGAGCAAAAGCATTCAATTTATTTTAATTTCAACTATGAAATTACTAGTTTCTTAGACATTATGCCCATTTTTTGATAGAAATTTTAACATGAAACTATTTTAGTTTCAAAATTATTATTCTAATTTTTGAAATCATGCTAATTTTTTTTGAGAGAATGCAAAAATTTAAGTATGTGTGAGTGCTCTAAAACATGAACTTTGATCATATAAGGTTCAAAATGACAAAAAGGATGTAGTATAATTGTTATTGGATGATTTGATTCGATCCTTTCTTCATTGGTTATGGAAATGTATCAATCTTTATTTAAAAAATCTTGAAATAATGAATCTCTTGTTTTAAGGATTTAGATTTTGCACTTAATTGCTATGTGTTTTGTAAACCGGTATACTATTAAAATCAGTAGATGGCTGATCAAACTTTTAAAAATAAAAAGACATCTAGATGGGGATAAGGATCCTTAGGTGGTCTTATTATGAAATGAATACACCTTTATAGAGCTTAGAACTTATCAATATGAACCCACATATTGATATGCCTTGATTTATATATATATTTTTATAAAAATGACATTCTTCCCCACATAACCATCTAGAGGTATTTAACCCTAATTAAGAGTCCATAGTGATATAATTTTGGTCATGAACTATTCCTTTTATCCTTAGTCACTAAGATAGTGCCTCTTTAAGGAGGGAAGGATGTCACGAACCAAGTTATTATGGTGAAGGCTTTGTGTGATTAAGTCTTCTAAACTAATGTGTTAAGCATTTTTGTATTGTCTAGATTATTATTCAAAGCCTTGTAAAGACATTAAGAACAAAATTATAAAAAATGTTACAAATATTAAATGCTGAGGTTTAAATTAAAGGATTTAATTTAATATATATTATGAATTTTATATAGACCATGAATGCACTAATTTTATATTATAAACCAATTATTTGATATCATTAAAAATTATTTTTTAATATAAAAGTCAAATAGTAAATTCATGATCAACATTATGTTTTATTATCATTATTTTAATTATCTAAAAGCCAATTTGGGGGGATAAACTTGATTTGGGGCTTTATGCATGTCTTAGGGATGCCATTTATCATTTGTTGGTAGTATAGAAATGAAAAAAAAATCATGGTAGCTTCTTGGGGGGCATGTTGTGCCACCATTGCACCACTTGGGGAGTTAGTATGATAAGTAATGAGAGAGTAGATTTGGTTTTCTTTTAAGAGTAAGCTATTATACTCAACATGCTTCCATATTCTGGTATACAATAGGGTATTTGATATTTTTGTGGCATTTGGTCATTTTTGGATATCCATATCATTTTTTAAATATTAATTCATTTTCTTCAAGCTGGGAAAGGAGCAAGCCCTCAGACAAGCTAGGGCATTTACTAGGCAAGTCCCCTTCCTCTTATTGGAATATTTTCGCATTCTAATTAAAAAAATTAGTAAGGTAATTATTTTTGGCTTTTATTGGGGTATTTACACATATATGATTTATTTGACAAACATATGTGAACCTATATACTAAACGAGTAAGGGGAATTTGATATGCAAATGGTATTTTGCTTTTTCTCTTAGTTTATACTAAAAATGAATAAATTATTATTGTTTATAATTTTATAATTTATTTGTAGATAAGGTTACCAATTTGATTGTGAAAAATGGTTGAACCAATTTTCCTTTCATGATATTATTAAATATCTAATTTTTCCTATTATCTGCCTTATTGAGTTATGCCAAATTGGATGGCTGAAATTTATTGCTTAATTGATTGGTTGGAATAGGTTGACAACTTGATTGGATATAATTTGTTAATAAATTGACTCGCTGAAATATGTTGCTAAATTGAATGGTTGGTTTTATTTGCTAAATTACCTTAAATAGGATGCTTATTAACTATTTGATGAAATTCCTAAATTATTATATGTCTGTAAATTAGTTCATGAAAGATTCTTTTGAATTGTTCGACAAAATGCCTAAATTATTAAATGGCTACAAATTAGTTTATGAAGGATGCTTATGAACTGTTTGACAAAATGCTTAAATTATCATATGGCTGGAAATTAGCTCAGGAAGGATGCTTATGAACTATTTGAAAAAAATAATTAAATTATTATATGGTTTGAAATTAATTCATAAAGGATGCTCATGAACTTTTTGGTGGAATGCTTACATTAATATATGGTTGGAAATTAGTCATAAAAGATACTTATGAATAGTTTGATGAAATGTTTAAACTATTAAATGGTTGGGTTAAATCATTGAAATGGATGATTTTATTTCATGCATTTATAAGGCTAGTTACATACATTTGTATGACTAAATTTAAAATATTGAATGTGGCTAAGTTGACTAAGTATTTATATGGCCAATTATTTGCCTTGTCACTTATAGTTGAAAGTGAGTTGATTGTTGGGGTATTAATATTAGTTAATTTTGAGTTATTTGGGTACTTTGATTAAATTTTTAATGAGGTATGATCATTTTTATAATCCTCTTATGGCTAGAAAATCAGCTCAGATTAACTTGAAGAACAACCTTTAATAAATACCTAAACCTTTAGTTGCTGACAATAAAGAGTTGGAATGTAATATTTTATCATATGAGAAATATATGAAATAATTATATTAATCCTTCCTAGCATGAATGGCTATTTCTGGCACCATTTTTGGGAAGTAGTTGTAGAAGAAAACTATATTTCTAGGTTTTAATTAGCTACAAGTTAGCTCCAAAAGAAACTTGGTTTTTCTAATATATGTATAATTTTATCCAAAAACATTTTATTAATGGAATATACCTAGATTTATATTTCATTAAAGTTCATTTTATTGTTATTATTAGATCATTTCATATTTTTGATAAGTCATTTATTTTTTCCATCTACATTATTTTTTATACAAATCAGCTTAGAGTAGCCTAGAAGTTGATGGTCTAAAAATATCTAACTCCCTAGTTTTTTGTTAATAATAAATTATACTTTGAGATTAAACTAAAAAATGTTGACATAAATAGTGGAGGAAACCTTCCTCCTTCTATCCTTGATATTTGGATCCCATTTCTAGAATGCTTCTACAGTAGAACTACTCCTTATTTAGCTTGTTGAGTGTAAAGGCACTTGGAATTGTCTTAACCTAACTAATCAAAGTTAGAATGACTTTATTATTTTATTATTTTAATATGATTTTATTGGTAAGGATTTAATATGGAAATTACATTTCTTTATTTGGATCCTTGTATCATGATAATTGGGTTTGAAGAACCAAGTGTTGTATGAAATTGTAATAATTAGTTTGTTAATTACTTAGATATGTGATGAATTGTATTATTTTTGTGTGAATAATTTTTGTATGAATTTATTAATAGATACATATATTAAGTTAATAATTGACTCATGACATTGTATTTTTTTATATATCCAAGTTATGTAAGTATGTGTTTAGATAACACAAATTCTTTTATTCTTTCAAATTAAAATTACCATGATGATGTTTGAATTGTATGCTAGAATATTTAATAGGTGGAAGATGACTTGATCAAAATTGTGCTAACCATTTATATGGACATTCTCAATGAAGGTTTAGTGGAAAAATAAATTAGTAAGGGATAAAAAAAGTATGATTCTTGGTTACTTAACATTATTTACAAAGTATGTCTGGATTGATCTTTTCTTCATTAGTATCTATTGGGCACTCATTGGAGTGGCAAAGTGTGGAATCATATAAAAATTTACCTTCCTAAATTTAAATTACATGTTATGGTTTGTATTGTGTTTTCCTAGTTAAATTAACTTCACTCATTTAGAGTGTATTTGTATAAGAGGTTCATTTAAATTGTAAAGGTATCATTTTGGTACAGTTCCTTGTTATAAGGAAAGAATCTATATAGACATGTAAAATTATATGTAACCTAGATTAATATGAAAGTGGGAATATATAAAAATCTCTTAATATTTTTCATAATTTATGAAAATTGCATATCTCTTGTAGCCTTATTATTGTAAAGTCTATGAGGTCATCTTTTTGATAACATACATACTATGTATGTGTGATTCAAGGAATGGTTTCCTATTGTTAAATTGGTGGATTTATCAAGATGTATAATTATCCTATTTGGTAGAAGAGACATGTTTTTTCAAATATCATTTATAGTTTCCCTTATCTCAAGAAAAAGTTACCTATTAATTATAAGTTCACCGATAAATAAAGGATGACTAAATCTGATTTGAGAGAGTTATTATAGCCTTGTAGAGATTAACAGGTAATATCAACCTCTTTACCTTGACCATTGCTCCACCACTCTAGCTAAGATAAAAATTCTAAAGAACCCTTACATAGGGATTAAATACAATTCTTGGATACTTTGTGTGTTGTTTAATAAGATTATAGATTGATTCATGATCTATGATAGAAAAAATGCCTTATTATTCTCTTAAGTATTTGGGGTAGTTTGGTGGAATGATATTGATAATGTTCCATAAGGGATTGTATTACTTATTTTTTCAATATTTTTAGTATTTGTTAACTAATGGATCTTGGTAATCAAATTATGTGCTTAAACCAAGTTACTCAAATATGGGTCATTTTATAAGGATGATAGATAAACTTGCAATAATGGATCATTCCTTCAATTTATTAAGCAAAGATTAATTAAAGGAAATAATATTTTAAAATTTATTATTCATAGTTAAGTTATATTTCTATTAATCCTGGGAATTGCCATTCAAGTACACTATTAGAATCTATGTAATGCAAGAACAAGATAGGAAATAACCCTTATTTTGAATAAAGAATAATGGGTCAATTTGGGTTCATTTCACATCATTCAAGAGTCAAATAAGATGTTATATGGTAGTGTCATTTATATTATAATATATCTATACCAAATATATTATCATGTCCATATTAAAAATAAAAATGGTGATATCCATCTTTGTGTATACTTTAGATATTTAAATTGTGCTAGTATTAAATATAAATTTCCTTTAGCAAGTATAGATCACATCTTATAATAAGTTGTTGGCTATGAAATTATGTCTATTTTTGATGGATTCTCAAGTTATAATTAAAGTTTTATAAATCCATAAAATATCCATAAAGGAACATTTAACACTTTTAGAGGAATATTTTATTTAATAGGATGTCTTCCAGTTTAATAAATACACGTGCCACTTTTCAAAGATACATGCATGTAGATTTGATGACCTAATTGGTTTTATCATCTAGGTATACCTAAAGGAACTTAAAGTTCATACAAATAAAAGGAAGAAACATCTCGACTATTTACATGAAATATTCACTAGGTGTAGAAAGTTAGATATATCTTTCAATCAATGTTTGGGGTCAGTGAAGGTAAACTATTAGGTCATATTATTTTAAAATATAAAATTTAAATTGATATAAAATGTATAAAATATATTAAGTATTTACCACCTACCAAAGACCAATTTGGTCTTAGATTTTTTTTATAAATTCAATTTTGTGCACAAGTTTATTTCAATTTTTTCTAAAAAGTTTAATCCTTTAAATATTTTGATTAAGAAAAATAAGAATTATTTATGGGATGCATGTTCAGATTAAAATTTTAATGAACTAAATATTAAAATATCATGTTATATTTCACCAAATAAAATTTATCTAAACAAACCTTTCATCTTGTATGTGAATGCAATTGAAAAGACCATATTAGTTATGATTAATAAACATGATTGCAATAATGAGGAAAGACCCATTGACTATGTACGTCTTATTTTAAAATATATTAAAGTTAGATACCCTTTAATTTTTTTCTCTCATTAATTTAATATTTAAATAAATCTATATATCTTTTGATGAGAAAAAAGTCACAATTCAATCAAATATACTTTTTATCTTATTTGTTGAATGATGCAGGAACTATTTTATGTTGTTTGAGTAGATTTTAAATTTGATCAGTTGTTTTTGTGGTCATATAAAATTATTATGGTGTTTTAAGGGGTTTTAAGAGTCTTAAGTAAAACTTTGGAATGCTTTCCTATTGTCTAGATGTGTTTAGGTAGGTTAAAATTCAAAATTGGCATTTTCCCACCAATTTTCATAATTTAAATTTTTGAATATTTTATCTAGTTCAAGTGTTGTAGGAGGATCTAAAGGAGGATTAAAAGGTTCAAATTGTTTAAGAGATTCATTAAATAAAACATATGTCTATACATGGGTCTTAATGCACACGTACAAAAAATCAACCTTGATATTTGTGCAATGTGTAAACTTGCTTGCTAGTGACTGTTGGAAAGGAAAAAAAGTGGTTAGAATAGTTATAGGTGATATAAAACTTGTAAATTATGAGTTTATTTAGTTAATTGGAATTCATTATAATTTAATAAGGTTCAAGATTTAGGAAACAATGAATGGAGTTCCTTATTTTTGCAAAAAGTTGTCTATAATCCTTGTTTCTTGCATATGTACATTAGAGGATGATTGTATATATATGTTCAAAGAATAAAAACTCAATAAAGATATGATTCTGAGGTTTATATTATCTTTTTTGAGTTTTTTAATAAGTTTAATTAACCTTCTCAATTATTGTTTAATGTATTTCAATGTTTTTTTCATAAATTCAAGATTGTAGGCTTTATATATCTTTTACTCTGTAATGAGTAAGGCATAATACATTATGTGTGTAAGGAAGAATTGTATGAGAGGATCCTCCTACAAAAAATTAATTATAATTCATAAAGTAATAGAATTATATAATTAATAGAATAATTGAAATGGTTATATTGATCATAAGCCACTTCGAAGGGATAACCTCCTCTGAGCAAGATTAATACAATAAATTTTTGGATGCCTCTATTGGCCTCAAAACCTATATACTAAGTCTAATATAAGAAACTACTACTTCCCATGAATGTGGGATAAAAAAAATACTCACAGGATGACTTAAAAAACATATGCATCAATAAAAACTAATATACTAACAAAGTAAAGCGAAGGCATCACACAGGGTCTTAACATCCCCTCCCTCTTCATAAAGTCTTTATCCTCAAAGCTTTAGATGTGGGAATTGGTGATAAATTTTAAACAGTGATTCCTATGTTACATATCTAGTTGCATTTTGTGCCACTGAATTAATACCTTTGTGATGGAGTAGGAGTGAAGTTTGTATGTCTGCTTGTCCAAGATTGCCTTCGATTCAAGAAGGATGGATCGTTCATTATCAAGTTCTGGTAAAATAATATTCACTCTAATATTTGTGCCAAGAAATTTATTTAAAAAAAAACATTAAATACTGGATCAACTTGGGAAGAAGGTAATAAATCCAACTTTTAAGAAACTAACCCAATCTTCTGGAGAACCTTATATGGCCTATAAAACTTAGGAGCCAACTTATGATGTCCTTTGAGTTTTATAGAAGATTGCTTGTATGGATATAGGCAAAGAAAAACCATATCACCCAATTGAAAGGTGCACTTATAATAGTACTAATTAGCATATTATTTCATTTTATTTTTTGTCATATGAAGATTGTCCCATAGGGTGTTGAGGATCTGATTTTGTGTTTAGAAAAACATGTTGACCGCTTGAACTGGTGAATTATTGAGTTGTATGGAAGGAACATTGGTGGCGATTAACCATAGACTGATTCATTAGGATTCATTTTAGTTTAAGTGTGGTAGTAGGTATTGTATCACCATTCGGTGAGAGGAAGCCACTTTTCCCATTGGTGTTGTTATTCTAAGGTGAAGAAATGAAGGAAGGTTTTTAGGCATTTGTTGATAATTTTAGTCTGGCTATCTATGTGTGGATGATACCCATAACTCATATTTAGTTAGATTTTGGTAAATTGAAATAATTCTATCCAAAAATGATTGGTGAAGGTTGCATCATGATCTAAGACAATGGAAGAAAGAATGCCATGAAGATGGAAAATATGGTCCAAGAAAATTTGTACGACTGTAGAGGCAATATAGGGATAGTTGAGGGCACAAAAATGACTTTATTTAGAGAGGAAATCAACCATAATGAAGATAATTATTTTCCCTCCAAATTTATTTATCCTCTTAATGAAATCCATATAAATATCTATCCAAATCCTAATAGGGACGGGAAAGGGTTTGAGAAACCTAGGAATGAGTGTGGTTTCACCCTTGTTGTATTTATAGGTATCACATTTAACAACCATCTATTGAATTGAAGAAATGAAGGAAGGTTTTTAGGCATTTTTTGATAATTTTAGTCTGGATATCTGTATGTGGATGATACCCATAACTCATATTTAGTTAGGTTTTGGTAAATTGAAATAATTCTATCCAAAAATGACTGGTGAAGGTTGCATCATGATCTAAGACAATGGAAGAAAGAATGCCATGAAGATGGAAAATTTGGTCCAAGAAAATTTGTAAGATTGTAGAGGCAATATAGGGATGGTTGAGGGAAAAAAATGACTATATTTAGAGAGGAAATCAACCATAATGAAGATAATTATTTTCCCTCCAAATTTATTTATCCCCTTAATGAAATCCATAGAAATATCTATCTAAATCCTAATAGGGATGGGAAAGGGTTTGAGAAACCTAGGAATGAGTGTGGTTTCACCCTTGTTGTATTTATAGGTATCACATTTAACAACCATCTATTGAATTGAATTTTTCATTCCCTTCCAAAATAAGTTATGGTATTCCCACTCATAATTTTTGAGAAACCCTAAGTACCCTATGGATGGAGAAGCATGGATTTCATAGAATACAACCTAGTAAAGATCTATCCTCTGGGGAAGCACTAGATGACCCTTGTATCACAAAAAGCACCATCCCAAGAATAATACAGTATAGTAGAGGGGTTAGTGGCCAACTATTTAATGATTTTACATAATGAGGAGTCATTAACATACCTTTATTTTACAACATCTAACCGATTTATAATAGTAATGGAAATAGATGAAAGGGAAGCTTGGTCTATAAATGGGTGAGATAGAGCATCAACCAAAATATTATCCTTACCCTTATTTTCAGTTATCTCATAGTCATAACCCATGATTTTGTAGACCATTTCTATTATGATGGGATAGAGACTATTTTTCTAGGAAATATTTAAGACTCTAGTGATTAGTTTTTATGCAAAAATAATTTCCTAATAGGTATGGTTGCCACTTCTATACTGCATGCAAAATGACCATCATTTCCTTCTCATAATTATAGAGTACTAAATTCTTGCCAACAAAAGGCTTTGATATTGAATGTAATAAGGCATCCTTCTTAGAAGAGAACTTCACCAAGTCCATTGATGTAAGCATCACTCTCAATAGTGAAGGTCTTATCAAGATCTAGCATAGCTAGAATACGGGTAGTACACAACTTATTTTAATTCTTCAAATTCATATTCAATAGCTTGTATCTATATAATATATATATATATATATATATATTAAAATAGCTATTAGTAGAGCCATACTATTCTCACAATCCTTGACAAACATATGATAGTATCTAGTCAACCCCAAACAATCATGGACGCTCTTGAGTATCTAAGGATGAGGCCAATTTATCATGAAAACTATTTTTTTAAGATCCACCCAAACCCCTTGGACTGAAACAATATACACAAGATACTCCAATTCATCCTAGCCAAAAGTACATTTTGATTATTTTGCATAGAGATAATGATTAGAGAGAAGTTATAGTGTGAGCTCCAAATGTTGGAGATTCTTAGACCATGTTTTACTATAGATGAGAACAACATCAAAAAAGACAAAAATGAATTTTCATATGTATGGCTGGAATATTTTATTCATCAATGCCTAGAATGTTGAAAGAGAATTAGTAAGGCCAAAAGGCATGACCAAAATCTCATAGTGGCTATCATGTATGCAAAAATATATCTTAGGGATATCATCCTCATGAAGTCATATCTGATGATATCTAGAGAAGAGATCTAACTTGGGAAAAAATGGGTGCCATGAAGCTCATCAAAAAGCTCATAAATAACAAGAATCAAGAACTTATCCTTGATTGTGATGTGATTAAGTACACAAAATTCAATTTAGAGGTTCCATGAGCCAATTTTTTCTAAACAAGGAGAACTGGTGAAGAATATGGTCTGGTACTGAGGTGAATAATGCCTTGCTTTAGTAAGTTTCAAATAAAAATATTGATATCAATATTTTTCTAAAATGGGTAGCTATAATGCCTGATGTTAGGAGGAAAGCTTCCAAGAAGGAGATGGATATGGTGGTCCTCTAGTGATGAAGGTGGAAAACCCATTGGTTTGACAAAGACACCTACATACCTTGAAAAAATGGTTTTTAGACCAGAAGGAATACTAGAGACCATTGATTATTGAATTTGAATGGAATGGGGATAGGAAATGACACCATCTGAATTCTTATTAAGAATATTTTCCATGCAATTTGAACTAATGATGTTGAGAGACTTTGGTTTTAGTCCTTTCAATTTTTTTTCGTCCATTATTTGAAGACTCCATCTAAATTTCAACAAAATCCCATAAGATGTGTCTAAGTGTGTGTAACCATTGAGCTCATAAAATAACATCATAGCCACCTAAGGGCAAGGTAAACATGTTAGAGCACAAGTTATAATATCCTATAGAGATACACACATTGAGACACCTCCCTATGAAATGTAAAGTTCCCCCATTAGCAATCATGAATTTAAAGTTAGAGCAAGGATGGATAAAATAATCAACCTATTTGGTGATCGGAGGGTCAATGAAGTTATGGGTGATACTTATATAAATGAGTATTATGAGAGGGAGCTTATTGGAGTAACCCATGACTTTCATGGTTTGTGGACTAGTGACTCCTACTTAGGCATGAAGAGAGATCTCTGATTGGTCTTCTTGAGAAGTAGGTTCCATAATCAGTGGAGCTTCTTCTAAATTATCTGCTATATCTGAGCATCTTTAAAAACATTCATTTTGGGTAGAGAATCCATATCTAGTAGGTAGAGATTTTTCTCTACACATCGATGTCCCTATATGAATTTGTCATCACAATTATAACATAGTCCTTTTAATCTATGGGCTCACATCTCTAATTTAGTCAAATGCTTGATAAGAGTGATTATGAGGGCTAGTATTGTTTGAGATCATTATATTTTTAAATGGAGAAAAAATAGATTTGAATCACTACTGATTTGTGATCTTATCCTCTACTAGCATATCCAACCCTAGGGCTTCCATAATTGTGTTGGGTTGGAATATTTTGACCTTTGAGTGAGTCACATCTTTCAGTCTATCGAGAAAGAAACTTCTAAAGAATTCATTAGAGAATCCTCTATGTGATTGGCTAGTTTATAAAATTCTATTAGATATTATCTCATGGTTCTTGTTTGGAGAAGTTTAGTGAGTGCTTTAGTGAAGTCATCAAAAGCAATAGGGCCAAACTATTGAAAAATGAGAGTGAAAAAATAAATCTATACAAGCTCATCATGAGCCTTGGTATACCAAGAATACCATTTAAGGTCCTCATGTTCCAAGTGAAAATATGCAAGAGGGACCTTGTTGGCATCAAACGTATTATGTAGACTAAAATATTGTTCTACCTGATAGATCCATCCACTTGGATCTACACCATTGAATCAATAAAAATTAAAATTTATCCCATAAAAATTGCTAGAAGAAGAAAACCTGATGTTTGAAGATGAATTTGGATGCCATCTGTTATTCATGGTGGTATGTTGAAGATTGAGGTTGAGAATGTTTTCATCAAGATATTTGATATGGGTCTTGAGGGTAAAATTTTCATCCTTATGTTTTTTGCTCCTATTTAGGTTACTACCATGACCAGAATAAGAGTTTTTTTTTGGAATGGGTAGGAAAACTAGAGTTAAGACACATTTAGTAAGGGAATTTTTTAATTTGGATGAAAATGGAATGGGTAAAAATAATTTTACTAATGTTTTTGCATAGTGGGAGTATGATTGATGAAGGTGAGGACAATATTAGGAGTGAAAATGGAAAAACTAGAAAATTTATCAAAGAGGGTCAAAGGAGTAGAATAGGGAGATGAAAAATGTGGAATTTTTTTGAGGCAAACAAACAAAAATAGAAGCTATGGCAAAACTAAAAAATTGGGTAAATTGAGATTTTCAAGAATTAAGAGTGGAATCAGGATATGGGACCTCAAGAAATAAAATATGGGAAATGTAATTATAGGTGTCTAGATAAAATTTGAAGATCAACGAGGCTGTAGATGGAGAGATATGGAAAACAATATTTACTCTATTTTCTAGTTCTGGTTACTATGTTCTATAAGACAAGTCTACTGAGAATATGCTGAAATTGATATGACAAGTCTATAGATTTGATATGGCATTTTTTGATAAACTTTTGGTAATATGTTAAAAATAGTATAGCAAGTCTATTGATATTATACTAAAAATATGATATGGTATTTTTTTGATACTTTATTGGTAATATGCTAAAACTATTATGGCAAGTTTTTGATACCCACAATAATATTTTGAAACTGATAGAAATGGGCCCAAAGTTTCAATGGTTTACTAAGGGTTCAAATATATCACTTTGGATACCAATTCCATCTAAGTGAGTACTGATCTCCAAAAAAAAATTGACCATGGATTTATCTCTCAATGATATCTCTTGGTTTTCCTCACAGAGAGGAACTACTCAATCAGGAAGGGGTCGTTGTCTATTTCACTGGCAGGTCCTCTCAATGGGCCAACTACTTTGGGGTTCCTATGGTACTCATCATAATGAGTTTTATGGATTTCACCCATGAACTTATCACAATTATGTGGTTGGTTTTGTACCCTAATTTGAAATAGATTGTTTTGATACATATAATTACTTAAATTACATATGCAGTAGAATAGAGTTGAGACTTTTTCAAAAATTACTTAAATGGATTATATAGATGAACATAGTTACGACATTCTAAATGAAAAAAACAAGGCCCTAGAAATCACTCTGATACTAGATGAGAGGATCCTTCTATATCAAATTAATGACAATGAATGAAAAAACATATTTATGTAATTAACAAAAGCATTGAAATGGTTACATTTATCGCAAGCCACTTCAAGGGAGAAACCTCCTTAGAGCAAGCTCAATATAATAAATTCATTGATGCCTCTATTGGTCTTAACACTTACTTATATAATAAGTCTAATATAATTAACTACTACTTCCCATGAATGTGGGATAAAACAAAATTCTCACACGATGACTTACAAAGCATATGCGTATATAACAACTAATATACTAAAAAAGTAAAGAGAAAGGGTCACATAGTTTCCTAAAATTATATGGAAATTTGAATGAAGACTAGAATGGTTGTAAATACCTTGTTTTATATATTTAACAAGCTTTCCATCATTTTCCATTTGTATTAACTATGTATTGTTTGTGGTAATATTTCAAACCCTATGACAGTCTATGTTTATACATAGTCAAGTTCTTGAGATAAATATGGAATAGAGGCATGAATATTGGATTATATTGATTTTAAAATGTGTGTGGGAACAATATAGATCTTAACCAACTTTCACATTCCTTTGAAACCATTTTTTTAAGATATAATCTCAAATTTCTTTTTCTTGGGTAACTACTAACTGTTTAAACCCTATAGTAGGGTTTCTATGACAAAAATTATGTTATGGATGTTTTAATAAATGAAAACTCCTAAAAATTTGTAATTTTATAGGGTGGTATGTCTAAAATATTATTTTTAAGGTTTTGAGTGATTCAATATGGAGACATATGGATATGAGTGACTGTGTATGTCTAGGTGTGAAGGAGGCCTAATTAGGCCTATACAAAGTACTAAAAAGGACTATAAAAGTGATTTTTGAATATATTTTTATGTAAAAAATTCATATATATATATATGGATAATGATATAGGGTGTCATAATATGTCAAATTTTCTTGAAAACTAGTTTGTACTATACTGTACAAGAGGAAAAGGCCTAATAAAAGGCTATAAGGATTGTTTACCAAAAGGGAAGAAATTGTATAGGTTATGAAAGATGTGTTGAGGGGTTTTGTGAATTGAATTAGGGGTATAATAAGATTTTAATGATCATGATAAATATTCTAAATAACACTAAACCATCAATGATTTATTGATTCATAAATGAACATATTAATCTCAAGAACCTTTGTCAAAGAGTTGTTATATTGGAATAAGGAAAAGGGGTGAGAGTTTGTTAGTGTTTCATCTACATCATTTGGTAGAAAAGCTTAGGTTATATTAAGAAGGTATTAAGTACATATCTAAGGGAGATTATGAATATAAGTATTAGCCTAAAGAAGTTTTAAATTAGTTGATGCACTAGTTATGGAAGTGAGAAACTTGTAGGCAAGGTTGCAAGCCATAGATTTGGCTTAGAGAAGAGAGATGAAAAAAGGTGATATGAGTGAAGGAGAGGATAAAGGTCATAAATAAAAAGTATTATAAGAAGTAGATAAAGGTAGACTAGAAGATAGGTTTATGAGTTTAGTCCTTGGAGTGACTTCAAAACCTAAGATGGAGGTGCCAATGTATGAGGGCAGTCTAAATCTTGAAGAGCTAGTTGATTGGATCAAAACCATAGATAACTACTTTGATCATGAATATGTGAATGAAATAAATAAGGTAAATTTTTTAGTGAAAAGTTTGAAGGGTCATGCATCCTTGTGGTGGGATGACATACAAGATGAAAGAAGGGGAAAAGAGAAGATAAGGTCATGGGATAGAATGATGGCCAAGGTGAAAGGTAAATTCATGATTAAAGACTACCAAACCAGATTTTTTAGGAGGCTAAAAAATCTAAGGAAAAAAGACATGATGGTGAAATAGTATATAGAGGAATTCTACAAGTTAAATATTTGAGGAGGACACATAGAGGATGATGTAGAGAAGCTTGTTAGGTACATCAATGACCTAAAGTTTTTCATTCAAGATGAGATAAGAATTTTATCACCAAGAACAATAGAGGATGCCTATCAAGATACATTAAGGGAAAAAGATAATTTATATATAAGGAGAAGTCAACAAAATAAAGGTAGAGGTGGTAGAAGCTACATAGTTAGAGTTCAACAAGAAGGAAGAGGACAACCAAGAAATAGAAATCAATGGCAAGGTCAAAGCAAAGAATTTGGATGCAATTCTAAGAGTTTAAGACAATCTAGTAGAGGTGGTTATCGAGAGGTGGAAGGTCATATGGTATAATTAGAGACTATAGTGGGATTTAAGATAAGTGCTTCAAGTGCAACAAATATGTAAGCCATATATCATATGAGTGTTTAGAATACATTCAAAATGGCATCTCTTGGAGTGAGAGTAGAAACCAAGTGGTTTAGGAATAAGAGGAGAGTGTAGATTCATTTCCAAACTATGTAGAAGAACCTAAAATAGGGAATATTTTACTGATGAGGAGAGTCTTTTTGAAGACAAGCTATGAGGAGAGAGAACCACCATAGAGAAAGACATTTTTCAAGACCATATATAAGAGAAAAGGTAAATGTTACAAAGGCATAGTTCATAATGGTAGTATGGATAATATTATGTCATCCTTTATGGTATCTAAGATAGGATTAGAATGTAACACACATCTGATTCAATACAATGTCTCTTGGATTAAAAATAGACATCAAGTCCTAGTGAATGAACAATGCTATGTATACTTGTAGATAGGTGGATATAAGTATAGAATCTTGTGTGATGTGACTCACATTAACATCTTCCATATAATCCTTGGTATACCATGGTAGTATTACATGAGAGCTATGCATTATGAGATATCCAACACTTACACCATTGAGAAGGATGAAATTAAGCCCACACTAACCCCATTTAAGGATAGTCAAGCATGGAAGGAGACATAAAGTAGTGTCAAGATGTTCTGAAAGAAGGAATACTTTCCAAAATAAGATATTTGTATCATTGATAACAAGATTATGGTAGTCAAGAACAAGTGTCAAAGTGAAGACATTGTATTAAAAGTTTCCAAAGCAAGAGGAGAAGAGGGTGTAATAGTAGACAAGAATTCCAAGGTGATGCTAGCAAGAAATAAGGGTTTTTTATAGTTACACCAATAAGAAGAGTTGTTTTCAAATATACACATGGAAAGGATATTTTTAGACTTGTCTTGTCACTTGTACATGATAATTAGCATGGAGTATTTAGAAAACTCTATTGAGAAGGTTGGCATGTTGAGAGAGTTATCTATGAAAAGTGAAATGATTGACCAATTGAAGAGTGAAAAGTAGTAAGAGAGGAAAAATGAGGTTGATGAGGTTGAGAGTATTGTAAGAGAGGATATCTAATAATCAACACTAGTCCAACAAACAATAGATCTAAGCATATCAAGGATAACCATGCTAAAGAAAGAGAGTGAATTCATAGAAGACAAGAAGGGGTTGGTTATGATTAACTTATGTATTCCATGTGTAGGTTTATTTTAGGAGAACAACAAGATGTTTAAGATGATCAGGTGGGAGATCAATGTGTAGAAACCTAACTTTAAAGAAGGAAGCAAGGTTGCATTGGTCAAAGAGCAAGGATGCCTATGTGTCACTCATAATCCTTAGGATCCAAGAGGAAGTGACATTACATGGTTAAAGTGAACAAGAGAGAGAGAGAGAGAGAGAGATGTTAAGGAGGAATTCAATGCAAGCTGACTAAACTTTCATGGAAAGTTTCTCTTGCACCTCAGTAGTATGATGTAGAAGCATCTTTCAAAGGATGACATGTTTTGTGTTATTTGAGCAAATTTTTGGATTTGATTAGTTATTTTTATGATCATATATCATGATTAGGGTGTTTAAATTGGTGTTAAGAGTTTTAAGGGAAACTTTGGAACGTTTTTCAAGTGTCTAGAGGTGTTTAGGTAGGTTAGAATTCAAAATAGAGCAAAATAGTGTCGAACACCAAAGTGTCCTATTTTTGGTGCTCATATCCTTTCACCTAAATGAAAGCTAGATTCAGATTCATGACACTATCCTAGTCTTGCACAACTAGTTTAAACCTTTGTCTCAGCCATCTCATCCTATTTATAGCTAAGTCATATTTTTCCTTAGTTATTACTATTTTTAGAAAGGTAAAAAAGATAAATAAATTATACAAATTAGGACTATATTTATTTTAATATTCCTTACTGATTTATTAATCTAGACCCTTAACTAAAAAAAGAATAAATCTCTATTATTCCCAACTAAGTTAAATCATTTGGTGATCCCATCTTACTTCGTTTTCACACAAAAGCCCTAGAAAAACTAGGGATAATTTATTGCTAATTTTAGCATTATTTTTCTTATTTGTTTCTCTTGAATATATAAATCAGAATTTCACATTTAATTTTTAAAATTTACCCTACTAATTTTCCATTTATTAAAACCCTAGTTGATTTTAATAGGTCCCTTTGCTCTTGAGGTATCACCTTACATATAAATCAGATTTCACATAAAAAAATCTTACTTATTTCAAAACATTTCTTACAAATAATGAGTCCATACTCAGTCCTATCATGTATATGAATGATGAAGTTTACATATGTTAATACAAAGCTTAATTCTTTCCCTTTCATGCTTAATTTTTATAATTTGGGATGATATTAAGAAATTTATTTCTAAACATGTTAAGATACCTTTCCTTCAAAGCAATGTTTAATTTTCTTTAATATAAGGTTTTATTACATTCTTTATCCCTCTCATGTGGAATAATTTTCAAATCTATCTTTCTAAACATATTAGAAATGTCATATCACAAGTCAAAGTTTTTTATGCATTAGTGCATAGTTCCATTCTCTTTATCCCTTGTCTGCTATCTCTCATGTGGAATGTTCTTTATAATAATATTTTTATACAAATTATAACTCTAATTACATGCATTTCATCCCAAAAACATGGTTTTTGCCTGGATGCATATAAATATTTGTCCAATTTTGAGTATTTCCCTATCACTACTAGAAAAAAAAACACTAACAGTTATATTTATTCCTCCTCCCTTCACTCTTGGTAAATCTAGCTCTTATCCTGTACCTACTATCATCTCTATACCTATAGTAGATCATGTGGTACATGATATCACCCAAGTTTATGAAGATAGGTATGTTGATTACACCTTTGGCTATAGATTTGTATGTCAAATTAACACCTATTCCAATAAATTTTTAGTTCTCAAGCTCCTTCAATGATAAGATGTTTATAAAGATGTGTTGTATATAGTCCTTCATAATACTAAAATTCCTATTTCCACTAAACTAGCTTATGCCACCTCTATCCTTAACACAATACAATGGATTAAAAAACATATTTACTTTGAGAAAGAGGATTTACCCCCAAACCACATCATCGAACAACATCTAACTCTATATATTCACTTAAGAATTAATGATGTAGGTTTAAAAAGAGTGTTAGTTGATAATGGTTCAGAACTCAACATTTACAAAATTTCTTTTCTTAAATATCTTAATATACAACTTATAGATTTAGACCATTCCAAAATGAACATCAAAGGTTTTGACAACATTCCATAGAAAGTCATACGTTAAATAACACTCAATATTACTTTGGGACCTAAGACATTGCCAACTACTTTCCAATTCATGCCAAATGACCTCAATTATAATTTATTACTTGGTCAGCCTTGGATTCATGATATGAATGTCATCCTTTTCACACTCCATGCTTGTCTAATATTTAATCACAAAGGCTACATCTACACATGCCCAATAGACAATGAACATTTTAAATACTACTAGGTTGATGAATCTCCATAGAATTACATTGCACACTTTAATCTTGGTAATATACCTACACAACAAACTACTCACAGTGTGCCTTCAAACCATGCCACACATAAGAATATTCCAAGTTCTATAATATCACTAATACCAAATCACCTATTTACCTCCTCTTTTGCACTTAAATGTCTTAATAAGATGGGATATTATGGCAAAGGTCTTGAAAAGAATGAACAAGGAATCATTAATCTTGTCGAGGCATTGACACAACATGAAAAGCAAGGACTAGGATATCATCTTACCCTTCTTCATGATAAACCTTATTTCGCTACTTCAAAGAATATAATGTTTTATCCACCCATTGCACCTATAGACCATACAATTAATCATACTTATACATTATCATTGGTCTATCCTGATCTCATTGATGATATAATTTCACTAGATATGTTCACATTAGATGAATTCTCTAACAATGAATCCCTCCTTCAGTTTCTTAGAGCATATGAGGACCTCCCATCTTGATATCATAAAAAGAAATTTCCTCATCACACAAATTCCCATGCTTAATTTAGAGAAAATTTAGATTCTCCCCAAGACATACCAATTGATTTAGATGATACTATTCTTATAATACCATACACACTAGATCGTTCCACATTATTTAACAAAGAAATAGTTTATTTTAATTTTGAAACCAATCAAGATCCCCACATTATCTTTTAGCCACTACCCTATAAAAGGAAGAGGATATAGATATTCATAAAACTTTGATAGATTTTCTAGAACTCTTTTCTTGGTCTTACTCAAATATGATAGGAATTGATACATCTATATCAGTCCATCAAATTACATTATATCTTGATGCTAAATAAATTAAGCAAAAAATTCACAAAATGCATCCTAAGGTGGCTCTCTTAGTCAAAAATGAGATCCAACACCTCTTAGATGTTGGTTTCATCTGACCAGTAACAAACCTTGAATGGATTTCAAATATAGACCTAATGGTTAAACCCAATGGAAAAATTTGGTGTTTTTCTTACTCTTGAGATTTAAATAAGGCATGCCCAAAATATAATTTTCCCTTGCCTAATATTGACATGATCATAGATTCCAACTCCAGGTATGAAACTTTATCATTCATGGATGGCTTTACAGGATATAACCAAATCAAAATCATTGAAGAAGATCAAGAGAAAACATCTTTTAAAACACCTTGGGGTATATTTTGTTACATTGTCATGCCTTTTGGATTAAAAAATGGTAGAGCCACATATCAACATATTATGATGCATATCTTTAATAGCTTGATTCACCAAACTATCAAGGATTATTTCAATGATAAATTAACTAAATACAAATAATGAAAACATCACGCCATCAATTTATGATATATTTTTCAACAACTCAAAAAATATAATGTTTGACTAAACCCAAATAAATGTGTGTTTGGAGTTACATTAGGTAAAATCTTAGGTTTAATTATTTCTCAATGTGGCATAGAGGTTGACCCAAAGAAAGTCAAAGCCATTATCAACATGCCACTTCCCACAAAATTAAAACAACTTTGATCCTTATAAGGCAAGGCCTAAGCAATCTACCATTTTGTAGCTCAACTTATTGATAAAACTCAGTCATTCACTCAATTATCAAATAAAGATACAAAGTTTGTTTGGGACCAATCCTATCAATAATACTTGAACACAAATAGTGAGTGTGGTGGTTACTTCAGTGGAAAGGCCATGTCACACAAATTGATTTGATAGGGATATTACTATCCCACCTTGGAATGTGAATGTTCATAATACTCAAAGCTATGCAATAAATGTCAATGACATAGTAACCTATAACATGCACCATCACAACAATTATAGCCTATTGTCTCTCCATGGCCATTTATGTTATGTGGATTTGATCTTATTGGAAATATTAACCTTAAGTCTACTAATGGACATAATTTCATTATCACAATTAAAAAATACTTTACTAAGTGGGTGGAAGCCATTCCACTTCAATCTACCACAAGTGAAGACATTTGTAGCTTCCTCATGACTCATATTATTTCACATTTCAACTTACCTATAATAATATTTCTTGATAATAGAACATAATTTATGAACAAAACTTTCAAGAAATTTTTCACAAAATATAATATTAAACACACATTCTCCACTCCATACACGCATAAAGAAATGGTCACACAGAGGCTACCAATAAAACTATCAATAACATTTTGAGCAAAATAGTGACCAAATTTAGAGATGATTAACACAATCAAATAGTTTATGTATAATGGGATTATCGTACAAGTATTCATATGTGCATAGGATCCACTCCTTATTCACTCATTTATGGTACATAGGTAGTTTTACCATTGGAATTAGAAATCCCATCTCTATGTGTCTCTCTTAAAGGTATCCTCACTAATAACCAGTATCATGAAAATCATCTACACCAACTTGAGTTATTAGATGATACATGAATTCAAGTAGATGAACATCTCTAAATCTACCAACAATGTATAAAATGATCCTACAACAAATGAGTTCACACCAGAGAGTTCATATTTAATGATCTCATTCTCAAAGAAAATCTTCTCAATATTAATGCCAAAGAATAAATCAAAGGAAAATTCAAACAAAATTTTTGAAGTCGATACCTCATTACCAAAATGATTATCTCTAATGTGTATCATCTAGCCTCATTTGAAGGAAAGAAACTCAAAAATCCAATGAATATTATGCATCTACATAGATTCAATGTATAGTATTTCATTACACACATTATATTGTACATAGTTTATTTTTACTTGTACATAATCTTTTAGCTTTCTTGTACATAGTTTCCTTATGATTTCTTGTACATAGTAATATTTAAAAATACCAAAAATAATATAACATATCAAAATACAAAAACATTCAAATAACTCAAAACACCAAAAACATTTTCAACTATATGGATTATCTATGGCTTACATTTCTAGTACCATGCTATACTTACATTTTATTATTATATGATATTATTTATCAATTTATCTACATTACCATGCTTCACTTGATCTTCTTTGAGTGTGTGTAGTAACACATAATCCTTGATTGCTTTAATCTACCCATTGAGAGGGCATACTAATTTTACATTCAAGAAATACATCGATATATCTACCCATTGAGGTCATCTTCTACATGATTACACCATACATGTTATGTCATTCATACACCACAAATTCTAGTTATCATGTTGATATACATTACTTAATAGCTTACATAGATTATTCTATTGGCACTCACTAGTATATAACACTTATGAATTTCTTATGATCTACCTAGTCTTATACTCTATGTTTTACATACTTTCACTTCTTGCTTTGATTAGTTATATGTGATAGTATTTCTAGCATTTACATGCTTTCCTTTCTTGATATGAGTAGCTAGATGTGATTGCATTTATTAGTTCCTATTTTGTACTCTTGTGTGTGCCTTCAAACATCTTGTAATGTCCTTTGATTATACTCTTCTATGTGCTTGTGGCCCTCATGCCAACTTTGCTTGTACCCTTGTGTGTGCCTTCAGACATTTGTCAATGTACTTCATTTGTTTTTAATTATATGTGTATATTGGCATTTGAACATGCCATGTATTGTTACTTTTCTAGTTGGAGTGACATGTGCACATGTCCCTTGTTTGATTGTCCCCTTGGCCACTTTTGTGTGCTTCTTGCCTTTCATGCTTATTTACTTTTAACTTTCATGCTTATTGCTTTCTTGGATGCCATGATGGACATCATGTTCCATCCCTGCTTGACAACTAACAACTAACCAAATTTCCACTTTCAATTTAGTATATTGCACAAGCTATTACATTGTTACATCTATCTAGGAATAACTTTATTGATCGAACCATTTCCAATACAAAATATGCTATATATTGAGACATATTTTTGATTATCATTAATATTTCATGTATTTATTAGCATAACACACTTGTAGAGATATTTTTTCTAAGGGAATTCATTGTAAGGTCTTCATTCCTACCCCCAAAAGAGGGGGAAACAAATAAGGGTTTTGTCATAGAGATCAGAGCCTTATACTTGTCAAATATTAGTTTTTAGAACACTCAAAATAATATTCACAACCAAAAACACATAGAACAAACCATAAAAACACTAAAAACTGAAAAATAGTCATAAAAAATAGCAAAGGCCATGAGCAACAAAAGTGGACAACAATGTCAAACACCAAAGTGTCCCATTTTTGGTATTCTTATCTAAACAACCAAAAATCTAGAATTTTTAGAAATAGATAGAAAGGTAAGATCAGTTACAATTTTGTCATCAATAGTTTAGTTAGATTAGGTAGTTTTAATATAGTTTTACTTAGAGTATTTAGGTATAGGGGGATTTATTCATGACATGATGGCTCTCACCTCCAATTTTAGATTGGGCAGTTAGTAAAACTTCCATGTTACAAACACCAGTGATTGGGGACAATATGCATGGCACATTTACCTTATTTTATTTCTAGTTTATTGTATTACCTAGGTATTCTCAGAAGTTACATTCCTTATTCCATCTATAGGTGATTGGCATCATTTTGGAGTGACTTTCATATAAGCCTAGTTCCAAATTTTAGAGTGGATTTCATACAAGCCTGATCTCCATCTTTTAGAGTGGCCAAGATTGGCCTAGTTCTTAGCATATGTTCAACTATTCATGCCACATTGTTAGATTATAGAGAATTTATGGGCTTCATGAGCTATCTCATATGATACACATTCATACCAGTATCAATTCATATCTTCACTTAGTGGATGATGATAGATCCAAAAGATTAGTTAGTCTTTGTATTCTTGAGCCACCTACTCAAAGGGATTGGACACATAGTCCAAACATCAATTAACACATGTATGATCACATATATTTACTTAGTGGGTGATGATAGAACCAAAGGGCCATCCTTTGTATTTTTGAGCCCCCCTTAAAGAATTGAGCACTCAACTCCATTCACAATAATACTCTTAGTACAAAACATACCCAACATGACTCAACATCACTCAACATCACACATATTAATTGGCTTCACCCTTGTAGGTAAGTTTAGGTACACTTTCTAATTTTCCTTTATCCTAGTACTTCACTTTATTGAATCACTAAAATAAATGGGGGGTAAATGTAGTCATATAAAATGTCAAAATTGGTAGTTTGAGTGTAGCTTGTGACACCCTATCCATAGCTAATTTTTTCATGGTCTTGTGACCCTTTTAGACACCTTTTCACTCATTAATATTCATCTAAATCCTTCTAGAAGGTTGTTCCACCTTAGCCAAGCTAATTTCCCCATACCAATCTTGATTCCCTAAGTCCCAAGCTTATAAGATAGGAGTGACATACTTGGACTATAGTGTTAGGTCCTAGGGTATCCCATCTTTAGTGCTCTTATCCATTTGCAATTTAAGCCCCAATGGTCATTTTCATCTGATTTCTATCCTTAATTATGTCAACCTACCACAAATACATCTGATACATGACCAATTATTCCCTATAAAATCCCATGAAAATATTATTTATAAGGGAGGTGACAAATCTTACAAAAAAATAAATAATACAAACAAATCACTAAGATAAACATCCCTATTATATGCATATAATCACCTAATATAGCTACAAACACACTCAAACCCTCATACTAGTCCCTAACCACCTCAAGCACTCTCAATTTGTCATTTTTGCATCTATATCACACTATTACATAAAGCACATTAGGTGGGAGAAATTCATATGGCTTGATCCCTCTTCAGAGTATTGGTATGTAGGCAGTGTGCCCACACAAGGGGTGTAGATTACACATTCAATGCATCTTACACACTAACCCCCCTTTCTCAAGTGATTCAAACATTGTTTTATCAAACATGATGGAGGGTTAATGTTTTGGAGATTAAATCAACTATATAGTGAGCTCTATCGATAATGAACACTCAAGATTTCATAGGTAGGCTCACATAGGAACAATGCAAAAACCCAAAAAGTTTTAGGTCTCTAAGACTAATTTGGATAATAGTAGTAGGAGTGGAAAATAGTGCTAGACACCAATGTTTCTTATTTTTTATGTTCTTATCCTTTCACTAAATGAAAGCTAGATTTAGATTCACAACATTTTCCCAGTCCTACATAACCAGTTTTATCCTTTGTCTCAGCCATCTCAACCTATTTTTAGCTAAGTCATATTTCTCCTTATTTATTACTATTTTTAGAAAGGTAAAAAAGACAAATAAATTATACAAATCAGGACTATATTTATTGAAATATTCTTTACTAATTTATTAGTCTAGACCCTTAACTAAAATAGGAATAAAACTCCATTATTCCTAAATAAGTTAAATTATACTCACTTAATACATCATGTGTCAATTAATGGGTCTTAATGCACATATGTACAAAAAATCAACCTTGATATTTATGAAATGTGTAAACTTTCTTGCTAGTGACCGTTGGAAAGGCAAAAAGTGGTTAGAACAATTATAGGTTATATAAAACTTGTAAATTTTGGTGTTGAGTTAATTAATTAGAATTCATTCAAATGGAACAAGTTTCAATATTCAAGAAACAATGAATGGAGTTCCTCATTTTTGCAAAAAGTTACCTACAATCCCTGTTTCTTACATATGTGCATTGGAGGATGACTGTATGTCAATGGTCAAAGAAGGAAAACAAAATAAAGATATGCTTTTGAGTTTTATATTGTCTTTGGTGATATTTTTATAAGTTTACGTAATGATCTTAAACATTATTTAATATATTTCAATGTTTTTTACATAAGTTCAAGACTACAGGTTCTATATATCATGTACTCTATGATGAGTAAGCCATAATACATTATGTGCAAGGAATAATTATATGGAAATTTGAATGAAGAAAATAATGGTTAGAAATACCCTATTTGATATGTTTAAGAATATTTCCATCAATGTCCATTTTTATTAATCATGTATTTCTTGTGGTAGTAGTTCAAACCCTATGGCAGTCTATGTTTATACACATAATCAAGTTAAGTTCTTGAGATAAATATGGAACATAGGCATGAAGATTGGATTATATTGATCGGAAAAGGTGTGTGGGAAAAATATAGATCTTAACCAAATTTCATTGTCCCTTGAAACTATTTATGGAATATATAATCTCAAATTGCTTTCTCTTAAGTGGCCACTGACTATGTAAGCCTTATATTAGGGTTTGTAGGCCAAAACTTATTTTATGGCTGTTTTAGCTAGTGAAAATTCCTAAATATTTTTAAATTGATAAGGTGGTATGTCTAAAATATGATTTTGAATTTTTTTATTTGATTCATTATGGAGACATATGGATATGATTAACTGTGTATGTCTAGGTGTGAATGAGGCCTAATTAAGCCTATACAAAGTACTAAAAAGGAATAGAAAAGTGATTTATAAATATATTTTTGTGTATAAATTTCATAAAGAGATATAAAATTATAGAGGATGTCAGTAAATGTTTAATTTTTTTCAAAACTAGTCTTTATTGGATTGTACAGGAGGAAAATGCCTAAAAAATGCTACAAGGACTATTTACCAAAAGGGAAGAAGTTGTATAGGTTATGAAAGAAGTGTTGAGGGGTTTTGTAAATGGAATGAGGTGTCTAATAAGAATATCACGAGAATGATAAATATTCTAAAGACCATTAATCCATCAATGACTTCTTGAGTCATAAATGATCATATGAACCTCAAGAACCTTTGTCAAAGATTTGTTATATTAGAACAAGGAAAAGGAGTGAGAGTTTGTTAGTGTTTCCTTTGTATCATTGAACCAACCAAATATTCAAGGTAGGTTAAAAAAATGGATTTTATAAATTCTAGAATTTGATATTGAATTTTAAACTTTAAAAACCATTAAGGAAATGAGCTAACCAAAAAATTGGCTAAAAGTATGACCTCTAATATAAATATTTTAGTTCTTTTAGTTGATGATAGTTTGAATGCTAAACCTCATTTTGAAAATATGAAGGTTGTTGATCTCTCAAAAAAATTAATGATATGACTTGAAATATGTGATTTAGATTGCTTGATTTCACAAGATGATTGGTATAGTGACCTTATTTACTACTTATAAAACCAAATTTGTGTTGATTCATTAGATAAACATCAAAGAAGGGATCTTATGTTACATGATTTAAAATGTGCTTTTATGATAATTTATTATTTTATAATAATACATATGGTATGATTTTACATTTTTTAATTGATTAAAAATATAATAATGTTCTTATGAGTTGTCATGAAGGTAATTATGGTGGACACTTTGTAGCAAAAGCTATTTCATATAAAATATTGCATGTAAGATATTACTAGCCTACTTTGTCTCAAGATGCCTATAAATTGGTGATGTCAGGTATGCCTTGCCAAATTTTCATTATAGAGATAGATTACCATCCATGCATTTAAATCCTATTATAACAAACAATCCTTTCACTATATGGGTTACCAAATTTATATATGATATCCATCCTCAACTATTCATTGATGCATTATAATTACTATTGATTGTAGAGATGGAATCCAAAGTGAGATAGATCAACCATTAGTAAAGAAAACTCAATAAATATATAAGAACATAAATAACTAATACAAATACTTCAACAAGGTTTTTAAATGATAATTAATAGATATTGAAAGAAGGAATATACCAATAAACCTTCCCAAGAGAATCCCACCATCCAAATGCTGCTCAAAATGTGAATTTACCTTCATTTGATGACAAGTCTTTAGCAATAATGAGTGACAATGCTCCTCCATCATCTCAAATACACCATTGAAACTATGCTCATGATTTTTTTTATCAATGTTATACCTATAGTAAAGCTATCCTATTGCAAATTAAAAATAATAAAACTACACAAAGAAGACTTATGGAGAGAATTTTGCATAATAAGTTTAAACCAAAAGAGGTTAAAAAGATGAGTGAGAGGCCTCCTATTTATAGATTTATGGAATTAATCAGAATAAACCATGACTGTCCATCTTGAGATCAATATGTGTGGCCATGAATTAATTCAATTTTGGAGACTTAAATCATAAATAACCTCATCAATATTTTTAATTAAGAGGAATTAAAGAGGTATGTGAGGCCTTAAACTTGATATTTTTTGCATTTATGGCTTATGGATGCTACCCCACAAATGATGTCACATGATGATGTAGATATTAGGCACTAATTTACAATTAAGAAATATTCAATAAATTCCATGGATTTTATACTTATGATCTTAATTTGGATTAATTTGCCTAAGTGAGATTAATCAAATTTTAGGCATTTATTTGGAAATTGATTTCAGACTTAATCAAACTAGTCAAAATGTCAAGTTACTAGGTCACAATTTGATTAGTGTATAATAATAAGGTGTCAATTATGTATAGACTAATATCCCATTTGGGACATTTTTGACATGAAATAACACATGCACATGTTTTTTGCTTTTGAATTAGAAGAATTAAATGGTTTAGAGTGTCAAATTGTATTTTTGTCATTTTGACTTAAAATGATTTGAGAAAAGTTAACAATGACATAAAATGCATTACCTCATTTAGGGATACATTAGCATAAATTGACACTTGTATACAAAAAATGTCAAACCATTTATCATAATTAAGTGATTTGAGCTGAAATTATGTGTTTGAGTGAAATTCAAGTAAGATTGACAATTTCAACACAATGGTATTAGGAATTGGATGTCTACATTTTGCCCCTATTCAAGAAGGTGTGGTGAGACATTCAAGTCGAAGTAACATATTTTCAAAGAAAATATTTGTCAATAAGTTGGAAGGAAATGACCCATGATGCCCCCTCAAGAGAATATATTAGGATGAAAGAGAAGGATGGAGTCTTGGAGAGAGAGAGAGAGAGAGAGAGAGAGAGAGAGAGAGAGAGAGAGAGAGAGAGAGAGAGAGAGAGAGAGAGAGAGAGAGAGAGAGAGAGAGAGAGAGAGAGAGAGAGAGAGAGAGAGAGAGAGAGAGAGAGAGAGAGAGAGAGATTAACCCATGGATGAGATTAAATCCATATGGAGCTAATACTTGAACACTAATTTTCAATGATCAAAATATAATTAGAATATATTGTGCCCCAACATTGTGGGAAGTGGGAAGGATATAACTCAAAAATATAAGATACACAATTTAAACACACCTAAAAGATGGTGAAAGTTAAGAACTTAGGGAATGATCAATCTTGAGATAAGTTGTACACTTTAAAATCTGCTAGAACGAGGGTAAAAGTTTGTAGGGATTGGAGTTAGAAGAAAAAGGAGAGCATATATCTAGAGAAAGAAAATAATAATGTGCCCCAATAGAGTATATTTTATCAATAGATAAATTAATTTTTCCTCAATAAGGAGAATATTGATCACTAATAATTATTTGTCCCCTAATAGGGTTGATTTGATTCAATGATTGGTTCAAATATTTTACCCTAGTAGGGAGAATTAGCAAGCATAGATCAAGGATATAGCCTAATGAATAGATTAACTATGAGTGGGTGAAAATTTATATGTGATGCTCAAATTACTAAAGTGATCATAAAAAAACTAGGCATACGAGGATGCACAAAGTGATGAAAGAGATAAATAGAAGAATAAAGGTGGCTAAGCTAACCTAAGATATGTCATGTATCTAAGAACTTCCTAAATAGTCTAGATGGACCTCGATCTAGTGTATTTCACCCATAATTAGGAGAAAATTAAATGAGGATTGAGAAATAGAAGAAAAATAGACCATTGTTTGATTAGAATCATAATGTATGACAAGATATGCACATCTTAAATAGAGTCTAGTGCATAAGCCATTTGGTGTGTAGTTTCATTGGTGTACTAAGAGATGATATTTGGGGTTACATTAATTTTGAGACTTGGATCCAAAGCACATGGTGCTTACTATATCAAAGTGAAATTATGCATCATAAGTATGAGTAACCTATAATGGCATTGTATTTTAACTATGAGGATCTAGTTCAAATGTGAATATTTAAAACTAAGGATAATGATAAGAACTACCAATATCAAATTTACTACTATTTACATTTAAACATAAACAATGAAAAAGAAAAACATAAATGAACCTAACTTAAAATCAACATATGGAAAAGAAATCAAAACAAAATAACAACAAAAAAGCAAATAAACACACACAAACAAGATTTAGTAACAATGTTAGTGTGAGTAGAAAACATGGACTATAGTAGAGGCATTAATTTCTATAAAAATAAAAAAAGAACAAAGAACTTAAAGTTGCCTCCAAGTGATAGGGAAATAACAACACAAAGTAAAATGGGTGAAAGAAGAAAAGGATGGGTATGTCCGAGCTAACTCTAGATGTATGAGACAAGTGGATGATACCTACATAGTTCCATGGATGTAAGGTCCAACATGAAATATAGACCAAATGTAGTTATCCTAAGAAATGGGAATGAAGAAAAGTGATGATAATAAAATATGATTAATGTTGTAGACGAAATAAGTAAAATGGGCTCACAAAATGGTGAGAGCATTCAAATGAATACTTGAAAAATGGAAAGAGCATAGAGAATGAGAATAAACAAAAGTTCAAGACAATGTTTTTGTTTGTTTTATCAATAATTTTATAATGTTTTGGGTTTTTAAGAATAAACAACAAAAATAAAATATTAATAAAAGGTCTAAGAGTTACCTAGTTAAGGAGATGTACATCCATAAGTAAGATTTCAAATAATAATGAAACTAGATGTAATGTGGATCATGGATATAAACAATGGTACAAGAAACCAACTAATTAAGATGATGCAATCCAAGAGTATAACTTACAATGATAGCTAAAGTTGGTTGTAATGACCCATGCTCTCAAGTTGATGAGATTGAGGTCCTGTTAAAATAACAATGCCTATTAAATAGTAACAAAATCATAATAGAAGAGTACACAATACTAGATAAATATAAAGAACCATTCAACAAGAAAAAAACATGAGTTGATGTATCCATGTTCACTTTTTGATAAGAAGAAGATAAAAAATACTTTTTAGGCTAAACTATTTTTTATTGAATGTGTGCAAACTACCTATAAGTCATAATCAAGATCATAATTGGTCAAAGGGGTAGAGCAGTCTAGATTACAATGATTTAGGATATGAAAAGAATATGGTTATAAATTAAATGGTCCAAAATAAATATGGTCCAAATGAGGATTGTCTAGGGTGGTATAAAATGAGTCAAGCTAGAATATAAATGATCTAGATTGTCAATGGTCCAAAGCTTCAATTGTCTAGAATCATAAAAGAATATAGTTCCATGAGAATAGTCCAGCATAGGTTAAAATTAATATGGTCCAAGATAAGATATTTTAGGATATAAAAGTGGGATAAAATAACTTCAGAACAAGTTCCCCCAAGTAAGGGGAGTAGATAATGGTTCAAAAGATGTCAAGTGTAGAACCATTTGATATGTATAATGTTCATGTGATTTATAAGTTCTTCACCACCTAGAGTAGCCAGCCAGTATGCCATCAATCCATAAATTACTATGATAAAATATGGTACTAACCAATTGGGTTTGAACTTACCCTTCTTCTTATGTTCAACATTTGTGTTATTTTGATTCTCTTTTAAGACTAAATCACCACTTTCAAACTCCCAAGGGAGAATGCACTTATTGTAGATTCTAGGCAATCTATTCTAATTTTCAAGTTTTCTAGGGATACTAAAAGCTTACCATCAATAATTTCTAGTTCTTGCAACCTAGAAACTCTATAATCTTCATCATCTTCAATATTCTCTAAATAAAAATTTTAATGAAAGAAGATCGATCTCAATCAAGATAATAACCTCTATACCATAAATAAGGGAGTATGGAGTGGTTCTTATGGGGGTTCAATGACTAGTACAATAATCCCAAAGGGTAAGAAATATTTATAAGTCTTAATTATAGCCAACATCATTGAAAATATTCTTGAGTATGGAAATAATGGTTTTGTTTGATGTCTTGACTTATCCATTGCCTTATAGGTTATATGGTGTGGATTTCTTGTTTTTTATTTTGAATGTTTTACAAAGTTTTTTAACATATTTGTTTACAAATGATTCACCATTATCATATATAATTTGAGTTAGGATACCATATTGATAGATGATATGGTAATGTATAAACTTGGAAATCTTCTTCTTGGTGATGTAATAGAGAGGAATGGCCTCGATCCACTTAGCAGAATACTCGGTACTAGTGAGAATATATTTATGGCCATCATAATGGGTTGGGTTTATTTCCTTGATGAGATTGAGGGCCCAATTAGAAAATGACCATGGTATAATGATCGATTATATTGACAAGGAAGGTGTGTGTATCAAATTTTCATGTTGTTGACAAAAAACACATTTCTTTACATGATTACAAACATCTATATCCATTTTGGGTCAATAGTGATCTATTTTGAGATGTTTCTTTGTTGGAAATATTGTCATTGATGTCAAAGGTCTAGCATTGGTGATAAAAGCCGCATAGCATTTAATGGTATTTTTAATATTCATATCTTGGCTAATGTGTGTTAATATTTATTTAATATTAATGAATATATTTTTGGTTTCATAAAATTCAAAAGAGGGCCCATGGAGAAGTCAAAGAGTCTCAAGGTAAAGACAAAAGAGGAATGAGATGCATTTTCCCTATGAAGAGTCATCTTGAGGAATTTCAAGAGTCAAAAAGTGAAGACAAAATAGGGTATGGCACATTTTTCCATGAAGAGTCACCTTAAGGAATTCAAAAAGTCACCAAGATAAGGATAAAAGAGGAAAAGACACATTTGATTATGAAGGGTCACCATGTGACTTTTCAAATGTAAGGACATGAAGGGTCATGCAAGTTTGGTGCCATTTTCCATGAGGATTGAAGGGTCACAAGGGGTAAATGCCAAAGGTCATTTGGAAATCTATAAATAAAGGATTTAGAAGTCATTTGTGATTTGAAAGAGAGTGCATGGTTTGTATTTGTTTTATATAAGAAAAGAGGAGATAATATAAAGAGATATTGTAGAGTTCTATAATTTTTTGAGTAAGTGACATTGTGAGATAGATGTGTTTTATACACGAGATGGGTTTGTGCTCACAAATATTTACAAGGGTTTGGTGCTCTTGTGTGTTGGTTCTCATAAATAATAGCCGTGTTGGTACTCAGTAAAGGGGTTGGTGCTCTTACAAGTTGGTACTTTCAAACTTTATAATTTGAGTTGGTAATCTTTCATATACTTGAGATTATTCTCCATGGATTTTTCCATTTAGGGTTTCCATGTAAAAATCTTATCTCTCTCTCTCTCTCTCTCTCTCTCTCTCTCTCTCTCTCTCTCTCTCTCTCTCTCTCTCTCTCTCTCTCTCTCTCTCTCTCTCTCTCTCGTGTGGTGCATATTGATTTTAGTTTTATTGCATATATTTAATGAATAGTTAAGAGGAATTTGATTAAGTAAAATATTTATAAGATATATGATATACTAATTCATCCCCCCTCTTAGTATATCCCATGTTTAACAATTGGTATCAAAGAAGGTTCCCTTTGAAAAAAATTTACAACTTGAAGATGGAAGAGGAAGAAAATATAGTGAATTATCTTTTGTGGGTTGATCAAATAGTTAATCATATTCAAGGTCTTGAAGAAAATCTAGAAGAATTAGTGGCGGTGAATTTTTTCTAGATCTCTACCAATGAGATATGATGCAAAGGTTTTAGCTATTAAGGAGATGAAGGATCTATCCAAGCTAAAGATGGATGAACTACAAGGAGTTATCACAACATATGAGATGTGAACCAAACAAGAGAAAAACTAAAAAATGGAAGTTACTTTCAAGATATCAGAGAAAGACAAGGCCAAGATTCAAGAATCAAGTGATAGCTATAATGGTGATGAATATGATAATGGAGCCCTATTCATTCATAAGCCAAAAAAGGGTACAAGTAAATATATAAAAAAATTTCCTTTCAAGTGTTTTAATTGTGGAAAGATTAGACATTTTATAGCTAAGTGCCCAGATAAGGCTAATGGTGATAATGAAGAAGGAAAGTATACATACAACAAGAATTTCAAATGAAAATTCAAGAAGAGATTTGAGAAGAAGAGTTTAAATTCTAAATATCCTAGCTCAACTAAAGATAGTGGAGTTAGTGATTTAGACGAAGATGAGATTATATTCATGGCCATACATGAATATGTCTCTACAAGCAAAATTATAGATGATCAAGAAGTAGAACAAGATGAAGCTGAAGTGAATCTAGAAGGAGAACTCATTTTTGCCTTAGAAGAATTAAAATCTCTTGAGAATAATAATTGAAGACTAAAGCTCCAAATTAGGGAAAATGAAAAGGACTCAAAAGAAATAATTGAAGATCTACAATCACACATTAAAGAAGCCAAAAATATTGAAGACGATCTAAAAAATTAGTCGGTAAAAGTGAAGAATGTGAAAGGTATGTCATTAAAATTACTTCTTTGAAAGTAGATCTTGAGAAAATAAATAAAGCAGTCAATGATAAAGAAGTCAGAGATTCAAAATTTGAAGATAACACTAACATGTTAAATAAGATATTAGAAAGTCAAAAGTTAATATTAGATAAGATAGGTATCATATTTGAAAAGAAAAATAGCTATGTTGAAACCCTCACAAAAGGGAAAATAAAAGTGGAAAAAGTTAAGAATACAAAAGACATTTCAAGTAAAGAAGGTTGGAAGGAATAGAGCTATAAAGAGAAATTAGGTTAGAGGTGCAAAAATAGATTTTGTTTTTATGGTTACTATTTTTATTGCAATGGATATGGTTATAAGAAAATAGAATGTCAAAAAAGGGCTAACAATCTCAAAAACAAGGAATAGGAAACTCATGTAGAGACTAGTAGAAGCCGCATTTCTTTTGCTTCTCTATTAGGTTTTGATGGAGAGGCTATAATATGTTAAAAGTTCAATAATTTTATATACATTTCTAGGTAATGTAGAAGCATGTTTGAGTTAGTTAAGAAAGATCAAAATTTCAAGGCTCCATTCATCAAGAAAAAAGTTCAGACAGGTACATGTTAGAAGAAACAACTTGAAGATTCTATGTTGGTCTAGATAGCTTTACATCTAAGAAATGAAGAAAATACATGGTTCATTAATAGAATATGTTTAAGGAACATGAAAAGAGATAAGAGAAAGTTTATAACCTTGAAGAAGATAAATGGTGGCATAGTGAAATTTAGAGATAATACTACTGCCAAAATTGCCAGAAAAGGTACACCAAGTTTGGATAATGGTAAAACTAAAACTAAAAATGTTTTGTATGTAGAAGGTCTTAAGAATAATATTTTGAGTGTAAGTCAAATGTGTGATCAAGGGCACACACTAAATTTTTATGTAGAAGGTTGTGAAATCAGGGGAAAATATTCAGATGTGTTGGTTGTAGATGCTCAAAGAATAGGCAATAATTTGTATATGTTATCAGACATCAAAGGTCAAAGATGTTGTTTGAGTTAGATTGAATAATGTTGGCTATGGCACAGGAGAATGGGACACATAAAGTTTGATAATCTTGTCAACATCATCAAGAAGCAAGTATTGAAAAATATTTCAAAGATTACAAATCCATCCAACATGCTTTATGAACCTTGTCAACATGGAAAACATGCTAAAATATAGTTTAAAATAGAAGAATACTTAACCAATCAGATGTTAGAGCTTATTCACACTGATTTATGTCGACCTATAAGAACTCAAAGCACTCAATGTGAGAAATATTTCATATTACTTATTGATGATTTTTTACATATGACTTGGGTAACATTTTTAATGAAAAAATCAAAAGCTTTCAGACATTTCAAAGCATTCAATGCATTAGTTGAGAATGAAACTAGTTTGAAGATTAAGTGCTTAAGATCAAATCAAGGAGGAGAATTAATGTTAGATCAATTTATTGAGTATTATGAAGACCATGGAATAAAGAGACATTATTTAGTAGGCAAAACTCTAAAACAAAATGGAGTAGTTGAATGGAGAAATAGAATATTTTAGGAGAAGGTGAGGACAATGCTAAATGAATCTTAGATACCAGATAAATATTAGAGAGATGTATTTGGTATAATATTGCATATCTAGAATAGAGCATTATTGAAAGTCAATAGTGACAAGACTCCTTATGAAATATGGAAAGACAAACCATCTACAATTGATTATTTCAAGGTTTTTAGTAGTAGATACTTCATAAAGATAACTAATGAAAAATTGGGTAAATTTGAATCTAGAGCTAAAGAAAGTATACTTATTGGTTATTATTGAAAAAGTAAAGATTATAAATGTTATAACAAAAGAACTTAGAAAATAGTTTAAAGTGCAAGTGCCAGGATATAAGAAGATGGAGCACAAAAAATTAATTATTTAGTAGACATTCCTAAAATCATTGAAGAAGAAGATTTTGAAGAGTTCGATGAAGATGAGAAAATATAGAAAAAGGACACCAAAAACCCATCCAAATATGTCTAGAGAAATCATAATGAAAGTGACATCATCATGGACATAAATAAAATAATTTTCACTAGACAAATGATGGTAAGTGAATTTGAGCAGGTTAATTTCTCTTTGTTATCCAAAATTCAGCCTAAAACTTTTTATAAGCTAGACATGATAAGCATTGGGTTAAGGTAGTGGATGAATAATTAAATCAGATAGAAAAGAATGATACTTGGGAATTGGTTCCTAGACCAAAATATCATAATGTGAGAGGAATAAAATGGTTTTATATAAATAAGTTGAATGAAAATGGAGAAGTGACCAGGAATAAAGAAAGATTAGTATGTAAAGGATATGCTCAGATTGAGGGAATAGTTTTGAAAAAAACATTTTCACTAGTGGCAAGGTTAAAGGCTATTAAAATTTTTCTTGCATATCCAGTGTTTAAAATTTTTAAAGTGTTTTAGATGGATATCAAGTCTTCTTTCTTGAATGGTAATCTAGAAGAGGAGGTTTACATTGAATAAATAGAGGGATTTCTTCTCTCAAATGATAGTAACCATGTATGCAAATTGAAGAAAGCACTATATGGATTGAAACAAACTCTAATATCTTGGTATACAAGACTTGATAAATACTTGTAGGCTTAGGATTTTAAGAGAGGATTTACTGACAATAATCTCTACATCAAAATAGAAGGTGAGCATCAATTAATTGTTGTGGTTTATGTTGATGACATAATATTTAGAGGTAACATTAAAAAGATGACAAAAGAATTTTTTGATAATATGAAAAAATAATTTGAGATGTCTATGCTTGGAGAATTTTCATTTTTCTTAGGGTTACAAATTTTTTCAATCAAATAAATGAATTTTCATATCTCAAATTAAATATGCTAAAGAAATGTTGAAAAAGTTTGGTTTTGAGGATTTTACACTAGTTGGTACATCGATGGATACAGGGAACAAGGTAAGAATAAATATTCACCCATTACAAATTAATCTTTGTATAGATCTATGATTTTTAGTATTTTATATTTGACAACATCGAGGCTAGACATTATGCCCGCAGTAGGCATGGTTGCAAGATATTAGACATCCCCAAAGGAGAGTCATGTTTATTTGGTGAAGAGAATATTTATATATATCAAGGGGACATTAGATTGTGGTATCCCATAGGTAGAGATTTCACTTTGGTTGATTTTATATATATCTAATATATCAAGGGGACATTTGAATAGAAAGAAATATTGTAGAGTTATATTATTTGTTGAGTAAGCAACATTGAGAGATAGTTGTCTTTTATACATAAGAGGGTTGGTGATCCTTTGGGTTAGTTCTCACAAATCTTTGCAAGGGGTTGGTACTCCTATGAGTTGGTGCTCACAAATAATAGTTGTGTTGGTGTTTGACAAAAGGGTTGGTGCTCCTACAATTTGGTGCTTTAAAAATTTACAATTTGAGTTGGTGTTCTTTCAAATACTTGAGATTATTCTCTATGGTTTTTCCAATTTTGGGTTTCCACATAAAAATATACTCTCTCTCTCTCTCTCTCTCTCTCTCTCTCTCTCTCTCTCTCTCTCTCTCTCTCTCTCTCTCTCTCTCTCTCTCTCTCTCTCTCTCTCTCTCTCTCTCTCTCTCGTGTGTGGTGCATATTGGTTTTAATTTTATTGCATATCTTGAATGAATGGTTAAGTGGAATTTGATTAAGTAAAATATTTATAAGATATATGATATACGGATTCAAAACCCCCTCTTAGTGTATCTCATGTTTAATAATTTTAGCTAAGACTACACCTTTGGTGTGGAGCCCACACATTCCTTCATGAGTCTCCTTAACCACTAACTTGGATTCTCCTGAAGATAAAAAACAAAGTAGCATTTCTTCCTATCATTTATGATAAAGTGTGTTTCTAAGGAGGGTATAATGGGCTATACAATGAAGGAATAGTTTTTGATGATTATTATAAAGGTTAGGTGGAAAAACATGATCATGAAAATAATTATAAATGTCTTAAAAATAAGGTAGTTTAGGTGGGGGATTGGGACTAGTAATGGTACATACCCTTTCTGAATCCAATAAAACATGATCAGGCTATATAAGATTTTCAATGAGAAAATAATACTCATTATCACTACTATCAACTTGTATCATGGAATAATCATTTCCATTTCATCGATAGATCTATTATTGTCCTTTGGTACTTGTTCAAACCACAAAAATTTAAAATGAGTCTTGAGATTATCGATAATATGCTTGTAAGGTATAATCTTGTCATCTCTAGTTTAATACTGATCTATGGTTTAATCTATAATAAATTGGGAATCTCCATAGACCATTAAGTGTTGGATATCCCACTACACTGAAAGATGTAATCCTAAAATAATTGCCTCATACTCAACCATATTATTGGTATAATGAAAATTGATATGAAATGCTTTGGGAATTGGATCCCCTTACAATGTGCTCAACAAAATGTCAATATTAGATCCATGATAAGTGAAGGAACCATAAAAATATAGTTTCTATTATTGAAGTTCATGTTATAATTCTTCTATTGTCATCATAAAATTATCTGAGAAGTCAAATATGAGTGGTTGAGTGTCTATAATAGGGGCTTCTACAAGTGTATTAGTAATAACTTGCCCCTTAATAGATTTATAATTTTGATACTCAACATCAGATTCCCTTAAGATCATGACCCATTTAGCCATGCAGCCTGTAAAATATGATTTAGTTAATAAAAAATTTAGGGGATCCACTTTAGCAATAAAAATAATTTTGTTGTTCAATATATAGTGTCGAAACTTTTGGGAAGTGAACACCATAACTAAACATGCCTTCTAAATAGGCATATAGTTATGCTCATAAGCCACTATTGTTCAACTTAAATAATAAACTACATGTTTCTTACTCTAATCATCATGTTGTGCCAAAAGTTCCTATAGTGCATGTTTAGTTTCTAAAATATAAATAAGTAATGGTTGTCCAAGTGTTGGTAGTCTCAAAATTGGCAGGTTGGCCAAATATGTTATAAGCTTCACAAATACTGATTGATACTCATGATCCCATTAAAACATGACCCCTTTATTCAAGAGATGTGTAAATAGGTGGTACTTATCTTCTAGTTAAGAAATGAACCTACAAATAGATTGAATCTTTCTTTGCAGGCTTCAGAGCTATTTAAGATTTGAAGGTGGAGGGCATTTCAATAATGGCCTTGAATTTAATAAGGTCTACTTCAATCCATCTTTACAATACAATAAAACTTATCAATTTTACTAAAATGATTCCAAAGACACACTTCTTAGGATTCATATGAACCTTATACTCATGAAGTATCTCAAATATTTTCTTTAGAACATCAAGATGTCCAACATGTGTTCTTGATTAAACTAGGATGTCATCAACACAACCCTCAACAATATCACACATCATGTCATAGAAGATGATAATCATGGCATGTTGATAAGTGGATCTAGAATTCTTCAAGACAAATGCAATGATTTGAAAATAAAATGTTCCCCATGGGGTAATGAACATAGTTTTATGCTAGTCTTATTGATCTATCTTGATTTGATTGTATCTAAAAAATCCATCCATGAGGGATAACATATTGTACCCAGAAGTATAATAAAAAATCATGTCAATGTTGGGTAGAGGAAAATCATCTTTAGGGCACACCTTATTGATGTATCTAAAATTAGTATAAAGGCATATACCCTATGGATTTTTGCTAACTAGAACTATGTTTGATATCCATTTAGAATAGTCCAGTGTTCTAATGGAGCCTACTCCTAATAACTTTTCCAATTCTATGTTTATGAAAAGAGTGATGCATAGATGTCTTACTCATTTTTTGTTTTATTAGATTGGCATTTGGATGAGAAAGTTGATGCACAACCAAGTCAAGGATTTATCCATGCAAAAATATAAATAAAATCATTAAAAATGGATATAGTGTGATCTCACTCTAACCCAATGAGAGAATTTCCAAGGTAAAATTTTTTGGGATCATCATATGTTCCCAAGTTCACTTCAACAATGTTTTATACAAGGAGTGTAGAACCATCTTCTAAAATAGTAGGCAATGTGTGATCATGATCTTATTATTCTACTACATTTTTTCATTCTTCCTCATAAATCTTTAGATAATGCGATGAATCTAAATTTGCCAATTTAGGTAATGGTCAACTAGCAAATATCTCAATAAATTCAAGAACAAGATTATAAAAGACTTGTGATTATGATGACATGATATTGGTATTGGCTATGAAGATAGGACTTAATGGACCTTGTATATTCTTTGGGGATGAGAAAAATTTCCCATCCAAGAGTTCCTAAAATAGGTTTCCACTCAAGAGCTTGTATTTTTATTTACTATTTCCATGACCAACGAGCACCTTAAAAAGGTTTTCACTCGAGGATCTTGACGTTTTATATTTTTAATGATCAAGAAAGTTTAAATGTTATCTAAAGGAAGTATAAGGGTACAAATTAAAATAAAATCCCTTTTTATGATCATAAATTGGCAATCTATCTTTGAGGCCATATACTCTGAAATAGATTCTTTATTCTAGAGTTTGTCAAGGTGTATGATCAAATTTTTCTGGTCCTAATCAATGAACTCAAGATGGTAAATGAAAAGGAACAATGGGGTATTATAGTCATAATAGAATTTGAATGAAATAAGTCTATGTCATTAAACTCATTTAAAATACTATAATGGGATGCTATGTTAATACCAAGAGTCTCATCGCTAGTCAATCCAGAAGAATCACTATCAAAAGTCATGAGGTCAACCCTAAGTGGTATAAATATATAGATCTTGATTCATGTTAGGTTTAATAGATGATAAAGGTTCTATGATTCCTTGCACTCATGGAACAAGGCTTTTTATTATATAATCAAAATTATCCATGATTAGATTAGGGATAGGATATTTTATATTGTAAAAATAATCAATAATGCCGTCAAAATAAAACTAGTCTCCTTCAGTAAAATCCTCTCAACCTTAATTTGGTGAAGTAGCAAGTATAAATACAATGAGTGGTTTCTATGTTTCTTTCTTATTTATCTAAATAATTTTGGGTCTATTAGGGATTTTGGAAGGTTTGGGTTTAGAAAATTATTTTGGATACTTTGGAAACTTAGTAATATTGAAGGCATCTTTGAGATAGTATATGAAAATTCCCACTTCTATAACAACATGTTTTGTAAGAGTTACAGGAAATAGATCAGCCAAAGTTGAAGAAAGTTCATTAAGGTTGATATAATTATATTTTAGTGGATGAGAAACTATTTCCTTATTCTTTTTTGCAACAAATTTAAAACCAAGACAATAGTTATACTTATGAAACTCACCCTCTAAATGTTTGCAATACTGGTAAGGCTATAGATCGGTAAGAATGGTGATCTCAATTCCATCGTGGGGAAACTTAAGGCACTGATGTAAAGTGGATTGAATGGCCTGTAATTCATGGATCTAAGGATGATAGAGAATTATGTTATAAGCCAAATATATATCCATAATATGTAACGAAGTGTGATGAGACAGAGACCCAATAATGATTGGCAAATAAATAGTACCAAAATATTCCCTTTCAACATTATCATATTAATTTATGGTGATTGTCTCTAGATGAATTTCTTTTATAGTGTATCCTAATATCTGTACTAGTTTGAGATACACTATTTTCAGCCCTGAACCATTATCTATAAAAACCTGATTGATCTTATGGTTTTCAATGATGACTTAATATGTAAGAGGATATTATGGCTAGCACCAAGAGTCAACATGTCTTTTTTTAATCAAATGTGACATGTTGAAATGAAGACAAATTTCTTAAAAGTGTTTGGAGCTATTCAAGATTAATATCTTGGGGAATAGTGAATTACTGAGTAAGGTTGTTCAAAATAGTTCTATAAACTTAAGATGCACATAAAAGATCTAAAATAGATATTTGCATAGGGGTTTTAGTTAGTTGGTCTGATAGATTATAAGTATTTTCAATAGTAGGATGAGATGGTTTAGACTTGGCTATCATAGTGTTTATCTTTAGATCTGAAGGCACAATGTTCCCATTGGGTTCATCGATAGAATATGGCAAAGGGCTCTGAAGGGTAACTCATGAATGTATAGTTGTAATTATAAAATATAGAGATGGAAAGGAGAATTATAATTATAAGATGAAGGTAAAAGTCCTTGGAGGGTGAATTTTAGGCATCTAGTTACATTGCAGTAATTTTGAGTTGGCAAGGAGCCATTATAATTAGAGAAAAGTGGTTTAGAAATAGTAACTCATAAAAATTGAGGTGAAATTAAATTACATGTACTTGACATGACACTACTGAAGGGAGAGGGTGTTGTCCCTATAAGAATGGTTCTGGTACTTCAAGGAGCATAGGATAGTTCATGAGTTTTGATAGTGACAGTGGTAATGTGGTTTGTATAAATATATCCCATAGTATTATTGTAGTCATAAGGCATTTTGTTGTAACTTAGATTATTAGCATGGCTATTATGATCATGATAATTATGATTTTGGCTTTGATTCTAATTTTATAGTTGATTATATCCTTAGTTTTGATTATTTATCACCAATGTTTTATTATGTCTAAGAAATTGATCTTTGTAGATGCCCATATCTTGATTAGTGTTTTATGGAGCAAGTTTGATTTCAACTTGACCACTTTCAATAATATTTTCAATGATATGTCACAATTGAACACAATGATAAGCACCATGACCAAAAATATGATGGAAGTTACAAAATTTGTTTTCCCAATACCAATTAGGTGTGGTTTGATCCTCAATAAATGGCCTTGGTATAGGTCTTAGTTTATTGAAAACTTTGTACGTATTGTTTAATTCCCTTCATGAATGGACTCTTTGTAAAGTATTTAGTGGAATAGGTGGATATAATTACACATTTAGAGCTGGCTGATCCTACACCATTCATACATGTCTTGATTTAGTTACTCCATTTTTGACCATGTTCTTATTTTTATTAAACCCCTTGGGATTCTCTATTATAACAATTTGAACTAGTGATTGTGTTTGATTTGGCATTTGATCTTATGAATAAATATTGATAAGGCCTTTTTGTGATAAATTCCTTCTCAGTCTATACACCCTTGTCTATAATTTCTTCAAATGTGTTTACACAATCAAGAAGTAAGGGTGTAAGTTCTATGAAAAAATGTTGGCCAACTATTTATCTATCAAATTATGTTGAAAGCATCTAACTAATGCTCTCCATTTCTATATATATGCTATGAAGATTTCTCTATCTTGTTATTTAGCTTTTCACAAGTAAACTATAGTTAATTCTTGTTCAATATTATAAGAGAAGTGGTTGACAAATTTGTTAGATAGATCATTCTAATATGCAATTGAACCCTTGGGTGAATTAATAATCTAGCATAAATCTTGTCCCACTAAAATTTTTAGCAAAGCAAATAAATGTTTTTGTAAGCTACCTCTTGGCATAATACAAAAAATGTTTGAATGTGTTCACCAGGGTCACCCTTCGCTTTGTATTTATTGAATTTGTGTGCCTTAAAATGTGGTAGAAAGGGGACTTGGATAATAATCTAATCAAATGGATATGGACATATCTTGTCAAAATTATACTTTTTAATTCGATTTCCTATCCCCAATCATGACATAATTTCTTTCATCAAATTCCACTCTTCCATGTTTAGTGTATTTTTAGGTTGAATATAATTCTATTGGGGTGGTATATGACCTTTTTTAGTGGATTTGTTAGGGACATACACCCTATGATCTAAAACTTTGTTTTGGTTCACTCCTTGAGTTGAGTAAGTGAGCCATTGATTCTTAGGTTGATAATCATTCCCTAAAGTTGGCCATCTTGAATTGTAAGTTTTTTGGGGAGTCCATGGTCTATTCACCAAAGTACACATTGGTCAAGAATAAATTTCCATATTATTTTGAAGAATTTATTCAATATGTTCTAATTGTTTCATTCATTGATGATTAAAAAATGTATGATCCATGTCTATAAAATCATGTTGTAGAACCTCTTGAGACTTAGGTTGTTCATTTGAGACATCATCATAAATTATAGGTATGTTCTCAACTAAAGTGTGTCATGTTGGTTCTACCACATTCCCTTGTTCCTTAGAAGTGTCATTATGTATAGAAGTGGTAACTAAAGAGTTACTCAAGTCCATGATAAGTTGGTCTGCATATCATTAACTTATCTTTTTAATCTTGGTGATAAGATATTGATCATTATGTGTTGACTATATGAGTGACTCCTTCCCTTTTATAGAAGAAGTAAAATTTGTTTTTGCAATATGATTGAGGTATTATTGTCATTGTTTCTCTTCTTCTCTAACCAAGGTATGCAATTATTCCATAAGAAGGTTTGATGGAAATATAGTACCTGATTCAATCAAACTTATTAGTTACTCATGTTTATCCTCTAGGGGTTGATGTTAAAAATAGTCTTCTTTAAATCCTAAAGTTATGGAACTATCTTCAAATACCATGGGATTGTCTTGTCCATAATAAACGTGATCCTCCTTATAGTTAGGGCCATAAGAGACCCCACTATGAGTGTACCTTTGTGTCATGTCTAGAATATTGTTGTCTACATTTGGAAATATTTGTGAAATGTTTTTAAAATTTTAATAGAAGGTGTGCTTTGGTTTTATCCAAACAAGTGATAAGGAAAATAGAGACTATAATAAAAGATAAGATGGCATAGTACCACATAATTAGAAGAAATGGTCATGAAATTCCTCAACTTTGGTGGGTTGAAATCATCAAATTGGAAGAGGGTATGATATATTTGAAACCTAAAGTGTAAACAAGTACACCAAATGTAAGTTTAAAGATACATCAATACCATAAAATCTAGGTATAACTTTAATGAGCTATGATTATAAAATTACAAGAGAGTCTTTCTGATGAGGAAAGTAATAATGCAAACTAAGAAACTCAAGATGTGAAAACACATAAAGATCCCTAAGTATAAAACTTAAACCAAACATGTAGCACAACACTGCCACATGGTAATAGGAAGTATAATGGTTCTAAAACATAGAGTGTAAGTGATACACTAGATAATCTAAGTTCACAATGATCAAATGCTGATTATTCTATAAAATGACCTTCAACACCAAACAATAAATCATACCCAAGTTAACTCAGACCAAGTACAAACAACAAACCAATTAACACCTTGGCCTAGAACTTAGAAAGGTGATATTATGAATTTGAATTAAAAATGGACTTAAAGATTTTTGAAAAATGATGCAAACTCCAATGGGAAACATAGCAATGTTATTTAGATAAGACAAACAAAATGTTTCAAATGAGGATTTGAATAAGGCAAAAGATGATTTTGATTTGGTCAGTGTAATACCTCCTTATTGAAATAAAATAATTGATAAAAAAACGTGTTTGGTTGACATGTTTTAGTTTAAAAACAATTTTTAGACTCCAATAAGGCCAAACAAGTAAATGAAAGGCAAAATAGAACTAAATATAATGCCCAAATCCCTAAATTGAGAAGGTTACATCATATTGATGATTTCAATCTATATACATGCTCTTGGGAAGATTTGAAATGTTAATCCAAAAATAAAAGTGCATGAAATTGTAGGGTTTTAATTACCCCTTATCCCAAGATATTTTACAACAACATGGAACTTTGGGCTAATCTCCCTTCATCAACAATATGTTCACGATAAGTGGGGTTCTAAAACTATATTTTTTATCATCTAGATGGTGCCAAGTGTGGTTAAAAATAGATATGTCTCACATTGATTGAGTTCATACTAGATAAATTAATATGCAAGGGTTTATTTATTTCCATAGATATTCTATACATGTACTTAGTGAAATCCCCTGATCAGCCAAACCTGACTCAGGGCTTTGTTATGATTAGAGAGGTTAACCTCTCAACACCCTGGAAATCACAATATACATTCCCTAATTTATATACCCCACCATGGATTGGGGTTGAATTAATGAAAAAATATTAATTCCTAGATTAAATATTCCCTAAATAACTCATGAGGAGGCTATTAACTCTTTCTCACAAGCCAAGTTGCATAAAATTAATGACCAAGTGAAAATAATTTAAAGGTTGTGTTTATATTACCCAAACCATATAGGTTTTGAGGAGATCCTTAACAACATTATTTTCACACCTTGGACAAAGCATAATTTGTAAGGAAAGATCTATTTTGGTCACCTGAGTTCCTTAAAGCGAATGGGGAGAGAGAATACACAAATCCTTCATCTATGAAAAATAAAAAAGTATAAAACATCTAGCATAAAACAAACAATTATTTACTTTAATGAACCGAATGGAAGTGTTTGTGAAATTATTATCCCCTTGGCCTTAGTTGGAAATCTTTAAAACTTTCAACAAATAAATTATAAAACCTCTAAATTCATTTTAAGCACTAAATGAGAAGTTTAAGACTTAAACAAATTAAAATTTGTGCTTTGTCTTTAGTGTGTGACATGTAATTTTTATAGGGTTTACTTCTGATTTGAAACATAATTATCAATAATAAAAGTAAGATTTGAAAACTTGCTCTCAATTTTCTCTATTTTTATTACATAGAGATTGATGTTGGTTAATAATGACTAATGCCAATTACAATAAATCTGATGGCATTTAGAATATAACTGATGCCAATCAAAATAAAAGTGATGTCAGTTACCTATAAACCCTTAGGTAAAAAATGATTTTTCAAAAGACATTAGTTATCCAAAAATAGTATAAAACCTCCAAAAAACATCTATATCCTACAAAAAGATGATTACATAGAGATCTATCAATTTTTAAAATAAAATAAATAAACTTGTAACTTTCAAGGAAACTTAAAAACCAATTTTTTCTATCATGTTCTACCTCTGCATAGAGATTTATGTTATTTAGATATGACTGATGCCTATTAGGGTAAAATTATACTAGTCACAGTGTAAACTCTGTGTCAAAAAAGCACAAAATTTGGGGAAAAATAATGATAAAATTTGATTATTATAGATTTAAAGTACTTTTTAGAAAATCTAAGAATGCCAAGTTATTTTCCTTGCTTGCATGGGATGAAGGGTCCCATCTGTCATGCAAAATGTAGAGATGGAATCCAAAGTGAGTTAGATTAAGCATTAGTAAAAAAACTCAAGAAATTCACAAGAACATAACTAACTAAGCCAACTCCTTCAACAGGGTTTGTAAATGTCAATTAAGAGATATTGAAAGAAGGAATATACCAGCAAACCTTCCCAAGAGCATCCCATCATCAAAATATAGATCAAACATGATTTTCCCCTTGATTTGGTGATCAAGTCTTTAGAAATTATGAGTGGTATTGATCCTCCATCATCTCAAGTGCACCAATGAAACTAGGCTCATGATATTTGATTAGTGTTATGCCTATAGTGAAGTTATCCTATTGAAAATTAAGCATAGTAACACTACACAAAGAAGACTTGTGGAGAGAAGTCTGCAAAATAATTTTAAACCAAAAGAGCTTAAAAAGATGAGTCAGAGGCCTCTTATTTATAGTTTTTTGGAATTGATCAGAATGAACCATGACCATCCATCTTGAGATCAAGATGTGTGGCCATAAATTAATTCAATTTTGGAGACTTAAATCATAAGTAACCTCATCAATATTTGGAAGTAAGGGGCATTAAAGAGGCATGGGAGGCCTTAAACTTGATATTTTTTATATTTATGGCTTATGGATGTCACTTGATAAATGATGTCACCTGATGATGCAGATATTAGGCACCAATTTTTAATTAAGAAATAGTCAATAAATTCCATGGATTTTTCACTTAAGAACTTAATTTAGATTAATTTTCCTAAGTGAGATTAATCAAATTGTATGCAATTATTTATAAATTGATTGCACACTTAATCAAATTAGTCAAATTTTCAAGTTATAAGGTTGTAATTTGATTGGAGTATATTTAGAAGGTGTTATTTGCTATAAAACAATATCCCATTAAGGATATTTTCAACATGAAATAACACATGCATGTATTATGTGCTTTTGAATTATAAGAATTCAGTGGTTTAAAGAATTAAATTGTGTTTTTATCACCTTGACTCAAAATGATTTGATAAAATTTAATAATCACATAAAATGCATGTCCCCATTTAGGGATACATTAGCTTAAATCAACACTTGTATACAACAAGCCTAAACCATTTAGCATGCTTAAGTGATTTTGGCCCAAATTATGCATTTGAGTGAATTTTGAGTAAGATTGACGATTTAAACACAATGGTGTTAGGAATTAGATGTCTACATTGATTACTTCACTAAATGGATTGAATTTGTAGCATTAGTTTTTCTTGTCACTTTGAAAGTGATAACTTTTTTTGAGATTTTTTTTTTTAATATTCAAAGTTCCTTATGAAATATTATCAAATAATGGGCCTGATTTCACTTCTAACAAATAATTAGAAATCTTTGGTCATAATTTAAATATTTATGAAATATTATCAAATAATGGGCCTGATTTCACTTCTAACAAATAATTAGAATTCTTAGGTCATAATTTTATTATTTATAAACATGATTATAAATATTATCCTCACGGGAATGGATAAGTAGAGTCTAATAATAAAAAAATTATTTCAATTGTAAAAAGTATAGTTTGTGAGAATAAAAGGAATTGGCATGTTAATTATTTATTAAGAATTATGGATTGATCATATGATGGTGAAAACTATAATAAGTTATTCTTTATTTATGTTATCTTAAAAATTCTAAGACACTTTTCTAATTGACGTTAAAATCATTTCAACTAGGACTAGTCTTCAACATCTCACTAAAGACACAAATGCAATAAAATAAAGATTAAATTACCTCTTAGATCTAGACGAAATTATAAAAACATCTATGCAAAAACTAGAGAAAGATAAGGAAAAACTTAACAATTTATTTTATGATAAAATATCCATTAAAGTTTTTAAGGTTGGAGATTTAGTCTTATGTTGTGATAAAGCCCATGAAGAACTAGTACAAGACCATAAGTTTGATTCACTATGGCTTGGAACTTATAAGATAGTTATTTTTCTTGTTCAAAATTCTTTCCACTTACAGGATCTTGGTGAAAATTGGTTGCATCATTCAGTTAATGCTCATCATCTAAACATATTATTTAATTAATTTTTATTTCTCTCCTTATTTTGGTTTGTACCTTTCTTGATTTAATTCTATTTTCTTTCTTTCTTTCTTATTTATTTCCTTTTATTTTATTTCCTTTTATTTGTGTTTTAGTTTGAGTCTAGTTATCTTGGTGAGATTTTTGAGGTTTTCATCATTATGAAGGAGACAACAAAAAATTTATAGTATGTAGTTGTAAATATTCATTTAGCAAGGGTTTAAATATTATGTTAATTTTTAATTAATCATTTATAAATGAAAAAATATTGAAGTTCTAGATTATATCAAGGATTAATTAAAAATCATTGCTATAACTTATAAATTTCAAATTTGGGCTAGATAAAAATCATTGCTATAACTTATAAAAATCCCATTGCTATAACTTATAACTTATAAAAACATTGTTATTTTCCTCATTTTTGACTTAAAAATCATTGATCATTGATATATCAATGATTTTTAATTTATAAGTTATAACAATAATTTTTAATTCAAATAATTATAAGTTATAGTTATAGTTATAGTTATTGCCTTTTTATTTTATTTTCTTTGTGTTTTAGTCTGAGTCTAGTTATCTTGGTGAGCTTTGAAAATAGCAAGGAAAATCAAATTCAAATTAAAAATCATTGCTATTTTCTTCATTTTTGACTTTAAATATATTTGAATTATTATGACTACCAAATTTTTATAAATTCTTAGTCATCATTGGCCTTGGTTGGTGACTTTTAGTTCACAACCTTCATTTTGCATGATGTCATGTTTTGTTGCCCATAATTTGGCTAAGCTTTGATTTGATATTTTAATAGAGAATGGTCATTAAATGTTACCATTTGTTCTAGTTTAGCACACATAATAACATTTTTTGTTAATTTATTAACATGAATTTAAAATGGTTAAGTTGAGTTGTTCGATGTTCAAGGAAATTTTAATTTGAAGATATTAAGTTAAATATAAATCATAATTTATTTATGATAGATAATATAATAACATTTCACATTAATTTGACATGTCCATGTCTGGTTTTGATCATAGATTAGTTGGTGAAAAATATAATGGAGAAAGTAATATGAGTTGGTGGTTTCAATTTGTTCACTAATTGGTAATAACATTGGATAACTAATTTTATTTATCAGTACTTTCTCAACCCACGAACTTGAAATTTATTGTCCTAACAACATAGAGGAAACATCACATTAGTTTCATTCAATGCAAACATTAGAAGGGAATCCATCATAGGGTAGATAATTACACTTAGTCATCATTGTGAATCTAAGGTTTGAGTAGAACTCTAACTCTATAAATTTGGTTTTTAGAGGTGACACAAGATTTTAAAGTCTAAGATCAAGGAATTTAGTGTCAATATTGTTGAGTTGGCTCATAGGTATGATCTTTTAGTATATGGATCTAGTTTATTCTTTCTCATATGAATGTGCTTGTTTGATGATAATATCTTTGGTTCTTTTATATGTAGTTTTATTTTACATACTATGAGTATATCTAGTAATATATGAAGTTGTGATTATAAATGATTTGACATGCAATACAATAATTTTATTTTTAATTAATGGGATCACTTACATCTCATAATTTTGAGACTCATTTTCATATCTTGGTAATTGTTTTAATAAATATACTATCATTTCTATTTATGAGGTAATTTATTATTATTATTATTATTATTATTATTATTATTATTATTATTATTATTATTATTATTATTATTATTATTATTATTATTATTATTATTATTATTATTATTATTATCATCATCATCATCAGCATCATCATCATCATCATCATCCTCATCATCATTGTCATCGTCGTCGTTGTCATCATCATCATCATCATCATCATCATCATCATCATCATCATCATCATCATCATCTAAGTTGAATCGATAACTTATCTATTGCTGAGAGTATGGGTTGATATATGTTTGATTTTTTTTCACTATGAGTTGTTTGTTAGTAAATTTGAGTATTTGGACTTCATGCACAAAAAAGTAGATTATGAATGGCTAAATTTAAATGCTTCATTTTATTTTTATATCATTGCAAATTCATTGTGGGGTATTTTTCTAGGCTTATGTTGTTTCATGGAGCTTATAACAATAGTTTACATTGATTTATTTGGTTAAAACATGAAAATATATAATGTCATAAGTATGTTAAGTGTCCATTTTGTTAAAATTCATGTGTTTTCATTTCATTTTATACTTTTGGTTGATTATATGCATGTGATCATGACAATTTTTTTAAAAGGAAGTAAGAGGTAATATATGAAACCTTATGAATTTTTTTTAGTTGTTCTCAAGGGATACCATGCACATAATGAAATCTATGGAAATGATAAGTGAAGATTTTCTATGTTGGGTTATTCTAATTGAATTTGAAACCTATTATTTCCTACTTAAACTAAAGTTATGTTTTTATCATACTCTATGTTCTTGTTACAACTGACAAAAATGCAAAAAATACAATTAAAATTTGAGTTGGGTTTTGTTAAGTGAAAAGTGTTTTCTCTATTTGTAGGCAATACTTATTTGGTAAATTATTCTTTAAAATGAAATAATTTTATATTAAGTTCAGATATAATGAAATGGTATAAATTAAGGTGCTAGTGTTTCAAAATAGTATGTAGTAAGAAAAATTTGTGTTTAATTTCATATTTGATAAAATGACTCAATTTGGAAACCTATAACTATTTATGTCTTCCTAGATTTTTTTATTAGATTCAATTACATTTTTAACTTCAGTTTATTGCATGATTATTTAATTTATGATTTAGACATTTTATGGATAATATTTAGAGGAAATTTGGTAATACAAATTTTCAAAAAAATATTCATGAAAATTTGTGTTTTGAAAGGATTCTGATTATTTTAGTTTGATAGGTGATCATGGATAAATTGATGATTAATTTTACTAATCCAAATACATGGTTCTAGTTTCATCTCATTTGTTATTTATTTTTCTTAATATTCTAAAATTGAAAGACTTAACATTCTTCTAAGTATTCGTTTTGAATTTATTTCATAATATAAGAATGTTGGGGTGGAGTCAAGGTTCACAAGATTTAGATAGAAAAGTGTGGGGTAGCAAAAGTATGCAACAAAATAAAATTATTATTTCCTGAGGTAGTCACGAGGATAGATAGTTTTTTGGTCATAGGGATGCTAATATAATTTCTTTTCCTTTTCATAATGGAACCTATGTTTATATACACTTTGATGAAAATGATCTAAATTTATAGATTATCTTAGATAACATTACACCTTATTCATTGACTATACAAAGCAATATTTTTCATAGAGGTCAAAGACAAACATATTGGTGATCTCATCCATTTAGATTAGGTATGCGAAGTGAATCTTCTAAAAAATGCATAAAACCCAAAACACTTTTCCAAATGCAGATCCTATGTTTTATCGTTTTAAATTCATCCTAGAAATTAATCATAATATTGATCATATTATTTTTGTTGTTATTCCTAACTTTATTTCATATGCTCCTGAAAAAGTTTCCTCAACCAACATAAAATGCATCATTATTTATTCATCTTAGCTTGTAATTGATTGTATGAGGAAAAATATTAATCTTGATGTGGATGATGACTATGGTGGAGCTAATTTTATTGAGTTTATAGCTTCGTCTCTTGAATATACAAAGTTTTAAACATATAAGTGGATTCACTTATTTATTTAGTTTTATAAGATGGTCATTATAAGAAGGAACATCTATAATTTATCCTATTTTTAGTGTTGTTTAGTTGGTTTCATGTTTTAGGATTTAGTAGTTTATTGAGATATTTATTATACTCTTCATTTATGTACTTTTTGTTTTTGCATAGCTGATAGTGGACTTTTCATAGTAATTGTTTCAATTTCAGTTGTGTGATGATATTTTCAATTTAGTATTTTAGCATTTTGATAATGCATCTATTTTAAATTTTTAAATGATGTTGTGGTTATATTTTATGCATTTTCATTACTTTTAAAATTATTTAAATCATTATACATGGTTATATTGACCATTTAATTATATGGAAACATGTTAGTGATATATTAAGTTATTTGTTAAGTAAGTTGTAAATTCCCCCCACCCATTAGACATGTTTATGTTGGTATATATTTTTATTTATTCTATAATCTTATGAACTTTATTAATAAATTTAAAGCTATAAACTTCATAGGTTATAAATAAATTATAGCGTGGTTAACACTAATCTAAAGTTATTTAACTTTACATTATAACTAATTAAGAGTTAGTTGTAACTCAAAACATAACTACCTATAATGAAGAAGCTTTATCAGGATTCTTCAAGGACATAACAAAGGAGGAAAATGTATACATGTATAAGATCTCTTTAATTTCAAAGCTTTCATATTGCATTTCATTCCATGAAGCATCTCTGAGATTGATCACCACTTGTACATAAACCAAATGACCCCTTCTTTGATAGTGAAGTAAGATATTTGAATAATATAGGTATATCCAAGATATTTGTGTATTTATAAACAAATATTTCATTTTTTTCAAGTATTAATTCATTTGATGATTGAAGATACACAATTGCATGTGCATAAATCATTATACTTTTCCTAAATAATGATGAATACATCATATTTTATGAAATATTGTTGGTTTGTCAATCTATAGTGAATGTTATACTGAAGAGTTGGTTGTAAATAGTTTCAATGATACAATTTTCTTAATAGATTTCTTATTTACAAAATTTTGGCGTTAAATCCTTAAGTCATGTTCTTTTTATTCACTTTAGTTAGTTTCATGTTTTATTTTTTTCTTAATTTATTAATTAATTTTAGTATTAGTTTATTATTCTTAGATTAATATTTTCTAGATTTGTGCTTGTTAGCCTTTTATCTTATACTTAGTCTCTTAAATTATTTTCTTGATCTTTAATCTCAATTAATTTTTTTTGTAGCTTCTTTAGTAAGTATACATATAATAGTTAATTGTTTTATTTTAACTCTTAGTTTAGTTTCAATATTATTTTAGTTTAAATTAAATTAAGATTTTCTTCTAATTTATTTATTATTGACTGATTTCATAATATTTAATTGTTGTAGCTTTCTTATTTTAATGTTGAGTCTAGTTAGTGTGTCTTTATAAAATTTTAGTGTGCATTTATTTTATCTTTCTTTCAATTTCCTGTGTTAGTTTTATTTTTGTTTATTCTTAGTTCTGTTGTATCATTAGAGAGATTGATTATAAAAGAAATATTTACTAATTTTATTTGTTAAATACAAATTAGATTTCATTCAATAGATTTCCTCTTTCATAGGCTTTACTCTATAGGATATGTCATATATAATTTGAAATCAATATATATGTTGAAATTATTAAATTTATTATCTAAATATTGAAGTTTTATTTACTCTTTTATTAAGATATTTTTTCTTAAAATATTAAAAAAACCCTCTACACATCTTAGGACTAATTCTTGGCCCATAGGTCCCTTGTGATTAAACTAGTATGATTTGAAACTGACCTTGATGATAGGGAAAAGGGTCAATTCATGGACATAGAATTTATTACTATTATCAAAGTTATATGTCATTTTGGAGAGTTATCTCATGAAATTCCTCATATAAAATGTCTTTGTAGATTGTTGATCATTGTAGTAGCTTGAGGATATTAGTATTATCATGGTTATTTTTTATTTGATCAATAATATCATATAATTTGATTTTATTTATTGTCTTCATGGGATGTGAAGGGATTTGAGGAGGAACATGTTGACTACCTCCATTATACCATGTGTTAGGGATCCCTACCTATTCTACTAGTAACAACATGGACCATGGAATCTAATATAAGTTATGAGTGAATAATGGGTGTGATATGGTAGTTAATAGAGCTTTGAATTCTAATTGAGGAGGAATAAAAGAAATATTGAATTCCATTTCATGCCTAGTAATGACATGAATCAATTCAAATTGGATATTAGAATGTATGAATTGAGGAAGAGTTGAGATTGTTCATTATATATTTAAACATTAGTAGTGCATAGAAATTTAACAAAAGGTATTACATAATTGTTACATATTTTGTATATTAAATGAAAATAACATGTAATGATTATAATCATAGTTTGAGTCTCAAATTATAAAATATAAACATCCATTACAAACATTTGTAATTTTTAAATGTGGGGAAATTAGAATTTAGAACTTAAACCCTAAGACAAGGAAACTCAAATATTAGAAATAAAGAAGGAACCCTAAGGGAAACCTAAGGTTTGATATATTTAATAAAATATAGAGGTTCATCAATATATTTTTACCTTATTATGGATTATTTAACCCAAACAAGCATAAAATTTTGAACTAATTTAAATTGTATGAGGTGTTACAATAAACATAAATTTAAATGTAAAAGGCATAAACTAATTTGACACTTGCACTTGATAATTATGGAATATACTAAGAGGGTTAGATAATTAACATTTTTATTGAAATTTTCTTGTCTAATATTTAAATAAATAAATAATAATGGCATAAAATTAGACTATGAGTTTCTCAAATTAAGAACTAGAATGTTTTCTATGTTTGGGTAGAACTCTCAGTATAAAGTCATTACTGACTGACAATAGTGACTAAATCTAATGGTTTAATCTATGTATATTTTTTTATATAAAATATCTAAAACCCTATCCCATTTTATTAAAACACTAGGTCAACTTTTGACATTAGGTTTTAGTCTAAAAATGAGAAAGAAGGTGGATTGAGCTAACCTAAAACACTTCACATGAATGGTTGACATTTTCATAAATATGTAATACTCCTAAGAGCTAATTCAAACCTCATGTAGTTATGTTTGTTAGGTGAATGTGTGCAAAAGTAATCCTTGATTGTATGCAATTTATGATATAGATTTTGATACTTGGTAAATGACAACTTTTTATTGGGCTTGAGGTGAATTAGACTTTGTTATGACCTGATCATTGTGATTTATGATTATTTTTTGAAGAATAAGGTAGGACCTTTATATGTGCATTTTTTTAGTGTGGTTAATATATTCTTTATTGATCGATAATAGGTTTATATTCAACATGCATTTATATGGGAATATTTGGGTATTTTATCACACACTGAACATGTGAAACATATGATGTGACCCATAAGAAGGATTTAAATTCTAAAATTAATAATTTCTTGGCATGACGAAATACCATCATAATTAGGTGGATCCAAAATTCTTAAATTTTCTAAGTCTACTATTTATGTCTAATAGGTAATAAGACTAATATGTTGATATATAGATGCTTGATTATGATAGTTATTTGGTTTGGAATAAACTAGGGTATTCCTATAGGTGATAAAAATCAAATTTGGAAGTTCATACCCACATAAAACATGTAAATGTGAGATAAGGGTGAATAATAACCATATATGTATGAACAAGTCATGTAGGTGGAAGTAGGTCAAAACATACATTTCTAATTATCTTATACTAGACTTCACTATACACAATTATATGATGCCATGATCTAAATGTGATATGATTTTATTACAATAAACATTGGTTTATTATATATCATAGTGTAATTATATATATATATATATATATATATATATATATATATATATATATATATATATATATATATATATATATATATAATTTTATGATTATATTAGAAGATAAACATTTTCACATACCAATACACACTTGTGCACATAAATATACACATGGTCATAAGATAAAATGTATTATAAATTAAAATGGTATAAAATCACATAGGGAGAATAATGCAGAGGTATGATTACTTTTCCCTTCCTTTCTGTCATATAAGGAAATGTAAATTCTAGACATAGGAGTTTGTGCCTTAGTATATATCCTAGAACTAAAAATTATCTCAAGGCCTATCTATCCTAATATATCACAATATATTCAATGGAGTTTTCATACTTATGATGTATTTTATATTACTAGTCAAACATGATCTAAGAAAATATATCACTAATGAGAGGGTGCATAATTTAGATGTGCCTATTTACGTCTCTCATCTCTAACATGTTTTTAATTGAATAATAATATTTAGAGATGTGATTTTATGGTTTTATGAGATATATGCTTGGATAATCCACCTATCATATGATTTATGGTAGTTTTCACTATCCCTATTGACTCAATTGAATAGGTAAGAATACCTCCCTTATTTTAAGTCATATTATTTGATTATTCCTAAATTATATTCCAGTATATTATGAACTAGGATATATACCATTTATTTAATTATGGGGGTCAAATCATCCACCTTATCTATTTCACATTAAACAAATATTAATCAATGAACTCTAAATCATTAATCACTGATAAAAAATTATTTAATTTATTCACCAATGTTTTCTTCCATCTATCTTAGGTCCCCTATTTCTTGGATCATACAAACAATAAGTGGCTCCTCTTCCACTCCATTTTCTCTTAAATCCTCAATATCCTTTCCATAATATCTACACTCAACATATTATCCTCCATTATGATACAAAATTTCACACTTTGGTGGGAATATTGCTATTGGGTGAACCTCAACCCATCATTACGTTTATCCATCTATGAATATTGAATCATAAACCCCATGTTATAGATTCCACTAATCCTCCCCATATTTTTTGAATCCTAAAACCTAAAATGTAAGCATGTATTTATCTACATCCATATTTTGGAATATTTATACCCTACACAAAATTAAAATGGTTTGGATCACATATTTTCTTATGTCATACATTATCATACTAAAATTGATCAATGATATGATAGAATTAACACTAGTACAATCTTGTCTTCCTTCTCTACAACATCTTAATGGTATCCTCATCCTAAAATAGATGAATAATAATGAGTTTCTAAGGGATATTTATCTCCCAAATGGAATATATGTCCTTCATCTTGTGTGAGACATAAAAATATTGATGTATCTTCTACATCTAAGGATACCATCTATGGGTATACAATCTCTCATTATCCTCTAGGTTAGTAAATATGATATTATATGAATAGATATTCCAAAGTTCTCATATTCTAAGTAATTTTATATTTTTATAGATAAAATAACTCATACTTTTGTTTCATACACATTTCTATAAGTCCTTGTATAGATGGCAGATCATGAAATATCACCAAGAGGACATATTCTACCTCTCCTCCACATAATATAATATAATATGTGATTGAGATCATATGAATAAAATTAACATTTTGTTTGAATTCTAAAAGGAATATAATTAGTAAAACCATGAACTTTTATAACCATGGTGTATCTCACTAGAAAATTCTCTTTTATATAAATCCTCTACTATTAGGACCCCAAAGTCTCCACATATAGTACTCATGGACTAGTATTTATTTTTAATTAAAAATATCCTCCATCTAAAATTGTATACCTATGATAGGAAGACTTTTAATCCTCCATGAATCATTTATTTTAATTATCATCTCTCATCTTAACAACCAAAATATATAGGGTTCATTATTCTAGCACTTGGCCAAAGTGATATGCATAGTATGGTCAAATAGATTCATTTGAAGATGTTCCAAAAGTATTATGATAATAAAATATACATGTTCCAATAATTATAAACCATCCTCAATTATTGAATATTATTCAACATGGTGCCATGAAGTATAACCCTCACTTGAGTGGTCTCTTACATCACAACAAATCAAGATTAAAAAAGTGTTTTTTTCCACAAAATATGTTTACAATGTCCTAATGGTGTAACTATATGTATCATAATTAAAAAAAATTAGGCACATACATAATTGAGAATAAATTTATAAATTTTTACTTGAAATTTATAATTATAATTATAATTTTATGGTTCCTCTTAAAATTATATAAACCTAGAAAGGGGGAAACTAGTCCCCTCAACTAGATATATAATTCTACTTTTTTTTCCCTAAAAATGGCTCAAAATAAAAATAATCAGGATAAGAATGAAATAAAAAAAATTAATTTAAAAATATCCTAATGTTTCTCCCCACATGATCCAAGTGTTATAAAATCTCATCCATCACCCATATATATATATCATATATATATATATATATATATATATATATATATATCAAGCTTTATTTGTAAAATTAAAAGGTATGAATGAGGCAAGTTATATATTTTCATTTTCATTTTATATATCTTGGGTAAATATCAAGGAATCACTAGTATATTTGGATGAATAAAATGTACTGTTTCACAAAAAAAATTTAAGAAATTGCATAATCATTGTTGAAAGTAAATGAAACCACAAGTGAGAAGAATTTAAATACTATATAGGCGAATATCTAACACTCCATGAATAGCTCAATAATTTAATATGTAAAAATATTAGTGAATGTTTAACTCCCCATAGAATAGAATTCAAAGTCCTGGAATGGGAAAGTGACTCCATACCCAAAATAGCTGGTCAAAGGAGAAAATCCCACTAGGTAAATAAGGATACCAAATGTAACTCCCAATGACATGTATGCTTAGGAAAGCATATACCATAAGTGTAGGTAAAATCCAAGTGGGGTTTAATAAAACATGTATCATGTGTATTAAATAATCCACAAGAATAAAAAGTGGGAAATAAACACCCTACACTCACACCTCTCATAAGAAAAACATAGGTGGGTAAAACAAAATGGGTCCTTGTAACTAGGCTTAATGGGGTAACCATATACAAATCAATTATCTACTATCAACTCTCATAAAGTAGAGAAAAGGATAAATACTCTAGTAAACCCCCATCCCCTCAAGAAAAAGGAGAAATGAATAAGAGAGTTAAATATACCCACATAATATGATGTTGAAGTCATTTAAACACTAAGTATAGATTGAAAGATGACCAATGTTGATAACAATATCCTTTTATTAAAGAATAAAGATTCTCCAGCAAACAATGTTTCTTACTTTTACTAAAGGAATAACATAAGGTGTATACTAAAAGTGTGACCATTCCATAAAAGAGGATGAAGGTAGCAATGCGAACATATCTAAAAGAGTTACAAAAATAAGGCATGGCATAGGTCTAGTAATTCATGCACAAGAATTGGATGTAATTACACTAAGTGAACCTATCATAAGGAAATAGAACATTCAATAGGAAAATGCCCATATGAAGAGAAGAGCTTGACTCAACAACCATCAAAACTGAAGAAGATACTACAAATGAAGCACACAAATATTTAATATGAATATCCACAGGAACATATGAGTCATAAAATATCTCAATGGGTGTACTCACACTAAAAATAATAGACTCCTATGAAGTATAAAACTATTAAGGATCTGGAAGAGTAATATCTTGAATAGTTATAAAAGCATAATCTATAATGGGATAGTTGAGGTCAAGCAAAGTCTTATCTTGTAGTGGTGGATTGATAGAATGAAGAGCATAATACAACATGAATGTGTCATAAAAATAAATAAGAGTAGGAGGATAGAGTAAAATACACTCTAAAGAGAAGAGGAGGATGATTAATGATATATATGTTAGTAAGAACTATGAAAATAGACTAAAGCATACTCCAAATAGTGTAGGGACATTATGTATGTTCTAAATAGAAATGAAGATCCATGAAAACATGTAATAGTAAGATAAAAAAAAACTTGTCACAATTATCCCACTTATTGAACTGAACAAGATTAGTGAGAAAAGGAACCTATCCATATACAAATGTAATATGATTCTTTCTTGTGAGCAGGTGTTCCATGTAAGAACACCAATAAGCATAGTTAGTATTTCCTTGAATAACTATTGGTATAGAATCAAATATCCTCATATTATGATATATATTAAGTGGAGTTAACATGAATAAGAGAAGACACCAAATAAATGCA